>JAFMOC010000063.1:985000-1145000 GCA_019802505.1 Corydoras sp. C115
GAACATGGAAACTCCACGCTGAAAGGAGCACGTACTAACCACTAAGCCACCGTGCCGCCCAGAATTAATTTAGGATAAGGTATTTTAAAATGACATAGGGGTGGTTAAAGATTTGATTCTTTGGATGTTTAGACAATCTTATTTACATCAAGATAATTTCACTTTACTTAAGGTCTGTACATTTATAAGCTTTTATAAGTCATTATGGGCAGCACGGTGGCTTAGTGGTTAGCACATTTGCCTCTCAGCGCTGGGGATCCAGGTTCAAATCCCAATCTGGGTGGAGTTTCCATGTTTTGCCTGTGTTTGCGTGGGTTTCCTCTGGGTTCTACGGTTTTCTCTCACAGTCCGAAAACATGGATTTAAGGTCAATTAAATGTTCTAAATTGTCCCATAGAGTGTAGCGTGTGTGTGTGTGTGTGTGTGTAAGTGTCGTGGTCCCTGCGCCGAGGGCGTCCACCGGACCACGCAGCCAGAGGGCGCCCACCAGACCACGAGTGGCCCACTCCTGATCCACCGAGGGCGCCCACCTGACCTCGCAGCCAGAGGGCGTCCACAACATCTCGTCTGCAGAGGGCGCTCTTCACGCCACGTCCGCAGAGGGCGCCAACCTCGACATGGAGCCAGAGGGCGTTCGGCACGCCTCCCCTGCAGAGGGCGTCCACCTGAGGGCGCCTGCCAAGCACGGCTCAAGGAGTCCCCCAACCCGGGGACTGTTATTTTTTTTTTCTTGGTCGCGTCCCCCGTTGCGCGAGCGTAGGGGCGGGGGTACTGTAACAGGTGCCTAGGGCACCTGTCACCTGTTCTGTGTTTCTTTTGTTCTTTTGAGTTAATTAACGTTCATTGATCATTGATCATGAGTTAATTAACTCGTTCTTGTCATTTGTTTGTTTTATGCATGTGGTTGGGTGTCTTTTTGTATTTATTTCCTGGGTTCCCTGTCCTTGGTGCACGTCGTTTATTTTATGTCACTCGTCGGTTTGTACCTCTTTGCTTTTGGTGTCACTACACCTTTAAATAAATCCTGTTATTCTGCTACCTGCATGCCTGGCTCCCTTCAGCGCGTTAAAGCGCGGCAGCTCTGCTCTTCCTATGCGCAGCTGCTTTATTCCGAGGTAGGCGAGTCTGACAATTACTAACTGTTATGGTTGGTCATGGAGGGGCAGTGCCTCCAGGGGTAGCCCGCCCCTCATTTAGCACATTGTTTGCCACTCTATGTATGCCTAGTTATGTTCAAGTGTTGTGTTAGTTTCATGTATGCATTGTCAGTGTCATGTTTGCTTAGTTATGTTCGCGTGTTGGGTTTAGTTTCATGTATACATTGTCTGTCATGTTTGCTTAGTTAGGTTCGCGTGTTGTGTTTAGTGTCTTGTATGCTTTGTCAGTGTCATCTGTTGTGAGTATTCTTAGTTATGTTCGCACGTTATGTTTAGTGTATTATGCTGTGTTATGGTCCCATGTTATGTTTAGTTTTGTCATGCTTTGTTATTGTCACATGGTCACGGTTTGTTTTGGTCACATGGTGTGGGTTGGTCTCTGTGTTCACGCCCCTGTAATTATGCACACCTGGGTTCCTGATCACTGTTCCCTATTTAAGCAGCTCACTCCCGTCACTCCTGGCTAGTTGGTCTTGGTTTGTGCACCGGTTGGTTTGTGTCACGCCTCGTCCACTCTGGCCCTCACCCCTAGTCACGCCTTGTACTTCGTCTCGCCCTGTTCTTAGCCTTGCCATGCTCCCTATCTCGCCCTGTTCCTAGTCTCGCCACGTCCTGATCTCCACGCCCTGTCTTTGTGTTGCACCTCGTCCAGTTCTCGTCTCGTCCTGTAGCACCTCGTCCCCAGTTGGTCCTGTGTTGTGTTCTGTTCCAGTTTTACGTCCCGCCGTGGTTCACCGGATATTCAGCCACACTCCACCCTGTTCACGCTGCGGTTTGGAACACGGCCCTGCTGACGTCGGACGCCGTGACGTCAGGCCCCACCTCCGCAGCCGTCTGTGTAATGTTACGTTTACCTGTGTGTGGCTGAATAAACTTTGTTACACCTTATCCCCGCCCCGACCTTGTCGTTCCGAGTAGCGGATCCACCCACGTTTCACGGTTTGCCCTGGTAAACCGTAACACTAACTTGTTTTTATAAGTAAATTTTACTTTAACCTACACAGCTTCAAATATTTTCTTTGACAATGCTAACAAAATACAAAATACAAATACAAAATACTTTCATAAAAGTATAAGTTCAAGGCTTGGGGTAAGTTTTCTCCTTTACCTCTTCTCAGCTTTAAAATCGTCATCCGCTCTCAGGTCAGGAGTCAGACTTACTTTCAGTTATTTAAACTATAATAAAATTATATATTAAATAGGTTTTTGTGTGTAAAAATGTTGTACTTAGCTTTTGTAAATCTATTTTCAAAAGTTTCTTATGAGTTGTGTAAAGTTTCTTATGTGTATGTTGTTTTCCTCTTGTTGGCTTTAAAGTTCTGATTAAAATATTCAGTCAATTATGTATTTTTCCATAAATTAATGTCTTGATTTCTTAGTGATAATTTAAATAAATTTATATAAATGTCAATCGACTGAATTATTTTGTATGTTTTTTTACAAAACAATTTTTTTCTGTTTAAAACAAAAGCCAAAAAAATGCTTTGAAAATGTTGGGAAAAGGCATCCACTACATTCTTTAATGTTTAGGTAATTTAATCTATCTGAAGTGTTGTGGAGAATTAATGAACAATATATCATCCAGGTAGGTCATGAGGTGAATTTTAATAACCAAAACTGGCCAATCACAAATGAAAACTAACTAATTAAATAATTAATATAAAATTAAGCATGTAGCATGTGTACCCTTATACAAGTTTTGGGCACATCATAATAACAAACACAATGTTCTGCCCTTTTGAAAGTCATCGGTATACTTCTGCGTAACTGTTACATTATGACATTATGATTATGACCTTCTGGTAGGTGCAGCTCCAGAAGCCATCTTTAGGTATGATGGATTTACAGGTTTACAGATTTAATAACCTCTGGAGTGCAGGTGGACTGTGGGTAAGCCTTGGTCTAGCTTGAGCCGGCTGCCTCTATTGTGGCCATGTGTGATGACGTGAGTTCTGGTACTGACTTGCTAAACAAAATCTGGTTTTGGGACTGAAGCCGGGTGAGAAAGGTTCTCTCAAATCTACGGGTAGATGCAGGGCAGAGCTCCTGTGTAAACACAATGCCTTCTCAATATAAAGTTGAAATCAGCAAAAAACCACAGGTTAAATAAAATTTTGTCCCTTTCAGTGAGCTCTAGTCCAGCAATGTGGTCAAATGTGTGCAGATAACTTCTATAACAGACGGCAAGAGAAGTGCAGCCAGTGAAAAGTTGATAGAGATTGTGGCAGCATGCAAATATAATGGGCTTAGTGGAAGCAGACAAGAAGAAGAGAGAAATCAGAGAGAAATTTAAGTGCTTTACACAGCCTCATGCTTGCTAACTGATCCAGCATAAGCAGAGAATAATAAAAAAAGGATTCTTAATGCTGGGACTGCTAAACAGCGCACTGCTACAGCCAAGCCCACTAATCCCTCATAGATAGGAATGTTACTGTCACGCTGGGCATGCAAGGGCATTTCACAAAAAGAGGCAAACTTCTGTTTCTATAAAGCCTGTATACATAATACATAATAAACACATTTCTAAAGATTTATAACATATTTACAATGCCTTATAACAGTTTTCATAAGCCTTTGTCAATATATATGTTCATATTCACAGGCATAAAGTGTGGCGTAAGGCTTTATAGCACAAAGTGACATTATGTATTATAATATATACTTTGGATACTTTGGATTTGTCATACATTCTGGTAACACTTTAGCTTATATCAGTATTCATAATGCATTATTAACACATTAATGAAGCTTTATAAACTATTCATAATGCTTTATAACACATGTCGTAAGCCAATGTCCAAGTCTTTTAAGAACATGCCATAAGGCTTTATAACACAAAGTGGCATAATGCATTATAAATAATATATTTTAACTGTTTATAAACTAATTATAGAGACCAGCAGCATAAACCATTATATCATATGTGTTTAATGAACGCTTTTCCTGAAAATGACTTTATAAGTGCTCATAACTGCTTATAAAAGCTAATAAGCTTTCTTTACATGCATAAAGTAAACTGTTTACATTAATTACCTCTTAGAAAGAGACTGCATACATATTAGTACATAATGACTTATTCATTCATTAATTCATTCATTATCTTCCGCTTTATCCTATATTAGGGTCGCGGGGGGGTTCCCCATGCCTATCCAGGGGAGAAAGTTTCAGGCACTGGGCAGATACACCCAGAACAGGACGCCAATCTATTGCTGGGCACACACTCACTCACACAGACACGCACACAAACACACTCTATATGGGGCAATTTGGAGAATTCAATTGACTTGATCCATGTTTTTGGACTGTGGGAGGAAACCGGAGAACCCGGAGGAAACCCAGGCAGACACGGGGAGAACATGGAAACTCCACCCAGATTGGGATTCGAACCAGGAATCCCCAGCGCTGAGAGGCGAATGTGCTAACCACTAAGCCACTGTGCCGCCCATAATGACTTATAAAAGCTTATAAATGTACAGACCTTAAGTAAAGTGAAATTATCTTGATGTAAATAAGATTGTCTAAACATCCAAAGAATCAAAAGTTTAAATAAGTTCATATTCTAATGCATTGTGTCACATTGTATTATAAAGCCTTACGTCAAAGTATTATAATTATGATTGTGAACATCGTTGTAAATTAACAAATACTTATGACAAATGTTATAAAGCATTATGAATACTTTATAAAGCTTTATAAATGCACCTATAATGCATTAAGCATTTTTAATCCTTTGTTAGTCATTCATAGAGATAATATAAAACAATTGTAACAAAACCTTGTAAAGTGTTCTGGATACTTTATAAAGCTTCATAAAAGCACTTATGATGCATTATAAATACCAGATTCATAGAAAGTGTTACTGACATTCTTGCTTAAACTAAAATGATGAAGCTTAAATTTTGTAAAGATTATTAATGATCTTTTATAAGTCATTATGTAATAAAATTGATGCAATCTCCTCTATAGAGCTAATACATGACCTTTACCTAATGCCTGTAAAATGAGATTATTAGATTTTATAAATATTTATGGGAATAAAAAGACATTTTCAGGGGATTTAATGAATTTAACCCAAACATTATACAACTTTATTACACTGGTCTCCACAATAAGTTGGTAAACAGTTAAATATACACTTAATATATTAACATAATGCATTAGTCCCATAAAGTGTTATAAAGTCTTTTGGAATATTCTTCATAAGACTTTATGAATGTGGTTAAAAACAATTATATACATTAACCAATGCTTATGTCAAATGTTATAAAGCATTAGGAATACCTTATAAAGATTTATGAATGTTTTTATAATGCATAATGAATTCTGGATTTATAAAGAGTCTTATAAAAAATGTTAAAACAGTAAATCAAAAAGTACACATTAAAACATGGTGCTAACATGACAAAAGTAATGAGGTAATAAAAAAAATGAGCATGAAAGCACAAGCTGGAATTTCATTCCTGACTCTCCACCCCATTCACAAATAAAGCTTGACCATGCCCTTTTGCCACAGAATCATTAAAAGGTTATACAAAAAATAACGGAATTGCATACGAATAAAATATTATGATAACTCTAGCTATTGTGAAGGTGAACTGTGTTCAGTTTTAGCAGAGTGATATGACTAAATAAAGAAACTTGTAAAAATTTCACTGTTTGTGTAAGTAACAGCTTTACTTGCTTGTACTATGAAGTACAATGTTTTAGTAAGCATGTTAATAAAGCTCATAATGATCAGGTTTATTAATTGTACTGTGTAGCTGTTTTTCTGTAACTACTGACTTGTGTTGTTCTTTCATTTGTAAGCCGCTTTGAATAAAAGACTAAATGTCTGCTAAATGACTAAATGTAAATGTATGCTGTCAAGGAGAAGCTGTGAAAATGCCTACCACCCCATTTGCCCAATGCAATATCAGTGTGATGCTAAGTTGGGTTGAGTGCCAGATTTGTTTTAACTTAATATTTACAATCCTCTTTACATGATGGCCAGTTGGATGAAGGTTAAAATAAGAATCTAAACAAAATCTAAAGTTCACTCCAGGGGATTAGACTTTTGTCTTTACACTTAACCTCTCCTATTCTCCCCTGGTTTCATTCACTTCTGTAATCACCTTTAGCTGAATTGTAAAAAAAAAAAATATATTTTAATTTATTTGAGCCTTTACACCATGTCCAAGGTTTTTTTTTTGTCTGTCCTTTTTCCATTATCTTGGCTTAAGCCTAAATTCATGTATTACTTGTTTCATAATTTTGTTAATCCCTAGTCTGTTTTGGCCTTGTTTAGCCTTTATTGCATGTTTGGCCCTGTTTTGGATTTAATGCTTTTTTTATTCTGTTTAGGCCTTTATGGCTGTCTTACTTTCTTAAGGTCTGCTCAGGTGTTCATCCAGCAATGCTGTTTGTCAGTATCTTTGTGTTTTTCAGCATTTTGTGTAAATTTTTGCAGGGGTAGCACTGAACAGATTCCAGTCTGTGAATAAGTAAGTCAAGGAAATATGAGAGGTGTTTAAGGCTCAAGTAATTCAAGTAATTTATTATTATAGCGCTTTTTTTTTCACAAAGCAGCTTTACAGTGTTATGAGCCTTAACCCCCAAAGAGCAAGCTGAAATGACAGTAGCAAGACAAATCTCATTGTTGTGCTGTTTTTTAAGGAAGAAATGTTGGGAGGACCAAGGCTCAGTGAGGAGACTAATCCTCCTTGAGAGGCCAGGCAGCATTAACAGTGTAGGACATCCATATACAGATTGTGTAGTGAGGCTGACTATATGTTACTGTATTCAATAATTGCAAAAACTATATAAGTCCAGTGAGGCCATGTTGCAGGACTGCAATGCCACCAGTCCAACAGAAATTCAGGTTCCATCCAGTAATCATTGTGGCCGCAGTGCTCTGGCAGTGTCATGGACGAAGAAATGATGACGCCTTAAAAAAAAAAAAACAAAGAAAAAAAACGAACAAACAAGGAAAGCAGTTACAATGTTTAGAGAATGACCTTCTGTGTGTTTTGTTGATTGTGTCTGTGTCTATTTAGGAGAGAGGGTAAAGTTTAAAAGGGAGAGAGTGAGACGTTTGAGTTTTGAGACCGGTTTAATTTGACCCCACCATATTTATGTCAAAACATATCTCCACCTAAGGTCTGACAGGTCAGCTGTGGCACCTCCCTGACTCCAGCATCCAGCTCACTCCAGAGCCACTAACATGATTACATGCTTATCATTTGTCAGGTTGGGAGGGCTGGGCCACTCCCCCCTGTCTCCCGTGTATCGGGTTTGGCCGTGTGGGGCTTCAGTAGGTGGGGTCCATCCCCTTGAGCGGGGATTGGCTCCTACTGGATCACGTGTGGCCTGCTGACGATACTTGAAGCGCGCAGACGCAGTGTGTCAGCGGGCCAGCATTTGTGAGTGTATGCATGTGCAGGTGCATGTACGTACGTACGCTTAGGTACCACGTCGGGTGTTCGGTTTAGGTCGTTAGTTTATTTGTATTTTGCCTTCAGCAGCGTTCCCGCTGTTTGGTTATTTTATTGGTGTTTTGATCCCGGCACGTCTCGCCTGGGAGTCGAGGTGTGGGGAGCAGCGCAACACCCAGGGTGCTGTCCAGTGGTCCGAGGAGGAGGCTGGGGCCGTCTATGTCCCCCGCTCTGGACCTTACCACACCCACTAAGGACAATGTGCCTCCCGCTCCGGACAAGGGGTTCGCTGGACTGGAGGTTTTGAAGGCCGTTCAACTCTCATGGGACTCTGTACCGGCTACCCTGCTCATGGGCGAAGACTGTGTCCCACTCGCATCCACTCGGGTCACCTCGGGTCAACAAATTATTAGTAGTAGTCAGCGTTCCCGCTGACTACTACTAATAAATCCATGTATTTGCCTACCTGGTCGCCTGGCTCGCTTCTTAAGGACCACACCGCACCACGCTGCGCTGTGCACCACACAGCACCACGCTGCACCACTGCCTTATATTATTGGCTGTCGCAGGGTGTTCGAACTGGTGACCAGTCGGGAGCTTTCGGAGCGAGAGCGGGTGCTATTCTACCTCTCCCGACTCCTGGGACCTGCGCTGAGGTGGGCCGAGGGCCTAGTGGCCACAGTTGACGTCTGCCTCACCTCAGCAAGCCGGTTCGAGTCGGCGTTCTTAGCCCGGTTCACCCCGGGCTTAGATGCCCGCTCCGTCGGCGAGCACCTGGATGCGGTGAAGATGCAACTTCCCCGCGAGCGGGTTAAGGATCCTCAGCGTGATCCTGTGCGCGTGCCTCAGCTCGAGCTTCCGCACGTCTCTGCGCGCGACACTCCGTGCGAGCCTCCCAGCTCCATGGATCACCTGCTCCGCGAGTTTTTTCTCGCCGCCAGGGATCCGCCGCGCGATCCTCCATGCGAGCTTTCCGGCTCCACGGATCACCTGCTCCGCGAGTTCTTTCTCGCCGCTAGGGATCCGCCGCGCGATTCTGCGCGCGATCCTCCGTGGGAGCCTCCCGGCTTCACGGATCACCCGCTCTGCGAGTTCTTCCTCGCCGCTAGGGATTCACCGCGCGAGCCTGCGCGCGATCCTCCGTGCGAGCCACCCGGCTCCATGGATCACGCCCCCAGAGCTTCGCCGCGCGATGCCCCGCGCGATGCTCCGCGCGATTCCCCGCGCGATGCTCCGCGCGATTCCCCTCACGTTTCTCAGCGCATTTCTCCTCGCGATGCTTCTCGCTCCGCGTGTTTCTCAGCGCGTTTCTCCTCGCGATGCTCCTCGCGATTCTTCGCACGATGCTCCTCGCGATTCTCCGGGTGGTGCTCCATGTGCTTCGTCGCACGATTCTCCACGCGATTCTCTGCGTGTTTCTCCGCGTGGTTCTCCGAGCGATTCTCCGCACGATTCTCGGCGTGTTCCTCCGCGGGTTCCTCCGCGTGGTTCTCTGCTTGGTGCTCCGTGTGGTTCGCCGCATGGTTCTCCGTGTGGTTCTCCGCGCGCTTTGCCGCGTGATCCTACCCTCGTTTCTCCGCACCTCTCTCCTGGATCCACGCTGCGTCTGCCACCCTGCGAGTTGCCCAGTGCTGGCAGCGAGTCACGGCACGTCGTCAGTGAGCCGCGCCGTGCCGCTAGGGCGTCCCCGCGCACCGTCAGCGAGATCCTGCTCGCCACGAGCGTTCCCTCGCTCACTTTCGGTAAACCGTCGCTCTTGGTAAGCGATCCGCCGCGTGCTGCGAGCAACCCGCGCTGTGTGGTCAGCCAACCGCTCCACGCTGAGCGCTCAGCGCCACCGGCGGCCCGCTCCCTGATCCGTGCCGTGCCGCCAGCGACTCGCGCTGCGCCGCCTGCACGTTTTGCAGGGTTCGGGGCGTTGAGCCGGTCAACGGTTGCCGGTTTGCATTGGTCGTGTCCAGCCTCGAGCCGTCCGTGTTACAATTCAGGTGCGTCCGGTGCTCGGTACCCACCTCGGTACACCAGGACTGTATGTTATGTGGTGTGGCCGTGGTACTGGTTCTCTCCCTCTGTGTCCAGGTGGCGGAGAGGAGGGAGACTGGGAGTCGAGGAGTGGGGAGCAGTGCAACACCCAGGGTGCTGTCCAGTGGTCCGAGGAGGAGGCTGGGGCCGTCTATGTCCCCCGCTCTGGACCTTACCACACCCGCTAAGGAAAATGTGCCACCCGCTCCGGACAAGGGGTTCGCTGGACTGGAGGTTTTGAAGGCCGTTCAACTCTCATGGGACTCTGTACCGGCTACCCTGCTCATGGGCCAAGACTGTGTCCCACTCGCATCCACTCGGGTCATTTCGGCGTCCACTCGGGTCTCCTTTGCGTACACTCGGTTCACATGTGCGTCCACTCGGGTCACATTTGCGTACACTCGGGTCATCTTGGTGTCCACTCAGTTCACCTCTGCGGTCGCGTGTACCCCGGTCTCCCCTGCGGCCGCGTTTGTCTTGTCGGTCCCTCAACCTGCGTATCTCTCTCTGGTCTCCGAACCTGCTTTTGTTTCTCGGGTCCCTGAGTCCACACTTGGCTCTCCTGCACCGGAGTCCGCGTGGGAGTTCAGTCGCCCTCGCGCTCCCAAGGGGCCACAGCGCCGCTGCGTACACATGGGGTCACGTCGCCCTCGGTCTCTCCAGGGGTTAAGGCGTTTCCTTAACCTCATAGGGTCTCGCCCCCCCTCACACACTCCAGGAGCCTCGTCGCTCTCGCGCTCATATAGGGTTGCGTCCCCCTCATGCTCATAAGGGGTTACGGCGTTCCCGTACCTGCATAGGGCCACGCCCCTCTCACGCTCAGAAAGGGCCAAGGCGCCGCTATGCTCGCCAAGGGTCAGGTCCCCAGCACACGCTCAAAAGGTTCTGTCGCCCTTGCGCTCCCAAGAGGCCACAGTGCCGCTGCGCACATATGGGGTCAAGTCGCCCTCTGTCTCTGAAGAGGTTAAGGCGGTTCCTTAACCTCATAGGGTCTTGTCTCCCTCACACACTCAAGGGATCGCGTCGCTCTCGCGCTCATATAGGGTTGCGTCCCCCTCATGCTCATAAGGGGCTACGGCGTTCCCGTACCCTCATAGGGCCACGCCCCTCTCGCGCTCAGAAAGGGCCACGGCGCCGTCGCGCTCACCTGGGGTCATGCCCTCCTTGCACTCACAAGAGGTCCCCGCATCCTCAAGGGGTCCCGTCACCCTCGTGCCCACAAGAAGGCACGGCGCCACCGGACGCACCAGGAGTGATGCCCCCCTCGCGCTCACGGGTGTTCGCGTCACCTCCGTGTCCTCAAGGGGTCACGTCATCCTCGCGCTCACGGGAGGTCACGGTGCCACCATGCTCACAAGGGGTCGCGTCGCCTCCGCTGCCTCATGGGGTCACATTGCCCTCGCGCCCTTCTAGGGTCACAACGCCCCCGCATCCTCAAGGGGTCTCCTCGCTGTCCTCGAGCCCCCTTTTTGTTTTTTTTCTCTCCTTTTGTTTTTTTTTCCGTTTCCCTGGGTGCCTTTGCCCCCCGGTTGTTTTTGGGGGGGTGATATGTCAGGTTGGGAGGGCTGGGCCACTCCCCCCTCTCTCCCGTGTGTTGGGTTTGGCCGTGTGGGGCTTCCGTAGGTGGGGTCTCCTTGAGCAGGGATTGGCTCCTACCAGATCACGTGTGGCCTGCTGACAACACTTGAAGCACGCAGGCGCTGTGTGTCAGCAGGCCAGCATTTCTGAGTGCATGCATGTGCAGGTGCATGTGCGTACGTACGCTTAGGTACCACGTCGGGTGTTCGGTTTAGGTCTTTAGTTTATTTTTAATTTTTTTCCTCCCGGCACTTCTCGCTGGGCCTTCAGCGGCGTTCCCGCGGTTTTGTTATTTTATTTCTGTTTTGCTCCCGGCATGTCTCGCCGTGCCTTCAGCGGCATTCCCGTTGTTTGGTTATTTTATTGGTGTTTTGATCCCGGCACGTCTCACCGTGCCTTCAGCGGCGTTCCCGCTGACTACTACTAATAAATCCCTGTGTTTGCCTACCTGGTCGCCTGGCTTGCTTCTGGCTTCCCTGGACTCTTGAAATTCTGAGGACAACAGCCCCCCTTTTTTTGAACCATTAAGGGGTCATCAGGCAGCTATTCATATGCATAACGACCCAAAGCCCATCCACCCCTCTGCCTTACAGATGAAACGCAAGGTAAAAACTGAATTCAAAGGTAAATTCCCTGAAATTCAGCCTAATGCAATGCAGTAACAGACGTTCTGCAATGAAAGTTTAGTGAAATTGAACATACTTTCAGTGACTACAAATAAGATGAAACAGATATCTAGACATTCAGACAGAGTCCTCAAACTACTTTTACTGCAAACTGTGTTTTTACTCCTAAATGTAGACATACATACATACGGACGTACCTAAGTTTATTTTTAGAAGTCGTACTTTATTTTAGTTTATATTGAAAACACAATAATTCAGTTGCACCTTGATTTTATTTTGCATGCTTGTTTTTTATAGTGTATATATGTTTTTTGCGTGTACATAATTTTTTTTAATAAAACATACTGATACATATGTATGCATCTCTTCCTTACCAATAATAAATAGTACATATAGATGTACCTGAGGTTATATTTAGAATTCGTGTCTGCACTTTAATTCAGTAATATTGAAAACACAATAATAATTCCGTTGCGCTTTGCGTCTCGCTTTGCGCCTCGCATCGTCAGCGCGCCGCGGTTCACACAGTCAGAGAATTTCACTGATTCGTTGACGGTGCTCAGCGCGCGCTAAAAGACTTACCGCAACGTGTATGCCTTTAGTTATAGGTATTATAATAGGTATTATATATCAGGTATTATACAAGCTTTCATAATAAAATTTTGTTGACATGTGCCCGTAAGTACAGCGCGCGCATTCTGCCATCATATACTACTGTGGAAACATTATAAAAACACTAAAATCATTTCTCAAAACTGACTGTTACATTAGCAAAACTGTTACAAAAACTTTAGATAAAGGGGTTGGGAATTTCTGTAGCGGCGCTCCGGCTCATTTGTGTAACAATGGACACTAAGTGGTGCATTGTTACACGCACACACGCACGACGACAATTTTCGTGGTTCCAGGGAAACCAGTGTTAAGGACCATACTGCACCGCGCTGCGCCACCTCCGAACGGACAGCGCAGCCCGATCGTGACATCATTCCCCTAAATGTATAATTTAGTTAATCTAATAGGAAGTAAACATACAACTGAAGAGTACCCTGTACACTGTTAAAAGAAACACACAGTGCTTACAATGCATAAATAGTGCTAAATAGAAAACATGTAGATGGAATATATTACATTCATTGATACAGCTATTACATTAATACAGCTATTACATTTATTAATAGCCAAATAGACAAATCTTTACAAAACAAAAAAGTATCATTGCCTATGTTGCACTATTGATTTGCACTACAAAGCACATAGCACCTTATTAAAATATATTTGCACACTGTACAGTACTAATACTAACACTAATACTAATACTAATATTTAACCAAAAACAAGATTAATATAATGCCCTCCCTTATCTGATGACACATGAAACATATTCCATGTTTTTTGTTGCTGGAACTTCCAATGCTAAGTTTAAATTGATTTGAAATATAAAAATAAAAATCAAAGGACATATTATTCTGCAGACTGCATTTAATCATCACATCTTTGAATTTGGATAATAAAAAGAAAGAAAGTTATTTCTTTCTTTTTCTCAGTGCAAAATGTATCATCATGCACTACATATAGCAATATCCAAAGGCAAACTTGAATTTCTGTAGTGAACAAATGAAAAACCAGGTTTAATGAGATTTAATGATAAACCAAACAAAAAGATACAATTTCTGTAATCATGCTTGGACCCCTAATAATACCACAAATTTCCCGCGATAAATTTAGCCTTGGCTTTTTATTCACCATCACTGGTGAATCAATAGAAGAATTTCTCATCATCAGGAGTTCACGGCGCAGTCAATGATGCGCTGATGTCTCACAGCAGAGCATTAAGATTGCATTTCCATTTTAAGCCTTTTATGGAGCAATCTAAGAGGTTCTGAATTCCCTTCCAGGATTTCTCTGAAAGCTTTAATTGAGCCGGCTTCTTAATTTTTATGACTATTAATTTAATTATCTTTGACCTCTGAGATGTGGCAGAGCTTGTCTCGCAGGCTCATCATCAATGGTCTACTCTCACAACTAATTTTAACTAACTATAACTGCTCCTGTGGATGGAGCTGCAGTTTCACTGCACAGGCAGAGAGCATAAAATGACTGAGACAGCACTGCTAAAAAATATATATTTTTATCCCAATTTGGTTATCAGATTGTTATCTGATACTAAAATGACATATTTGAATTGTAATTACATATATAAAGGTATTTTGATATTTACAGTAATTTTTTATAGTAAATAATCATACAGATGTTAATTAAATACATGTCTTCAATATTTAAGCCCAAAATGTACAATATCTTAAATTTTAAATTCAAATATATGCTTAAACACCTATATAAAACTTGTTTAAAATGACATTGAATCCTTATGAATATTTGTTCAATTTAATGTATTTATACCAATAACAAACAAAAATATAAAAACACCATTAATTTTGTAGGGGTAATATCGTATATTTTATGTTTCCCAAAATGTTACATTTGGTAAAGTAAATGTTCATTCCCTGCACAAGAGGTGTTCTCATATTGTCCATCAGATGAGCAATCAAATATTGATTGTTACTAATAAGTGGAATGGATGGTGTGTATGGGGTAAATATTGCACAGTAAATAATAAATAAAACCATAGCGTATTGACTTTAACAAAACATCATTATTGCAGTTCGAAAATATGAACCGTTTTGACTGTAGAGCACGAAGCATGTGTGTTTAGAAGGCACTAGATGGCACTGCATTACTCCAAAATAAGGTTTCATCTGAAATTCAGCGCTCACTCGCTTTTCAGAATTATTTCAGTTCTTTACCTTCTCATTAGTTTGTCCTTCAGGGCTTCAACTAGAGAAACAGTTGTTTTTACATAAAACCCAACGATTTTGTTTTTTGTTTGCTTTTTGTAGTTTTGTTCACTCATCTATCTATCTATCTATCTATCTATCTATCTATCTATCTATCTATCTATCTATCTATCTATCTATCTATCTATCTATCTATCTATCTATCTATCTATCTATCTATCTATCTATCTATCCATCCATCTATCCATCCATCCATCCATCCATCCATCATACAACCATCCATATATAACATTCTGACTTTTACAATACCTTATTAATAACTACTGACATGTTTCTCCAAAATTAAATACTGGAAAAATATTATAAAATAAAATAAATATTGTAATAATAAATAAAATAATAATTAAATAAACATTTGTGCTGTACTTATGATAGCTTGACTTCTTTGTGTCATAGATTTTACTACAGTTTTTCTCAGTCGATTTGGTACATTTCTCACATCATGGTTTACATTGGCATCACAACAAGTGCATTTCTCAAAACAGTTAGTGCAAACAGCAAAACTCAATGAAATACCTGCAAAAGCACATACTTCACTCAAAATTCTTTGTTTTCGCCTCAAAAGCAAATATTTAGGTCAATCAATTTGTCAGCGCCATCAAAATATCTTGTCTGTGTGCCATTGCCTACGACAAGGCAGTCAAACTACTTAGTCATGTTGTCAGTGCAACAGTGAAGACTGTAAGCATATTCTGATGGAAACTAAGCTTTTGTTTACAAGAACGCTGCACATTCTCTGGCATATCAATTGAAACAATCCAAGTTACACACACAAATACAAACTTACAGAGCACAAAAAGTTACACATGACTGTATGTGGGAGATGGACAGCAAAATTGGACTGGAATCAAATTTAGAGTAATATTCTTTACTGTATTATTTTCTAACAGCACTGCAATCTGTTGACAAAAAATCTAATTAAAGTTCAGGAACGATACAACTGTTTGCCTGCACTATATGGAATAAAGGAAAAACTACAAAATTAGAAATTTACTCTGAATACTCAAAACAACTTAAGGAATTACTGTAGTGCTTTCTTTTCTATTCATCCTGACACTCCTCTCTTTTGGGCCACATGTTTTCATCCACATCACACTGGAGATCTTCTCTTGCAATGCACCATGGAAAGAATCTTCTAGAGTGTCTAATCCAGCCTTTGCAGTCATCTGCTGTGATATCCTCACAAGCTGCATCCATAGCAGTCAGCAGGTTCATCTGGACGTGTGGCTGGTGATCGTATACCTTCCATCTCCAGGCTGAGAAGAACTCCTCAGTAGGGTTCAGAAATGGGGAATAGGGTGGGAGGAACTCCATCAGCATTCTATGATGAGTGGCAAACCATTGCCTGGTTTTAGCGTGGTGAAAACTCACATTATCCCAAATGATCACATATTTGGGCAAATCCTCTTGCACCACACCTCTCTCATTATCAGGGATCCCTATAGAGGGTGTCCAAGAATGTGATGAGATGCTATAGGGCCCTATAATGGGAATATGTGTAAGCACGCCATTCTCTGACATAGCCGCACACATCGTGATGTTTCCTCCTCGTTGGCCTGGCACATCAATGGTAGCCCTTATATATATAATATATAATGTTTGCCAATTACAGGTTCATGAGATGCACCTCTGACCTATGTTTGAGACCACTGGATGATGTAAATGTTCACAAATTCCCTTAACAGAAAGCCAAGATTCACCTGAGAACAATTTAATCAATTTAGGACAAATTATCAAAATTTAACATAAAAGTTTTTAAAAAAGTGTAAAATAAATGTAAAAATTATGCCTGAGAGATTATGACAACATGTTCAGCACTTTTGCATATAATGACCTAGGCGATGATATAAGACCTAAATGTTTTGGAGCGTAAGACAATTCAACAGACAATCAGTACAACACATTTTGATAAACATGACATAAGCAACAGATAATGTAAAAAACAACAGACAATTGTCTATGACCATTTGCAAAAATGTACAAAAGCATTTGCAAAATGTGAAACACAATGAAAAATACAATTATGATGTGCACAAGTGACAAGGAGATGTGGAGATTGAATGAACAATTTTGAGAATTTCAATTCTGATCTGAAAAATGAACCAAATCGACTGAGAAAAACTGTAATAAAGAACAATATTTTATGTCTTAAATACCAGTGTACATATTCTTCTTGCAGGATAAGAGTTACCTTCGACTTTTTAACATTTCCATCACAAATTGAAAAAATGATGGAGAATTTTTTTTTTTAATTGTAAAAAACACATTAACATTCTATTGTTGAAACCATGCTGGTATAGGGTAATAATTGTTTATTGTTAAACATTTAAATCAATTAAGTCTTTTTCCTTTGTATCATTTTTATTTTTATTTTGTCTTTATACAGTATAAAGATATATATAGAAGTTCCTATGCCTTGGTGAATTCATCTTTGAAAATCTTTCCAGTCCAAAGACATGTATGTCAGGTGAACTTAAGATGATGAATATCCTACATGTATATGTATATGTTGTGTGTCTGTTCTGTGATGTACTGTTGACATGGACACAAACAGCAAGGATAGGATTCACATTAAGAAGATTGGACAAGTTTTTTTCTATGTGGAATGTGTACGTATATGTTCTTTTTAGGTCCGAATAGGTTTCTGATAGACTGGTCACCTGATTACTGTTATTAATGTTTTTCTGTGCCTTTTATTCTATGAGAGATGGATTAGACTGAACATTTAAATTGAAGAAATATAGATTTAATATAAATAATTTACAGATTTAAGCTTGACTTTACATGCTCTTATTAAATGCATTTCTTCTAAATTCACATAAAAGTACAAGACAGTTCACACTCTCCTTTACACACACACACACACACACACACACACACACACACACACACACACACACAAACACACACATAATGATACATAAAGACACATCGCAAGCACAAAGTTGGGTGATGAAGTGAGTCTCATTTGAGGACTTCTTTATTATGCCTTTGATCCATACCAATTCAAATCCATATCAATATCAATTTACTGGTATCAATATCCATCTGGCTCTCAGCAGCTCCCATCACACAGGCAAGTCTTTAACAAGAGAGACACATTGGCTCCCCAGACAACACACACACACATAGAGGCTCTGAGCGAGGCGTCAATAAGGCAGAGCGTCTTTGAAAGCATATCGACAGTTATCACAATCACCCTTGATGTAATTTTATGCCTGTCGACGCTCATGGGCCATATGCTGATGTTCCAGCCGGCATAAAGTGCTCTCAGGTCAGATCTGAAGGACTCTACATGTTTTCATGTGTGGGTAGCTCTGCGGCCACTTAAACTGTGTTAAACTGCATCTGGACTCACTTCAGCATCAAATCCTTGTTTTAACGAGATCTGATACAACACTCCAGAGCGGTGCATTCATGACCAAGCTCCAAAACATTAGTCCTAATGAACAACAAAGGATTCATCAAACTGCGGGATGCTTACTTACCTGAGAAGAGTCCAGTATCTGTCTGTTCCGAATGACATATAGAGGACATTGGTCACCCAAATGTGCCCTAAAATAAGTGGGTTTTGCCACTGTAAAGGTGAGGTGCATCATGCCAGCTACTTTAGCTTGACAATCATGTAGTTGCAGCTGATGTTTAGCTATGGATGCCTTCAAACTTTATGCCTTTGATAGAATTTGCATCTATTATTTATCAAAACCATGTTGATCTGATTAACACATACATTACAGTTATTTCCAGTCAATTTGGTACATTTCTTACATGATTCCTATGATTTACATTGGGGTGTCACCGTGGCTTAGTAGTTCGCACATTTGCCTCTCAGTGCTGAGGACCAAGGTTTGAATCTCATTCTGGGTGGAATTTCCATGTTCTCTGCATGTCTGTCTCACACAGTACAAAAACATGGATTTGTGGTAAATTTAATGCTCTAAATTGCCATATAGTGTGTGTTTGTTTGTTTGCCTGTGTGAGTGAGTGATAGACTGACTCCTAGCCTGTACTAGGAGCATGAAACATTCTCTTCTGGTTGGGCGTGTCCCCCAAAAACAAAACAAACAAAAAAAAACAAACAAAAAAAGGCTTAGAAGAAAATAAAGATGCAACTGTACGATTCAACGCCCTAGACAGCTGCAGAGGTCCTGGGAAATGGAAATATTAAAAAACAAACTCTAAAGTTATGTCATTCTCAAAGAACCTTGCTAGTGGGTAGTTTATTTCAGGTAAAGTGTTAGAAGATTAGAAGTTTTAACAGTCAATACCACTTTCAGATAAAAGAACAAAATGGATATATTAAAAATAAGAATACAACTGAAAGATTCAAATGCTTAAGAAAATAATACTTCATTTGACAGTGTAACGAGCACTTGCGGCACCTGTCCCTCGTTTTGGTTTCTTATTATCTCACTTGGGTGATTGGTTGGGTTTGTCACGTGTTTAGTTGGTTTTCTATTTAGTCTGTTTTCTCCCGTAAGTCTGAGCACGTCTTTGGTTTGTGGTTACATTACCCAATGTTACGTTTGTTCGTTTATCCCCGTTATGTTGGTGCTTCGGCACCACTTTTTAATAAATTCAGTTTGGTTTTTATCCCGGTGTTCCAGTTGCCTCCTTCCCGCATTTCTGCCACGGTGTGTCGCTGCGCATGCTTTCCGCGCAGGTCACATTCGTGGGAGCGTCTCCCTCCGTCTAGACCGGCTGACGTTGTGGTCTACGCGTCGCCGGATCCCGGGAGACGCTCATTATGCGCGAGCGGCGTCCGCGATTTCCCGGCGGAGCCGCTCACCTCTGGGGGACTACGAACATTCGTGACAGACAGTCACTTATGTTTTGTTTTCTTAAATAGGTTTCAATCATTCAGCTTTTCAAAGATCTTCCAGTTTAGGGTTGTAGGTGTTTTTTAGCTTATCCCTAAAACTTTAATCTCAAAGTGATTCACATTTGTAGGGAAAACTAAGTCTCAGAGCATCATGCACATGTAATTTAAATATAAATGTAAAATAGAAATTAGACATTTGCTCACAAACTGCACCTAAAGATCAAGTGGATACATTTCAATGTGGATCTCTGCAATCTTGAACATGGTCATCAGTGTTACAGTTTTTCTCAGTCGATTTGGTACATTTTTCACATCATGGTTTACATTAGCATCACAACAAGTGCATTTTCTCAAAACAGTTAGTGCAAACAGCAAAACTCAATAAAATACCTGCAAAAGCACATACTTCACTCAAAATTCTTTGTTTTTGCCTCAAAAGCAAATATTTAGGTCAATCAATTTGTCAGTGTCATCAAAATATCTTGTCTGTGTGCCATTGCCTACGACAAGGCAGTCAAACTACTTAGTCATGTTGTCAGTGCAACAATGAAGACTGTAAGCATATTCTGATGGAAACTAACTAAGCTTTTGTTTACAAGAACGCTGCACATTCGGTGGCATATCAATTGAAATAGTCCAGGTTACACACACAAATACAAACTTACAGAACGCAAAAGTTACACATGACTGTATGTGGGAGATGGACAGCAAGAAATTGGCCTGGAAATCTAAATCAAATTTAGAGTAATATTCTTTACTGTATTATTTTCTAACAGCACTGCAATCTGTTGACAGTTTGTTGACAGAAGTTCAGGAAAGACACAACTGTTTTCCTCCACTACATGGAAAAAAGGAAAAACTACAAAATTAGAAACTTGCTCTGAATACTCAAAACAACTTAAGGAATTACTGTAGCGCTTTCTTTTCTAATCATCCTGACACTCCTCTCTGTTGGGCCACATGTTTTCATCCACATCACACTGGATATCTTTCCTTGAAATGCAGCGTTGAAAGAATCCTCTAGAGTGTCTAATCCAGCCTTTGCAGGCATCTGCTGTGATATCCTCACAAGCTGCATCCATAGCAGTCAGCAGGTTCATCTGGACATGTGGCTGGTGATCGTATACCTTCCATCTCCTGGCTGAGAAGAACTCCTCAATAGGGTTCAGGAATTGGGAATAGGGTGGGAGGAACGCCATCAGCATTCTATGATGAGTGGCAAACCATTCCTCGTTGGCCTGGCACATTAATGAAAAAAAAAAATCCAAACCATCATGGCCCTGTGTGAAAAAGTGATTGCCCCCCTAAACCTAATAACTGGTTGGGCCACCCTTAGCAGCAACAACTGCAAACAAGTGTGTGCGATAACTTGCAATGAGTCTTTTACAGAGTTCTGGAGGAATTTTGGCCCACTCATCTTTGCAGAATTGTTCTAATTCAGTTACATTAGAGGGTTTTCGAGTATGAACGGCCTTTTTAAGGTCATACCACAACATCTCAATAGGATTCAGGTCAGGACTTTGGCTAGGCCACTCCAAAGTCTTCATTTTGTTTTTCTTCAGCCATTCAGAGGTGGATTTGCTGGTGTGTTTTGGATCATTGTCCTGCTGCAGAACCCAAGTTCGTTTCAGCTTGAGTTCACGAACAGATGGTCGGACATTCTCCTTCAGGATCTTTTGGTAGACAGCAGAATTCATAGCTCCATTTATCATAGCAAGTCTTCCAGGTCCTGCCGCAGCAAAACAGCCCCAGACCATCACACTACCACCACCATATTTTGCTGTTGGTATAATGTTCTTTTTCTGAAATGCAGTGTTCCTTTTACGTCAGATGTAATGGGACACACACCTTCCAAAGAGTTCCACTTTTGTCTCATCGGTCCACAGAATGTTTTCCCAAAAGTGTTGGGGATCATCAAGATGTGTTTTGGAAAAATTGAGATGAGCTTTAATGTTCTTTTTGCTCAGCAGTGGTTTTCTTCTTGGAACTCTGCCATGCAGGCCATTTTTGCCCAGTCTTTTTCTGATGGTGGAGGCATGAACGCTGATCTTAACTGAGGCAAGTGAGTCTGCAGTTCTTTTCTACGTTGTTGTGGGGTCTTTTGTGAGCTCTTGGATGAGTCGTCGCTGCGCTCTTGGGGTAATTTTGGGCCACTCCTGGGAAGGTTCACCACTGTTCCATGTCTTTGCCATTTGTGGATAATGGCCCTCACTGTGGTTCGCTGGATTCCCAAAGCTTTGGAAATGGCTTTATAACCCTTTCCAGACTGATAGATCTCAATTACTTTATTTCTCAATTGTTCCTGAATTTCTTTGGATCTCGGCATGATGTGTAGCTTTTAAGGATCTTTTGGTGGACTTTACTGTGTCAGGCAGCTCCTATTTAAGTGATGTCTTGATTGAGAACAGGTGTGGCAATAATCAGGCCTGGGTGCGGCTAGAGAAATTGAACTCAGGTGTAAAAAACCACAGTTATAGTATGTTTTAACAAGGGGGCAATCACTTTTTCACACAGGGCCATGATGGTTTGTATTTTTTTTCTCCTTTAATAATAAACACCTTCATTTACAAATTGCATTTTGTGTTTACTTGTGTTGTCCTTGACTATTGTTTAAATTGGTTTGATGTTCTGAATAGGGGTGAGCTGCAATATTCGCTGATTCGACGATTCGATTCGGAGAACCGTAGTCGACTATGAACCTCATAGTCGAATGTACCATTTTGATCACATGGGGGTGCCCATGGCTGCTGCTAAGCATTAGTTTTTACATGAAATGTCTTTGTTTTCGTTATATATATAGCCTTTTGTCAAATTAAATTATCCTGTCACAAATGTCCGTCTTTCCCCGGAGATGAGCGGCTCCGCGGGGAAATCGCGAACGCCGCTCGCGCATGAGCGTCTCCCGGGATCCAGCTACGCGTAAGCCACAGCGTCAGCCGGTCTAAACAGAGGGAGACGCTCCCATGAGCGCGACCTGCGCGGAACGAATGCGCAATAACACACCGTGGCAGAAATGCTGATAGAGAAAAACTGAAACACCGGGATAAAATACAAAACTAGAATTTATTAAAAAAGTGATGCCGAAGCACCGACAGAACAAAGTAAACGAACAAAGCAACATCGGGTAAGGTAACCACAAATTAAAGACGTGCACTAACCCAACCAATCACCCAAGTGAGATAATCAGAAAGCAAACGAGGGACATGTGCCGCAGGTGATTGTTACACATCCTAATTTCTGTTAATATTTTTTTAAATGATGTGTGCGCTTTAACCCATTTACGGTGCTCTAGAAAAACATGTAAAATATAAAAAAAAATCTTTAAAAAAAAAACACGCTTATAGCGCCATCTTGTGGTGAAATTTTAACTGATTCGACTATCAGTCGACTATAGGGAAAATCTGACGAATCAGATTCGACTATGAAAAACCTTAGTTGAATACAGCCCTAGTTCTGAAACACTTAAGTGTGACAAACATGCAAAAAAACAGGAAATGAGGAAGGGGACAAACACTTTTTCACACCACTGTATATATATATAATGTTTGCCAATTACAGGTTCATGAGATGCACCTCTGACCTATGTTTGAGACCACTGGATGATGTAAATGTTCACAAATTCCCTTAACAGAAAGCCAAGATTCATCCTGAGAACAATTTAATCAATTTAGGACAAACTACCAAAATTTAACATAAAAGTAAAAAAAAAAGTGTAAAATAAATGTACAAATTATGCCTGAGAGATTATGACAACATGTTCAGCACTTTTGCATATAATGACCTAGGCGATGACATAAGACCTAAATGTTTTGGAGCGTAAGACAATTCAACAGAAAATCAGTACAACACATTTTGATAAACATGACATAAGCAAGAGATAATGTAAAAAACAACAGACAATTGTCTATGACCATTTGCAAAATGTACGAAAGCATTTGCAAAATGTGAAACACAATGAGAAATGCAATTATGATGTGCACAAGTGACAAGGAGATGTGGAGATTGAATGAACAATTTTGGGAATTTTAATTCTGATCTGAGAAATGAACCAAATCAACTGAGAAAAACTGTAATAACTGCTGTCCCTTGTGGGGTAATCTTTGTCGAGTGTTTACTATTAAATGTTGTGGTCAAAGTAAAGATCCAGTCAATGGAGATCCTATGGATGTACTTGAACCAACTCATTGACAAAAAAAAGTCTGAAGAGGATGTCAAGAACCATTCGGGTGGTGCAATTTTTTATGAACAGGTGGTGCAATTTTTGATGAATGAATTGCAGATGAATGAATTGCAGATGAATACAAGTCCAATCTAAGTTGTAAAACCATTTACAAATGTGCAATTTCTATATACTTTATATAGTAATTCAATATCACTGTGAATACCCATTCCCTGTATATAACACATTTACTTTTTTATTTAACTTCTGTAGATGTGTGTATTGTGCTCCAGAAGTTTTTAATTTTAAATTTTTAAGTAAGATTTTTAATTTCATGCTTGTGCTGGCAATGAGAAGCTTTCTAATCTCATTGTACCTGTGTATAACAACAATAAATGCTTTCTATTCTCTATTATATTCTATAAATGCACAACACATATCTTACAATGGAGAGGGTTCTCAGAATGAACTAAGAACACCATACAACATACATACATTATCATTATTATTCATTCATTATCTTCCGCTTTATCCTATATATTAGGGTCGCCCATCCAGGGGAGAAAGTTTCGGGCGCTGGGCAGATACACCCAGGACAGGGCGCCAATCTATTGCTGGGCACACACTCACACACACAGACACACACACAAACACACACTAAATGGGGCAATTTGGAGAACTCAATTGACTTGATCCATGTTTTTGGACTGTGGGAGGAAACCGGAGAACCTGGAGGAAACCCACACGGACACGGGGAGAACAATCATTATTATTAATATTATTATTATTATTATTATTATTTCATGTAAAATGGCCAAAACTGGAGCACTGAGCAGGGCGAAACAATTATCTTGGCACCATGTCCTGGGTGTATCAAAACGTTCTCCCCGGTGACCCTAGTAGAGGATTAAGTGGAATTTATTGAATGAATGAATGGATTTCTCAGCAATGGAAGAACATTACCTGTTTATTTGAATCCATACTTCTGTTTCACAATACTACTTTTGGGTTTTGTGATACATGTGTGTGAATGTTTAGACTGTAGGGCTCACAAATTATTGTCACTGACATAGTGTATACTATGCAATAAGCACACTTCCAGCAGCACACTACATAACAATACATAGGTCATATGGTCATTGCTTCATTCTAGGAACATGAGAGTTTTCTTATGCTGCCTTGGCCCTCACATTCCCTAGTTCTTAATCCTATAGCGCATGTCTGGAATGAGATAGAGCAAGCTCCTCGGTGCATGTCAGTTCCTTAAAATAATTTGCAGCATCTGTAAAAAGGTTTCCTTTCCACATGTGTAGTATTCCTGTTAAATGATTTTAAAGTGCAGTGAAATCTACTTCATGCTGAATTGCTTTAAAGGCTAAAAGAGGTCCAACATGATATTTGGTTGGTGTTTAATAAAGTGGCTAAGGGATGAAGATAGAGCGAGTAAGAGAGAAAGAGAGATTAAGTAATAAGTAAAATTAAATAGGACTAATAAAGTAATTAAATCTGGGCACGATATGCACTCCCCCCCCATTTCTATTACTTCTTAAAATGCATTCAGTATGTTTTTTATTTAAATGATTTTTAGACCATTGTAAGTGGGGAACAGACCAAAATAAGTGGGGAATAGTTTAAGAGAATCTTTCAGCAGACTTTGCGAGTGTTAAATTCTGTTACTGTGCAATTTGATAACCATGAGAATAATCAAAGTCCATCTCCTTCTATTGAATTGCAGCTGCTTAATCAAGAATGCACCGGCTCTGTTCCAAATTCTCTTAACAAATCTGTTTTGTTTCATCACAAGATCAAAGTCGTTAATGGTTTAAAATGAAAAATCTAAACAAATTATCCTTAGATCTGTTTGGTGTCATGCACATGTCCCCATTCCTAACTCACTTCATGCTCCTCATTTTTCCAATTTGTGCCAGACTGTGATCAGTTTATAGAAAGCAGCTGCAAACCTGGTTAGCGCTATGAAAAAATATAAGAAGGACTTTACTGCCTTATTATGGTCAAAGTTGAGAGTTAGGACATGAAAACTGCTTCATATTTAATCTTTTATATTAACATCTGGATGTTTTTAGACAGAGATACCATTTTGAAAAAATAAATCAAGGTAACACTTCCTATGAATCCGGTATTCATAATGCATTAAAAGTGCATTTAAAAAGGTGAATAAAGTATTCATAACACTTTATAATATTTGTCATAAATTTTTGTCAATGCACATAGATGATCATAATCACAGTCATAAATTGTTACAACAATATGACTAAGGTTTTATAACACAAAGTGAAAAAATGCATTATAATATAAACTTATTTAAACTTTCGATTCTTCAGATGTTTAGACATTCTTACTTAAAATAAGATGGTTACACTTTTTTCAAATAGTTAAATTATGAAAATGCTTTATTTTATGTCTATAAAGAGACCTTATATGTTTTTATAAACAGTTATAACATGTTTAAAGTAATTTTCAGGAAAAGTGTTTGTTAAACACAAACATTATAAGGCTTTATTTTGCAGGTCTCTTTCATAAGTTGATGAACAGTTTGAACACTAAATGTCAGGTGGCAAAGGTGTAATTAAAATTAAACTGTATTTAAAATTCTAATAAATAACTTTAATATTGTCTGAACATTAACAGGCCCTGAACATCTACAATTTGGATGTTTACTGTGTATCAATTGGACATAAAGAGTATATTGAGGAAAACCAGATTTAGTATGAAAATAAAATAAACACTCACCAAAAACTAAAAATACTATGTCTGATTTCTGCTGTTTCAATGTTGGGTGTCTTATCTCATCTTCCACTTAAATCCTCTCCCTTTAAGGGGAGAACATTTTGGGTGCGAGGACAGGGTGTCAATCCCTTGCTGGACACACACTTACTTACCTAATTTACCTCAAATCCATGTTTTAGGACTGTAGGTGACATTTCTAACACAGAGTAGCTCGGGAAGATTTTTATTAATGGTATTAATACAGGGTTAATGTATGGAGAACCACCATGACCCAAAGGTCTGGAATTTCCTTGTTGATTGCTTTTCATATACAGGCACTTTTAAAATGAACAATTTTTTAAAGCCCTATATTTAATTAACATTTTTATTGTTCATTGTTTAATGCCATCTTGTATTGTCATGGTTTAGTTTCTATTCTATTTTACTTCCATATGTTTTTTTAGGGGTGGCACAGTGGCTAAGTGCACATTCGTCTCTCAGCGCTGGGGAGGTGTCAGGCTTGGGAGGGCTATGCCACTATGCCACTGTTTTCCTCACACGGGATTTGGCCGTTCGGTGTTCCCGTAGGTAGGGTCCATCCCCTAGAGCTAGGATTGGGTCCTACCTAATCACATGTGGCCTGCTGACTACACTTTAAGTGCGTATGCGCTCTGAGTCAGCAGGCCAGCATTACAATGGAACTTTCCCCTTTGGTTGCGTGCCCTCAGTGCAGTATGTATAGACAGTCTTCCTCCATCATTACTGATAATTCAGCCTGTGAGAAGTGTAGCCTAGTCCTTAGTCTGACAGAGAAGATTTCAGTGCTAGAAGAGCACATTCGGGTTTTAGAACAGGGTCATGTTAGTAAAGATGTGTCAGGGACCAGTTTAGCCAGCCCGAATGCCACAGGATCTAAATCTCTGGTTTTAGAGCCCTCGCAGCAGGGCGAGTGGGTGATGACCAGGCGACGTACACGTAGAACTGAGCATCACTCTTCTAGGATCCACGTGTCCAATCGGTTTTCCCCACTCAGTGACTCACCCACTGAGAGAGCGGTTGCTAAAAGTGCTCTGGTTATTGGCGACTCCCAGCTCAGGCACGTGCGAATAGCTACCCCCTTAGAGACCCCAGCAACCAGTCCGGTGCATCCCAGGGGCAAGGGCTCCAGACATCAGGGCGAACCTCAAAGTGCTGGCTAATGCTAAACGCTCATTCTCTAGAATAGTTATCCACGTCGGCACTAATGACGTTAGTCTCAAGCAGTCAGAGATTACTAAGGCTAATGTTAAAGAGGTGTGTGGAACCGCTGCAATGATGTCTGATGAAGTAGTTGTCTCTGGTCTACCAATTAGGCGTGGCGGCGAAACCTACAGCAGGTTATGGTCGCTGCGTTGCTGGATGTCTAAGTGGTGCTCAGAAAACAACATTAACTTTATTGATAATTGGTCTACTTTATTGATAATTGGTCTACTACAGGGAAGGCCTGGCCTTTTGAAATGGGATGGCATCCATCCTTCCTGGGAGGGTGCTGCGCTCATGTCACATAACATAGCCTATAGGGTTTTTTCTTCAGATAGGAATAAAAATTGACAATTCAGAGCCAAGGCCAGGCAGCAGACAGAATGACCTAACCAACTGACTGCGAACTGCCAGGTGTCGTCACCCACAATAACTAGGTTCCATACCATTAAGACAGTTATCAAGTATCGAAGTGAGCAAAAAACAAAGAGTCCAAAAAGTGTGCCAAAAAAATCTCATTAATATCAATACAACCTCAAGTAATGTAAGATGCTATGATGTTATGTAAGATGTTATGCTCATAAACCACGTCTTAGTGGACGAGGCGGTGGAGTGGCTATGATCTATAAAGAAAACATAAATGTAACACTTAATAATAAGTATGAGTCAAAAATCCTTCAAAGCTCTTGTACTCAACATAAGCAGCTCATCTGCATTGAAAAATAAATACAATCTAATGCAACTAATTACCATATACCGCCCTCCCGGCCCATATACAGAGTTTATTAAAGAATTTGGTGAATTTCTCTCTAACATAGTAATCTCATCAGACAAGGCCTTAATAGTCGGTGACTTCAATGTTCACTTTAAAAACCCACTAGACTCATTTAAATTAGCATTTGACTCCATCCTAGATTCCATGGGCATTACTCAAAGTGTAGTTGGTAAAACACATCACTGTAAACATACATTAGACTTAGTTTTATCACATGGTATTAACATTAATAATTTAACCATTGTTCCACTAAGTGAGGTCATCTCCGATCACTATTTGATAACCTGCGATTTAGAAATTGATATTGATCCAGTCATTAAACCACAATATGATATGAAGCGTTCAATCATTCCCTCTACTGCTGTGTCATTCCTACAACATTTACCCGAATTAAACATTAAACCAGCATCAGGACCCGATGAACTTGAAAACACAGCAGAATACCTTAAACACGTGTTTTCTGCAACCTTAGACAGTGTCGCTCCACTTAAACTAAAAAAGGATTAAAGATAAAAGACTCGTTACATGGTTTAATGATCAAACACGCGCCCTAAAACAAACCACTAGAACCAATAATCAACCCTCAATGATTTCTGAAAAATCTAGTGTTAGAGAAAATAATATAGTACAACAGTTAAATACCTTTAACCCCATATCTAAAAAAGAACTTGTCTCATTAATTACACAATCAAAGACAACATCCTGTATGTTAGACACAATACCTACAAACCTGCTTAAAGACCTCCTACCAAATATTACAGAGCCTTTTATAAACATTATAAATTCATCACTTAAAATAGGCTATGTCCCCAAAAATCTGAAGTGTGCAGTCATTAAACCATTACTTAAAAAACCTAATTTAGATCCTCTAATACTGTCCAAATATAGACCAATATCAAACCTTCATTTTGTCTCTAAAATCCTAGAAAAAATTGTGTTCAACCAGCTGAATCGCCATCTTCTAGCTAATAACGTTCATGAAGTTTTTCAGTCAGGTTTTAGGTCTCATCATAGCACTGAGACAGTCTTAATTAAAGTTGTTAATGGCTTATTAATGTCCTCTGATAATAACCAAATCTCTTTTCTTGTATTTTTAGATTTTAGTGCAGCCTTTGACACTATAGACCATAACATTTTAGTTGATAGTTTAGAAAACACTGTGGGCATTACAGGATCTACACTCCATTGGTTTAAATCCTACCTGACAGATCAATATCAATTCACCTGTGTTAACAACCAATGTTCTGTTCTTGCTAAAGTTAAATATGGTGTCCCAAAAGGGTCAGTTCTGGGTCCACTCCTATTTGCATTATATATGCTTCCATTGGGATCAATTATTCATAAATATGGAATCAGTTTCCACTCATATGCAGATGATACACAGTTATATGTTCAAGCTAACCCTAATGATGGTCGTTCAGTCAGTAAGCTCGAGGACTGCCTCCAAGATATTAAAATATGGATGTCAAAAAACTTCCTACTGCTAAATTCTGATAAAACAGAGTTTCTGACAAAATTAACAAAGCTTCTTACACCATGTTAAACCTTGATAACTCTTTAATTAGACCCAGTTCATCTGTAATAATCTCGGTGTCATTATTGATTCAGATCTCTCCTTTACAGAGCACATTAGCAATATTACTAGAATTGCATTTTTTCACCTTCGTAACATTTTGAAAAACTAATTCATGCTTTTATTACCTCAAGGTTGGATTATTGTAATTCACTTCTGACAGGATGTTCTAATAAATCATTACATAAATTACAACTTGTGCAAAATGCTGCAGCTTGAGTTTTAACTAAAACCAGAAAGTTTGATCATATCAGTCCTGTGTTATCAAACTTGCACTGGCTACCAGTTAAGTTTCGTATTGAGTACAAAATTTTATTGATAACATATAAAATTCTACATAATCAGGCTCCAAAGTATCTGAGTGAGCTGATGCAATCGTACAAGCCAACACGTGAGCTCTGATCTCAAGGTGCTGGTCTACTCTTAGCTCCTAGAATAAATAAAATTACTGCTGGTGGAAGAGTGTTCTCCCACAAGGCTCCTCAACTTTGGAATAGCCTTCCAGTTACTGTTTGTGATTCTGAATCACTATTAATCTTTAAAAATAAATTAAAAACACATTTATTTAATCTTGCGTTTAATTAATCCCCTGTAGATAAAGATGTAGATCTCAGGCTTGGCTGTGTGGGGGGGGGGGGGGGTAATCTGTGATCAGTGTATGCTGGCGTTTCACCTCTTCACCCACCTCATCATTAATGGGGGGGTGTGGCACTGAAATGATGCTGTTCCGGGGCGCCATCTCAACTATGTAGAGTCTGCAGTATCTGCCTCTTTTAGTTATGCTGCTCTAGTCAGTGTTGCCGGAATCACATGCTGCACTGTGTCAATAAATTACTTATTAATTAAATGCCGTGCTTTATTATTAGCTCTAACTGCCTTCCTTGTCTATTTCATTGGAGGTATGACCGGCTTCCTGGAGATCTTCATCCATGGCTCTGCTGACGAATACTTGATGGAACCTGAATATTAATTGGCCTGGTGGTCCTGCGGGACACCCTTAATGGACCCACATATAGTTTTCCAGTTGTTAGTTTTTCCATTTGTTAAATATCTGTACATGGCTGTCCTACACTGTTGTTGCTGCCTGGGCGCTCAAGGAGGATGAGTCCCCCACTGAGTCTTGGTCCTCCCAAGGGTTCTTCCTTGAATAACAACATAACAGGGTTTTTTTCTTGCCACGGTCGCTTCGGCTTGTTCTTTGGGGGTTTAAAGGCTTTTCATTCTGTAAAGCTGCTTTGTGACAATGTACTGTTGTAAAAAGCGCTATATAAATAAATAACTTGAACTTGAACTTACATGTGTTGTTCGCCTTTGGACAGACTGTGCCCCCCCTTTGTAACAGGAGGCAGGTTTAAATCCCAATCTGGGTGTAATTTCCATGTTCTGCCAGTGTCCATGAGCTTCCTCCCGGTTCTCTGGTTTCCTCGTACAGTCCAAAAACATGGATTCAATGTAAATAATATGCTCTAAATTGCCCCCATATAGTGTGTGTTTGTGTGTCTGTCTGTGTGAGTGTGCAAAACAACCATAGGATTAAGGGAAATATATTGAATAAATGAAAAAATTATTTAAAGTTTTAATGTTATATATAAAATATTTTTCATTTGTTATATCTTTTAAAAATAAATTTTAAACAAATTAAATTCTAGTTCACCAGTGAAAAGTGTGGCATGACTCATTTGTTGTCTTTCAATAAATATTTTTTATTTTATTTGATTTTTTTGGCATTTGCTTTATTGTAAAGCCACGGCTACTTATACAAAAGCTGCTGAACAAACAATTTACTACCAATACATACTTTATGAGAAGCACTTCATATTTAAAAAACTTTTTATAAGAGCTGAACCACAGAATGGACTTACATTTTTCGGAACATTACGTAGCTTCTCACTGTTGCCTGATTGGATGTTGGGTGGGTGCTTATTAGGATTGATATTCCTAAGCACCGTTCATAGCATTGGCATAAATCATCAAGTGGCAGAGTAAAGCCAATTCCCAAAAGAACCCTTAAATCAATTATGTGATTGTAAAGCAGGAAGCGAGAAAGCTGACAAATAATGGCAAGTACTGACAAAATGCTACCGTTCACACGTTCCTAAAATTGCCATCATTTGTATCAGTTTAGGGGCAAACTGGGTGATAAAGGAGAGTTTGCAGGGGCGTCAGTGATAAAGGAGGCTGTCCTGTGTGTGTAAAGGGGGGGTTGGCAACAAGGCTAAAGGTGGGTTGGAAGTAAGAGAAAAGATGCTACATCTATGGAGCAAGACTTAAATAATGTCCGAAGGCCCAAGTTATTAACCTCATGGGGAAGTAAAAGGGCACAAGGTTCAGTCACGGTCTAAGGAGTGATAGAGGCATTAAAAGAGGTATACATAGAAGTGCAGTGCCTTTTCATACCCTGGGATAAAAGGACGATGAAGGGAACAAATAATGGAAGAAAAATAGCGAGTAATCAATGCGATGAAGAGAGAGGAAAACTGTGTGGGTGGGGGTGGTGTGTGGGCGTGTGCGTGGAGGGGGTGTTACGGAGTCTCAGTTCAGTTTGTCTGTTCGACCCTGGTGCGGCTTTTTTTTTTCCCCTGAGTTGAAAACGAGTGAGGATGCTGGTTCATGTAGGGTTCAACCATTATCCAGGTCCCAGAGCCAGCTGGAGGCCCTGAACGGCCTGATCAGAGTGAGCCACGGCCCGCGCAGGTCCCAATGATTTTCACATCAAGGAGCCTGATGTACGGGAGTGCCTGCCGCCAATCGCTCTGTCTCATCGATCCGCTCTCAAATGAGCTTGCCCCCGCTTTGTAGCATGAGCAATAATTAAAAAAAAAACAGCTCATTGATCCACACTAATATTATGAGAGATTGGAATGGGCACATGCTTATCAAACACAAGGACAGGGGGACAGAACAGCGATACACATGACTGCATCAGTCAGGTTAAACCCTGTGTCTATACATGAAGGATCCACAAAGATATAATTTCTATCACAGCTCAATACTCTGACCATCTGCAGCCATCACACACACACACACACACACACACACACACACACACACACACACACACACACACAAAACCTGTTGAATAAACAGCTGGAAAAACATTTGTATTTATATGTTCCTGCATTTTAAATATATATTTGGATGAAAGATATAACACAACACACATCCCCATTGGTGGGCAACCTGCCAACCTGAAACCTTGCGGCTAAAAAGTTGCCCGCCAGTACACTCAAGTGAAAGGCTAAAATAATTTTATTGCCCATATTCATGTTGATTGTTTTCTTGATTAACTGATTAGTTGCTTGATCTAAAAAATCATTTATCATCAAGCTTTTTCAACCAAATATATTGTTTTTCTCATATCCTAAAGAAAATTAAAGTAGTTGGTGGTTAGGTTTATAGTTCATAATTAATTTGTGTTGCAGGAATAAATAATTTTTTTAAATAAAATTTTAAATGTTTCAAGAAGTTCTACATCGTTTCCATACCTTTCAGCAGTAAAATAAATAGGTGGTTCTGGAGAAAGGATATATTTGCAGCTGGTGTGGAAAATGCCGAATGCTTGCACAATTTATTTAGAACACAAGACATATGCAAACACATGTGACTTAACTTTGTGATGAGTTCAAAGATGCTTAGAAAAAATACCTAGTTGGAACAGGATGCTTAAAGTCTGACTCCCTCTCTACAAGATAATAAAGATAAGCTGTGGAATAAGGCAATAAGATCAGGGTCAAAAATGTTAGAAGTGGGGGGACACGTGTAATCCTCATGACAAAACCTCTTCCATTGCATTAGGCATTGGAGGCAACCACCTGCCCAACAGGAATCGAGAAAAGTGGCTAATGAGTAAATGTCTTTAGCTGGTGGAAGAGTGGTAAAGATAACTGATGCGATAGTAAGCTTAGAACGTGGAGTTTGAAAAGCAATATATTGGTGGGTGAGCTAAAGGTGTAATTATAATTGATACTGTATATGAAAAGCATGATATTCCAGTTGATCAGCTTTAATTATAACCACATTGTAACCATTTATCCAGTCAGTGTAACCACAATACCACGCTGGAATGCTGAAAAAGGTGTACAGAAGAGGGATATGGAAATGGAAGTGCAAGTGCAAATGAATATGGATATGCAAGACTACCAGGATGAACTCAAACAGGAATTTATTGTGAACAAACTAATGTACAACGTCAAATGCACAAAGGGACTAAAAAACACAGAATCACGATATATTCATATAAAATTTACACTTACAATACCTGAGATGAAGCAATAATGGAACAAAACATGAACAGAGAGGCCAAAATGCAAAATAAAATGCAAACAAAGATAACCAATATAAAACAAAGATAACCAATAAATAGACATGAACACATAACGTGGCAAACACAGGTGAGGCAAATAAAGAAAACTAATACAAGAAAGAATATGCAAAATGATAAAAAAATGGCAAATTAAAAATTAACAATGACATTCCAAAATTAACAAATTAATAGAATTTATTAGTACAGCAATTTAATTGTAACCATGCCTTAATATGAAACTTGATCAGGGTTGCAGAAACATTGCTAAAGACTAGAATTCAACTGATATTTATGACAAAGGAGAATTTCTGTTCTGTGTATTAAAATACAAAAACAATAACGCAACATAGAGGCATTTTCATTAATGGTTAGATTTAGTTTAAAGTAAGACAAAGAAAAGTCTTGATTCTTGACATCCTTGTGTCCAAAATGATGTGTCAAGAAGAGAATGCTAAAGGCTACATGGATACTGAGTGAGGTTTAATGACAGCTTGCAGGTAGAATGGAGCTGCTTCATTACAGGTGGAAATGACTAATTCATAATTAATTACTCGCATAAAACGGCAAATGTCCATTACAACAGCACACTAGTGATAAACCATTTACTTCAGCCTTCATTAATTATGATTAAAGCCTTATTGGTTAGAGACACCATTGTAATTGGATTAGCCTATCTAAAACCTTTACACTGTTTAATCAAACAGGTTCAGTGTCTGTCCTTGAGTTACATACTAAAAGTTCAAAGCAGCTTATTGTTTGTAAAATGAAGGGTATATCATGGGAAATAAAACAACTCTTCAAGAGGTTAAGAGCATAAGATGCTTTAGTTTAATGAATAGGAAAGGGTTTAAGAACATTTTATATAAAATCTACAAATTTTGAGTATTAAGTCAGGCTAGGCTATATAGACACAATTACAATTGTGGTGTGGTTTCAATCTGGGATAAATAATAGGGACAAACTTTCAAGCAAATAAGGTTAAGACTATGCTAAGTCACTTTATCCGTTGGTTTCATTCATTCGTTCATTATGTCCCACTTAATCCTATATTAAGTTTACAGGGGGGTTTGCCATGCCTATCCAGTTTCGGGCACTGGGCTGAAACACCAAGGACAGGGCGACAATCAATTGCCGGATACACAATCACTCACACAGACAGACACAAATTATATAGGGGCAATTTAGAGCATCCAATTCAACTTGTTTTTGAATTGTGGGAGGAAACCTGGAGAACCCGGAGGAAACCCACGCGGATATGGGGAGAACATGGAAACTCGGGAATCCCTAGTGCTGAGAGGCGAATGTGCTAACCACTAAGCCACCTTGGGTACAATATTTTTTTTAAATTTCAAAATGATTTTATAAGTGCTCTTAAGCTCTATTTACAGGCATAAAGTAAAGTGTTGTCATTTACTGAAAGAGACTACATACATAGTAGTACATAATGACTTATAAAAGCTTATAAATGCTCTTTACAGATTTTAAGATGTAAACATCTTATTTTAAATAAGAATGTCTAAACATCAAAATCAAACATTTAAATAAGTTCATATTAAAATGCATTATATCACGTTGTGTGTACATTTACAAAAGCTTATGACAAATGTTACAAAGCATTATGAATACTTTAGAAAGTTTTATAAATGTGTTACGGCCGTGAGAAACATCTTCAAGATGCTGTTTGGAAGTCCAGGAAACTTTATTTTATCCCAACGAGTAACAATGAACCAAACAAAAAGAAAAAAACAAACAAAGCGTTCAAGCACCAGAAAACCGCGGAGCATGTGGCCGGACTCCCAAGATCATATGACATTACCGTGCCCAAGTGTGGGATCTGGGTCAGCGTACAAACCATGTGGGAAATTGGGTCAGTCAACATCATCTGGTGACACGGGTAAGTGGGAGGCGCCGGCGGCGCTGGCGTCTCCCCAGGTAAGAGCATGCGCGTTCTTCCGAGCACCTGATGCGAAGAGAGAGAACGTATAGCGGGGTAAGCCCGAGAGTTTAGCCGCATAACGGTAGCAACAACGATCCTTTGCACGGAAGTACGAATCCCTGCTGGCTAAATAAGTGGAAGTGTGGAAGGAGGAAGTGAGTGCACATAATAATCAGCTAATTCGGCCCATGCCGAACCCAAAGAACCTGAAGAGGGATGATTTGCAGAATTCTTGACATTACCCTCCCCGGAAGGGGTGCCCTGGGTCGGTGTATCACTGAACCCCGAAGTTTGCCAGAGGACGTCCTCTGGGACGAGGGGCTGGCCTTCTCGGGAAGTTCAGATGGAACTCCCGGATGAGCTCTTTGTCTAGGATGTCCTCCGCATAGACCCAACTATGCTCTTCTGGGCCGAAACCTTCCCACTCCACCAAATACTGTAGCTTCCTGTTACGCCTATGGGAATCGAGCAACTAGGATACCAAATACACGTTAGGGTCGATCTCCCTAGGGTAACAGCCCTATCTCCCTAAGGTCCCCTGGCAACATTGCATGTTCCGAATACTAAGTCACACCATATTCCCAGGTTGGTATTGGCGCGTGGGACCTCGTAAACTATCAGCGGCACGTTTAGCGTGTCGAACCACAGTCTCAATACGCTGGTGCACCTGCCCCCAGACCTCACCACTGCGACGAAACCATGCGTCTGTAGGTGTGTTGTCCCAAGGCACAAACAGCGGATGGTACCTAAGTAGGCACTGGTAGGGAGTCAGACCCATGGCAGAGTGCCGGAGTGAATTTTGCGCGATCTCTGGCCTCGGCAGATACCGGGACCAATACGCGGGATTCTGGTGGGTGTAGACGCGGAGGAATTTGCTTAGCTTCTGGTGTTGTACGTCGGCACGCATCGACCCCCACCAGTTTCGTGCTGTCGAAGCCAAGGCAAACCTAGGATGACAGGGAAAAAATGAGAAGAGATTATGTAGAAAGGTAAGTGTTCGGCATGGCATGCACTAGAGAACATGTGTATGGGTATGGTGCGGTGGGGGATCTTGCCCTGAGCGAGGGGTTGGCCGTCCACCGCAAAAACGCTCCTGGGAGCACTGAGCAGGGTATGGGGGATACCCTCCTTATGGCAGAAACCAATCAATAAAATTCCCATCAGCCCCAGAGTCGCGCAAAGCAGGAATTGTGATGGTACGGCCTTAAAAGGACATCTTAACTTGGACCTGGAACTGCGGTGTTTTGGCCGATGATCTCACCGAATGGGAGGTTTGAACCCCAACGGGCGGCTGCTAGATTTCTCTCTCCATAGAGAGAAGGTTCCATATTGACTTTTTTAGTAAAAGTGGAACGTGCGCCAATCTACACAAACACACACTATACAGTGGAGGAAATAAGTATTTGATCCCCCACTGACTTTAAAGGTTTTAATACAAAAAAACAAATGAAACGTCTCATAATTTTATGCCAGCTTTATTTTAACAGTGACACACAGAATATTAAAAGAAAAATGGAGAAAATTACATGAAATGAGAAATAAAAAATAATTTGCATTTCTTTGAGGGAAATAAGTATTTGATCCCCTAGTAAAAAATCATTTAATACTTGGTGGCAAAACCCTTGTTGGCAAGCACAGCAGTCAGACGTTTCTTATAGTTTTTTATAAGGTTTGCACACACTTCAGGAGTAATTTTGGCCCACTCCTCTCTGCAAAACACCTCCAAATCCTTAAGGTTTATAAGCATGCATTTGGAAACGTGAAACTTCAGCTGTCTCCATAGATTTTCGATGGGATTGAGGTCAGGAGACTGGCTAGGCCATTCCATGACTTTGATATGCTTCTTATGGAGCCAGTCCTTTATTTCCTTGGCTGTATGTTTTGGGTCGTTGTCGTGCTGAAAGACCCATCAACGACCCATTTTCAGTGCCCTGGAAGAAGCAAGGAGGTTGTCACCCAGGATTTTGCGATACATGGTCCCGTTCATCTTCCCGTCAATGCGGTGAAGTTGGCTTGTGCCCTTAGAAGAAAAACACCCCCAAAACATAATACTTCCACCACCATGCTTGACAGTGGGGATGGTATTCTTAGGGTCATATTCTGTATTTTTCTTCCTCCAAACACGTCGAGTTGAGTTAAGGCCAAAGAGCTCAATTTTGGTCTCATCTGACCACAGCACCTTCTCCCAGTCTCTCTCGGAGTCATTAATATGTTCATTGGCAAACTTGAGGCGGGTCTGGACTGGAGCCTCCTTGAGCAGAGGAACCTGTCGTGCACTGCATGATTTTTAAACCATTACGTCTCATTGTATTACCAATTGTTTTTTTTGGAGACTGTGGTCCCAGCCGCCTTGAGATCATTACTCAGCTCCTCCCGTGTAGTTCTTGGCTGATTTTTAACCTTTCCCATGATCAATGAGACTCCACGAGGTGATATCTTGCATGGAGCTCCAGGCCTGGGTCGATTGACAGTAATGTTGTACTTCTTTCACTTCCAAATAATTGCACCAACAGTTGTCACCTTCTCATCCAGCTTTTTACTTATGACTTTGTAGCCCATTCCAGCCTTGTGTAGGTCAACAATTTTGTCCCTGACATCTTTAGATGGCTCTTTACTCTTGCCCTTCGTGGAGATGTTGAAGTGTCACTGAGACTGTTGCCAGGTGGACTTTTATACAGGTGATAATTTGGGACAGGTGTCTCTCATTCAGGTAATGACTTCACTGTGATTATGGTGTGTCAGTGGTCTGTGGGAGCCAACATTATTCATGGTTTTACTAGGGGATCAAATAATTATTTACCTCAATAAAGTGCAAATTATTTTATATTTCTCATTTCATGTCATTTTCTCCATTTTTCTTTTGATATTCTATGTGGCACTGTTAAAATAAAACTGGCATAAAATTATGAGACGTTTCATTTGTTTTTTTGTATTAAAACTTTTAAAGTCAGTGGGGGATCAAATACTTATTTCCTCCACTGTATGGGGCAATTTAGAGCATTTAATATACCTTAAATCCATGTTATCGAACTGTGGGAAGAGAACGGAAAACCATTTTATAATTAAAAAGAAAAACTTTTACAAAAAATTCTATAACCATCTGATACTCCTGCAGTATATACCTCACAAAAAGGATATAAATGTTAAAGGTGAAGTTTAAGTAATAATTTATATAGCGTTTTTTTTTGCCTGAACCCCCAAAGGGCAAGCGACAGCGGCAAGAAAAAAACTCCCTCTTATGTTATATATGATATCCAGCAAATACTTCTTAAGTACTGGAGAAGAAAAATTAATAATGTCTTCTTCTAAGAAGCTCCTCACTTCAGTACAGAGAATGCCCTGTGATACAAAGAACTGTATCAAAGTGTGTGAGTGAATATAAGTTGCTTTGGATGTAGCAAAATGACCAAACATTCAGCATGGATTTATTTATGAGAAGCTTTTCACATCAATGTTATTTAACTCTAATCGAAGCACTAGCCTTTGCTTGATTTGTAAATTATTATATTGAAACCTGATGCTTATTTTTTTTGAATGCCAGCTGCGATGAAACATCTGGCATTCATCATTCTCACCTAAAAGGAAACCAAATTTGTTTGTCCCTATTGAGGACTCAGGAATCATCCCACCCCTATCCCTCTGCCCCAACATTATGTTATGCAGATATATCAGTCGCCTTTTCTTGTTTCATGATATCATCTGTCTACCGAGTGAGGGAAATAAATGAGTACAACCTGCATATGTATTCTTTGGCTGTCCTGTTTCATTCAATAGCCTTTAATTCACATCTCTAGCCGTCATCTCACCAACCGCCTCTGCAACCCCACCACTTCATATTAGTTTTTTTTTTCATTCTTTCTTTTCTTGGATTAGCTTATTCATTCTTCACGTGTGGCTGCAACTCTGTTAAGGTCATAATAAACCCAAGCAATCCACTTTAAATGGTTATCTTTGACATGCATTAAAAAGCTCTTTGCTGGCCTTTAAATATTGTGATTGGGTTATAGAGAGAGGTGGGGGGATAAAGAGGGAGTGGAGGGAGCTCAGTTTTACCATGATCTCCTTCCCAGGAGCCTGTTTTCAGAATATAAATTGAGTAATATTATAAAGGCGAAGGGCGCAGAAGGAGCGCGTAATGAATAGGATTCATGATCTGGCGAGGAACAGGAGGTCATGCAATGAAGTGAAATACTCTAATAACTCCAGCGTTAACCCCCGCAGATGATGATACATTAACTGCCGCACAGTTCACAATTCTACTTTTCTTATCAGGCCTGATACAGACATATTCCAATTGCAGGGGATCAAATTGAATTAAAATCCAATGCCATCGTAATTGCTTCTTAAATGTCTCCCTATGACCTCTAAGGATCATCAGAAAAAATCATCTTACAGCCTAAAAAACATAATCTGATGAAAAATGGAATAAAAACAAAAACCCAGCGATGGATTACTCAGCATCCTTAATGCCAGATATTAAAAACAAGATTTAATCCCACTGCTTATGACTTAATTTCATCTCACAAAGGAATTACAAAGATAATCTTTGCTACAGGATGTAAACGATATGTTGCTTTAGGATGCTGCTTATACAGAAAAGGAACAGCTAAAATTATGTGGACACTCTGTACTTGTGGTTTGTTTTGTTTATATACTGATATTTGTGCAAGATACTATTATAGTGCATCAAAACAATTATAATGTATTAATAATGTAAAACTTACATAAATGTTAACAAATATTCATATACAATTTTATTACATATATTTTATTTATTAATTATGCAGTTTAACATTAAAGTTAACTCTTACTCTAACCCCATAATTTTGTAACTTATGTATTATAGTTATTGATATAGTTTTGTAATAATAGACATCAAAGACATCAATAATCAATAATTAGTATGATTATATGGTTAATTCCCATTAGAGAGTAGCAGTTCATTATGATAAAAATGCAAAAATTGCAAAGATTTTATATATATTAACATTCAATTTAAAGTACTGCTTTTTAGACAATTAGAAAATATACTGTTAATTAAATTATTAGACTTATATAATATAATAGCTTAAATGTGCCCTCTATCTACCGTACAAATGTTTTAAGATAGATTTAATAAACTAATAATAATGTTTAATTATATAAAATAACTAATAATGTTTTTTAATTTTAGTCCTAATGTTTTCTTTATATTTACTTTGACAACACAGTATTACCAACTTGTCCGTTCTTCCCCGGAAGGAGGGCGGCTAACGCGGAGTTGCTGCGTTCAGCCGCTCGCGCCTAGTGAGCGCTCCCCGGGTACCGACCACGCGGGGAATATAGCGTGCGTGGATCCGAGGAACGTTCCCACGAGTATGGCCCACGCGGAGAAGATGCGCAGCGCCGCACCGTGGTTGTACGCGGAAGGAGAGTCCAAACACCGGGATAAAATCCAAAAATGTATAATTTAATAAAAATTGGTGACGGGACACCAACAGAAAGGGGGAACAAACGAAACAAAGTAACATCGGGTATACAAACCGCAAAATAAAGACGTGCACCAAAGGGAAGGAAAACTCAGAATAAATACAAAAGGAACTAAACACGTGAACAAAACAAACCAATCACCCAACTGAAATAATTAAGGACCAAACGAGGGACAGGTGCCATAGGCACCTGTGACACACAGTGAAATTTGGCTCCATTTTGAGTAACTTTATTTACTCAACTTACTGCCTTCAAGTAACCAAATGCAAAATAATCAAATGTTTGTTGATTTTATTACATACTTATCAAAAGAAAAACTTTAAAGGTAGGTGTCACGATCAGGCGGTGCTGTCCGTTCGGAGGCGGCGTAGGGCGGTGCGGTGTGGTTCTTAAGAAGCGAGCCAGGCGACCAGGTAGGCAATGATGATGATAATGAACCTAACCGAACAGCCGATCGTAGCACTTGAGCGTCTGTATACTGAAGCGTACACCCAGAATGCTGGCCTGCAGACAACCGCGCATGCGTCCTTCAAATCCCGTCAGCAGGCCACATGTGATTCTGTAGGAGCCAATCCCCGCTCAAGGGGATGGACCCTACCTACGGGAGCCCTGACCAACCAAACCCGAAACACGGGAGACAAGGGGGAGTGGCCTAGCCCTCCCAACCTGACATATCGCCCCCACAAAAACAACCGTGGGGCAAAGGCCCCCGGGGAGATGAGAAAAAACAAAACAAAAGGGGGCTCGAGGGCAGCACGGAGGCCCCTAGAGGAGGACATGCCCCTTGTTGATCGCAGCTGAGCCATGGCCCCTTCTGAGCGCGAGGAGGACGAGCCCCTATGAGGGTACGGAAATGCCGTAACCCCCTGAGCGCGTGAGCAGAGCCTGACCCTTTGAGAGTCCGAGGAGGACCTGACCCTATGTGTGCGCAGCGGTGCTGTGGCCCCTTGTGAGCGCGAGGGCGACAGAACCACCATGCGGACTCCAGTGCGGAAGAGCCAAACGCGGACTCAGGGACCCGAGAAACAAACACGGCCACAGGGGAGATCGGGGTACACGCGACCGCAGAGGTGAACCGAATGAACGCAAATGTGACCCGAGTGGACGCAGAAAAGACCCGAGTGAACGCAGGAATGAACCGAGTGGACGCACATGTGACCCGAGTGGACGCGGAAATGACCCGAGTGGACGCAAAGGTGACCTGAGGGGAGGCAAAGGTGACCCAGTCTTGACCCATGAGCAGGGTAGCCGGTACAGAGTCCCATGAGAGTTGAGCGGCCTTCAACACCTCCAGCTCAGGGCGCACCTTGTCCGGAGCGGGAAATTCGTTGTCCAGATAAAGGGGCAAATAGTCCAGCGCGGAGGCATCATAGTCCAGAGCGGGCGTGGTATGGTGCAGAGCAGGGGTTAACTTATTCTGTGCGGGGACCACCGAAATCCACTGCCTCCCCACCGGACCGCTGAACTGCACTCTAGTGGATGCGCTGATCACCACGCCTCGACTCCCAGTCTCCCTCCTCTCCGCCACCTGGACACAAAGGGAGAGAACCAGTACCACGGCCACACCACATAACATACAGTCCTGGTATACCGAGGCAGGTACCGAGCACCAGACGCACCTGAATTGTAACCCGGACGGCTCAGGGCCGGACGCGACCGACGCAGACCGGCAACCGAAGACAACTCAACACCCCAAACCCTGCAAACCATGCAGGCTGCGCGGCACGAGTTGCTGGCGGCACGAGACGGATCAGGGAGCGGGCCGCCGGAGGCGCTGAGCGGGGTGATAAGCGCCTTGCGCTCAGCGTGGAGCGGTAGGCTGACCATGCGGCGCGGGTTGCTCGCGGCGCGCGGCGGATTGCATACAAAGAGCGTTGGTTCGCCGAAAGCAAGCGAGGGAACGCTCGTGGCGAGCAGGATCTCGCTGACCGTGCGCGGTGACGCCCTAGCGGCGCGATGTGGCTCCCCGACGACGTGCCATGGCTCGCTGCCAGCAATGGGCAACTCACAGTGCGGTGAATCCGTGGCTCCAGGAGAGACGCGCGGAGAACCGCACGGAGAACCACGCGGCGTACCCCGCGGAGCACAACGCGGAGGAACAAGTGGGGGAACACGCCAAGAATCGTGCTGGGAATCGCAAGGACCACTGCGAGGAGCATCGTGAGGAGACACGCGCTGAGAACCGCGCAGAGAATCGCATGGAGTATCGCGAGGAGCATCGCGAGGAGAATCACGATGAGAATCGCGAGGAGCAACGCGAGGAGAATCACGTGGAGAATCGCGAAGAGAAACGCGAGGAGAATCACGTTGAGAATCGCGTTGAGCATCGCGTTGAGCATCGTGCGACGAGGCCCTGGTGGTGAGGAAAAACTCGCGGAGCGCGTGATCCGTGGAGCCGGGAGGCACGCACGGAGGATCGCGCGGCGGATCCCTGGCGGCGAGAAAGAACTCGCGGAGCGCGTGATCCGTGGAGGCGGGAGGCTCGCACGGAGGATCGCATGGCGGATCCCTAGCGGCGAGAAAAAACTCTCGGAGCGGGTGCTCCGTGGAGCCGGGAGGCACGCACAGAAGATCGCGCGCAGGCTCGCGCGCAGGATCGCGCTGTGGATCATTGCCACTTCACCGCGTCCAGGTGCTCGCCGACGGAGCGGGCATCTGAGCCCGGGCGAACCGAGCTAAGAACGCCGACTCCAACCGGCTCGCTGAGGTGAGGCAGACGTCCCCTGTGGCCACTAGACCCTCGGCCCACCTCAGCGCAGGTCCCAGGAGTCGGGAGAGGTAGAATAGCACCCGCTCTCGCTCCGAAAGCTCCCGACTGGTCACCAGTTCGAACACCCTGCGACAGCCGATAATATAAGGCAGTGGCTTCAAAGCCACCCCGTCGCAGGGTGCCGGGAGCTTAATCGGGGCCGAGAGAGGGAGCACAATCTCCCCATAATCCGGGACCCTGTCGATTCCCCTCATCGCTCCAACCTCCGGCCGCAAAGATAAGATGGCGGGGCTAGCGGCAAGCTAAAGAAGCCGATTGCGACAGTAGGGGAAATGACTATTGGCGGGGTAATATAGCCGGGGCTGCAGCCGAAAAACGCGGCTAATGGCGGGGCTAGTGCCGAGTTAAGGTAGCCGATGTTGCAGCAGAAAAACGTGGCTAATGGCGGGGCTAACGGCGAAATAATGTAGCCAATGCTGTAGCCGGAGGATGCGGCTAATAGCGGCTAGCACCGAAGCTAACGCTGCTACTGTGTACAAACAGCCGGGACGACCCGAAAGCCGGGGCACGCGGCCGCGGAGGAAAGTAGTAATAAATAGCGCTTACCCGGATGAGGACTCCTGGAATTCGCAGGGGTTTTGGGAGGCCAGCATTAATGTCACTATCAGACGGCACTATCCGTTCGGAGGCGGCGCAGCGCGGTGCGGTGTGGTTCTTAAGAAGCGAGTCAGGCGACCAGGTAGGCAAACAAAGAGCAACTTTTATTTGCTGTAACAGCGGGAATGCCACTGAAGGCACGGTGAGACGTGCTGGGAGCAAACACAAATAAAATAATGAACCTAACCGAACACCCGATCGTAGCACTTGAGCGTCTGTTTACTGAAGCATACACCCAGAATGCTGGCCTGCTGACAACTGGCTTTGATCATCAATGCTCTGAACAGTAGTGAAGTACAATAAAAATATTCAAGTATTCAAGTATTTTATTTGTCATTCCACAATATAAAGTACAGTACAGTATATGTGGAACAAGAAAGCGTTCCCCAGGAACAAGGTGCTACATATAACAGCTACTACACAACCAACTTAAAGTGCACATGTGCAAACACAAGGATCACAATAAATACAGGACGATACACAGTACAGTAAATAATAAACATTCAGGTATGTTATTGAAAGTAAACCCTTTAGTTAGGTTTAGGTTTAGAGTTAGGTTATTATACTCAATGAAATAAATTGTGTTACAAATCTTCAATCAGGATTACCTCTATAAATGAGGAGCCACTTTTCACCATACTTCGCATTTAGGATTATATTTTGATTTAAAGTAATTAGTGCACAGAAAATTAATACAGATCTTTGTGAAAACCATCAAATATTACTTTTTTGTTTTACAAAAAATAATTGTAATTTTATAAATTTTGGAATAAATTATTTTTAAAATGAATATGTTTGATTCAAATCGTAAACTTACATGTCTGGGTTATTTACTGTGTCAGCAATTTTATTTGCTGTAAACAGCGGGAACGCCGCTGAAGGCACGGCGAGATGTGCTGGGAGCAAAACACATATACAATAATGAAACAGCGGAAACGCCGCTGAAGGCATGGCGAGATGTGCCGGGAGCAAAACACAAATAAAATAACCACACCAAACCGAACACCCAACGTGGCACCTAAGCATACATAAGCAGATACATACACCTACAATGCTGGCCACACGTGATCAGGTAGGACCCAATCCCAGCTCAAGGGGATGGGCCCTACCTACGGGAGCCCTAAACGGCCAAACCCAAAACATGGGAGACAGGGGGGAGTGGCCTAGCCCTCCCAACCTGACATACTGTCTTGTTTTTTTTTTTTTTAATTGATTAATTGTTTTTTGGTTTCCTCAGTCTGCTTGCTTATCTACAACACTTTCAGAAAATTCTATACCATAATAAGTCATGATCTGTTTGTAAATTTTCAAACAGACCAATTTATTTATTAATAGATAAAAGTTTGATATTTAATCACATTTGTTTAACATATTTTGCTCACCAGGTGTGTGTTATATTTGCACAGTGTGACAAGTTCATTAGTTCATTTTCTAACCTGCTTATTCTGATCATCATCATGGCATGTGTGGTGGATACCAAACACTCATAGAAAGGAAGGATTGGGGCTGGACATGTCATCATTTATTGTAATTCAATATAATTTACACATTCACAACTTGTCAGGCTTGTACAGTGCAAAATTGGAAGTGAGATAGAGGCATACATCAGATGAACAGAGGGTCTTTATTCAAGTGTCAAAACAGACTTGCTATATCTAAAAGGACAAAACCCTGAGAAATAAACAAAACCAAACACGGCAGCTCAGGCAATATATATATATATATATATATATATATATATATATATATATATATATATATATATATATATATATATATATATATATATCCATCCATTATCTTCCGCTATCCATTATCTTCCTCTACTAGGCTCGCGGGGGGTTCCCCTTGCCCATCCAGGGGAGAACGTTTCGGGCGCTGGGCCAATACACCCAGGACATGGCGCCAATCTATCGCTGGAAACACACTCACTCACACAGACACACTCAATAAGGGGCAATTTGGAGAATTTAATTGACCTTAATCTATGTTTTTGGACTGTGGGAGGAAACCGGAGAACTCGGAGGAAACCCACGGAGACACGGGGAGAACATGGAAACTCCACCCAGATTGGGATTTGAACTGGGATAGGCAAATGTGCTAACCACTAAGCCTGCTATATATATATATATATATATATATATATATATATATATATATATATATATATATTTATAGGATAAAGTGGGAAAAAATCTAAGAGAAACTAAAAGCAATACTCTACAGTGGGATCAGACAGAGAGAGAGAGACAGAGTGACACACATAGGGTATATAGACTTTATTTTAACTTACAACCATATTTTGGACTGTGGAAGGAAACCAAAGCAAAAAAAAAGAAAATTATGTAGATAGTTTCCCATCAGGTGACAACCATAATCACTGTGCCATCATGTGACCCTACCACAACTCAGCACTGTAAATTAATTTGAATTTGAAACATTACTTAAAAAAAAAAAATAGTTTGTATAGAAATTATGGTAACACATTCTATGAATCCAGTATTCATAATGCATTATACGTGCATTTATACAGCTTTATAAAGTTCATAACGCTTTAGAATATTTGTCAAAAGCCTTTGTGAATGTACATATATGTTCATAATCACAGTCATAAATTGTTATAACAAAGTGACATAATGCATTATAATAGGAACTTATTTAAAATTTTGATTCTTTAAATAGGCGGCACGGTGGCTTAGTGGTTAGCACGTTCGCCTCTCAGCGCTAGGGATTCCCGGTTCGAATCCCCATCTGGGTGGAGTTTCCATGTTCTCCCCGTGTCAGCGTGGGTTTCCTCCGGATTCTCCGGTTTCCTCCCACAGTCCAAAGACATGGATCAAGTCAATTGAATTCTCAAAAATTGCCCCATATAGAGTGTGTTTGTGTGAGTGAGTGTGTGCCCAGCGATGGATTGGCGCCCTGTCCTGGGTCTATCTTCCCAGCACCTGAGATGTTCTCCCCTGGATGGGCATAGGGAACCCCACCGCGACCCTAATAGATGATAAAGCGGGAGATAATGAATGAAAGGATTCTTTAAATATTTAGACATTCTTACTTAAAACAAGATGATTACACTTTACTTAAAGTCTATAAATAAGCTTATAAGTCATTATGTACTACTATACAGTCTCTTTCAAAGAGGTAATTATGATCAACTCGTTACTTTATGTCTGTAAAGAGAGATTATAAGCTTTTAACTATTATGAATGCTTATAAAGTAATTTTCAGGAAAAGCATTCATTAAAAAGAAACATAAGGCTTTATGTCACTGGTCTCTATAATTAGTTGATGAACAGTTAAAATTTATTATTTATAATGCATTATGCCACTTTGTGTTAAACGTCTTATGGCATGTTCTTATAACACTTTTTGAGTGTGGTTATGTACATCTATCATATACTTTATAAAGCTTTATAAATGTGTTCATAATGCATTGAATACCAGATTTAGGTAAAGTGTTACTGAAATTATAAATGTAGTTCTGCCTATAACCACTATTTCAATATAAATTCCATATTAGCATATGTAATCACCACTAACCATGCATGAAGACAATCAGTTTTTTTTTTTTTTTTACTAATTTCAAGATTTAAATATATATATATAACACTTTTTGAGTGTGGTTATGTACATCTATCATATACTTTATAAAGCTTTATAAATGTGTTCATAATGCATTGAATACCAGATTTAGGTAAAGTGTTACTGAAATTATAAATGTAGTTCGGCCTATAACCACTATTTCAATATAAATTCCATATTAGCATATGTAATCACCACTAACCATGCATGAAGACAATCATTTTTTTTTTTACTAATTTCAAGATTTAAAAAAAAAAAAAAAAAAAAAAAAAATATATATATATATATTATATAATATACATGAAATTATATTGACTTGTTAACAAATTATGAAATCATCTTGATGCTCATAAATTCACATACATGTATTAATCGGTTTGGTGTGAAATAGTCGTGGTATAGTGTAGGTTAAGGTTAAGAAATCTAATACCCCACTTGTCCTTAATAAACTAACTATTTGCATTAGCAGAAGCCCAGCTAAATGATGGCACTGTTGACACCTGGGTCTGAATAGGCATTTCAGACACAGCCAGAACACAAAGGAAATAATTAAATCAGTCAACAAACACAGAATGCCCTAAAAATGCATTAGTCAGACACATGTTTAATAAGGTTTAAAATATTTTCATCAATCTATTCAGAACTCAAATGCAACAAATTGCTTGTGTACAGAAAGTAAATCCAGACTCCTAAAGCTTTGGTGTGTAGTTCAAGCTTGTCGTGATTTCTTTAATAAAACGCCGCAGCTACAGTGCTTTCAGCTGAATGTGTTTGACTTAAATGAAAATCCAGAACAAAACTAGTTGTCACACTGGAAAGAGATCACCTGGCAGCAGTGTAGATGAAGCTTAGTGATTTGGATTGTGAGAGGTGTTGGCAATCTGAGCACTGCAAAATGGTTAATTCCAAAAGCGATGACACTGCGGCGGTGCCCACAATAGTTTTCGGGAGCTGACACTGACCAGGAGTGACTAGACAAGAGATGAGGAGAATGGAACAGAGAAGTGAGAGCAGAAAGAGATAGAGAGAGAGATGAACACAAAGAGACACTAAAAATGTGAGGTGGAAAGGAAAAAGACTCAGCTGCACCCTACAATCACTTTTCAGCATCTGTACTCGCTCGCCCTGAATGTCATTAATACAAGTGTCAGAGTGGAAAAGGGCCGCGGCAGTGCCTCTGCCTCCAGCATGGTCTGAGAATCCTTCTGGGACGGAGCTGTCCGAGATGCCTGCTGTCCCCCCGTCCTTCTGTTAGTTTGTGTAAAGATTAAATTGCCCATGATTCATCATGTTTCCTCGGAACGCGCCTGTCATAGGTCGTTGACCTCAGCTCGGGTCCCGTAACAGATACGCTGTGTGTTTCTGTGCTGCTGGAATTGTCATCTGCAACACTTCAGTAGTTTGCTATTGTTGCCGAGCAGTAAGCTATTAAGGAAAATGGCACGAGCAAGGCCTGTGCAGCGCCCTTTCAATATTTATTATGTACTCTCATGCAAAGAGCCATTTAGCCACCAGATCGGGGATGATCCCTAATGCAATTACAGCAGCATTTACATTAGTGACAATCTTCAATCCTCAGGAGAAGGAAAAAAGACATGTGATGCGAAAGAAATGCTTTATGAGTGATCAAGAGCCAAACATTTGATTACAGAAGAAACAAATGAAAATAAAACATACACAACAACAATAATAATGCTGAGGGTGCTAGTGAGTCTGTATCACAGCTAATTGATTTTTATATAAAATCATAAAATCTCAGTTTTTAAATAATAATAATAATAATAATAATAATAATAATAATAATAATAATAATAATAATAATACATTCATACCAAAATCAAGTGCAACATTAGAGCATTTTCTGGTTTTAAGTATGTAATTCAACATTACACTTGTCACGAGCACCTGCTCTGTTTGTCACGAGCACCTGCTGCACCTGTCCCTCGTTGTCGGTCCTCATTATCTCACTTGGGTGATTGGTTGGGTTTGTCACATGTTTAGTTGGTTTTCTATTTAATCTGTTTTACCCCTTCATACTGCGCACGTCTTTGTTTTGTGGTTTTCATACCCAATGTTATGTTGTTCGTTTGTTCCCCATTTTTGTTGGTGTCCCTACACCAATTTTTATTAAATTGTACCTTTTGGATTTTATCCCGGTGTCTTGGACTCTCCTTCCGCGTAAAACCACGGTACGGCGCTGCGCACCTTCTCCGCGTGGGTCGTGTACCGTGGGGGCGTTCGCCGTGGACCGACGCACGTAATTTTTCCCGCGTGGTCGGTACCCGGGAGCGCTCACTAGGCGCGAGCGGCTGAACGCAGCCATATCTCCGCGTTAGCCGCCCACCTCCCGGGGAAAAACGGACATCCATGACAACACTCAAAGCACAAACATTTTCAAAAAATAGTTTTAAAATGTATCCTACTTTCTGACAGTAATGTATACAAAATAATGTCACTAAGGCAAAAAAAAAATGTAATGTATCTCATCAAGTGGATTTTGGTATCATACAGCACAGCATATATATAATATATGTATAAGGGCATAACAACTAGTATACTCATAACAGTAGTGATGAGAACCCAAAGTACCCAAAAGACCTTGAGTGTTGCCTAACAAAGGAAAAAATAAAAAAACCCAAGATGTTAAATAGTACATTAAAAATCTTAGGATTAATGACAATGAGTGATATTGACTTTATGATTTGACATGAACATAGTTTCTACAGCCTGAGCTAATTAAGGCAGAAGTGAAAATTGGGATTTGTGCCTTAATGTTGATACTAGAATAATGAGATAAATAAATACAAACCAACAAAATAACAAAACTCCATAATAGAACAGGGTAAAACCGTAAATAAATGCATTATATATAAGTCCAGTAATATGGTTTTTAAAATATTACAACAAGGTTTAGAATATGGAAATGTGTTAAGAGAGCTTACTGTTCTAGCCTAATATCATTCAAAGAGCATACAGAAAGAGTGTGAGTGTGGAACTTCTGCATCACTGCACTTTGACTGCAGCATAGGTTTCAATAATCAATCAGTTCCCACTAGTCAGGTTACCTCTGTCTCCCTCCCGAGGTCAGAAGGAGCTTGGCAGCAGAAGCCCTTATAATTGAAATTATGATGTGAATTGGTCTTGGGTGACATTGTATCAGATTATTGCAGGTACATAAGCTTAGGAACATATAGGACAAATACCTGATAATGTTATTGGTGCATCAATACTACTACTACTACTACTACTTCTACTACTACTACTACTACTACTACTAATAATAATAATTATAATGATAATAATATCTAATTCAGTCTAATTCATCTAATCTACAGTATGCTTTTCAAGGACACAAAGACAAAACAATCTAAGAGGCTGATAAAAAAAAGATGTGGATACATTTTCAGCAAAGTTTTAAAATAGAAAAAGTTTTTATATTATTATGTACTGTATTATCTTATAGGTTCCGTACATTGAATGTAACAAACACTGAGGCCAATGGCAGACAACCATATTTTCTGGAGGTAACACATGCAGACATGGGGAGCATGCAAACATAAAGAACCTTGTCTACCCTACCTGGAAATGTGAGGTGACAGCAGGCACAGGCATAAAATTAAAATAATTTTATTTTATAATTTTTTTTGCTGCATAATCTAAAAGTGAAACATTTATTTAGATTGTAATTTCATGGGCTTTTGTGTTTTTTTTTCTAACAAAGTTAAAACCTCTGAAATACAATCAACCAAGATTCCTACTTCAAATGATTTAATGTTTAAGGTATTCAAAATTTAATCATCCATTGTTAGATGGTTCCAAAAGGTGCAAATGAAGCAACATCAATTAAAAGCAACATCACAACTCTAAGATAAAGTGTCATGGAGAATGAGAAAGGTTCAGAGACTCCAGGCTGTCTGGATCATCTTGTCAGGTGCTGGTTCGTCATGTCTGAAGACAGCATGGATTCTCTTCTGTTTCTCTTTCTTTATGCCCCCCTTTTTTCTTTCTCTCCCACTTGTAAGTGACTTCCTGGTTTGATAACACAGGACTGACTGTGTGATCGGAGCCTGTCTGTCTCACTGATGCACAGAGAAATGCTTCTCTTCAATACCAGATCAATTAGTCTATTGAGATAAGCAGAGACAAGGCACTCGCATGAATCTGAAAGGATTTGGATCATTACCTACTCCTTCCTCACCATGCATGACTTTAATGCACAGAAGCAACCTGGCATGGGATTGCTTAGGCTTTAAAAATGAAGTATCCCATGAAGACCGGAATTTTATAATTGGATGAGGGCATCAAGAACTGTGTTTTAAATTATACACTTAATTTCTTTCTTTTAAGAACATCACCATTACAACACCCATAAAAAAAAGATTTGATTATTTTTAAAACTAAGAATTTACAGTAGGAGTGAAATAAATTACAATAAAAAAAATTTAAACCTAGCCTTGAAGCAATACAGTAAATCAGTATAAAATGTAAAAAATGATTAGTAGGTTTATTTTATTTTCAGTAAGGGAAGTTTATTCTGAAAATATGTTTGATATTTTTAATTAATTTATTCATCTATAAAATGTATCATTGGTTTATTGTAATTATTTTCTTGTTATTTTCCATCCATCCATTATCTTCTGCTTTATCCTATATTAGGGTTGCGGGGGAGAACGTTTCGGGTGCTAGGCAGATACACCCAGGACAGGGCGTGCTAACCACTAAGCCACAGTGTCGCCCTTCTTTTTTTTTTTTTTTTTTTTTTTTTTTAAACTATATATAATCACAGTGGCTGTGTGTTAACTAAAAAGTGAGATGTAAATAAAAAAAAAATACTTAGTTAATTTCTCTCCATGCATTTATTTACTAGAATGCTCTTTTTTGTTTTGTCTTAAATGAACAATATATATTGCACATACTGAACAACTATGTAGTGTATTCTTTAATTGCTAAATCTCACACACACACAGACACACACACACACACACACACAGACACACACACACACACACACACACACACACACACACACACACACACACACACACACACACACACACACACACACACCTGTGGTAATAATAAATTAAATTTCTTCTTCTTTATCTTCTTCTTCTTCTTATTATTATTATTTATATCAGATGCTATCAAAACCTCAAATGAATTGTATAAAAACCTTTTTCCTTTAGTGTATCTCTTTCTTTGTACTCTATCCTAAACGATCCTTAAGATTGTCTTATGAAAAGCTGGGATGGCCTGCGGGGTCAAAGGACATTGTGCTGATGGATTATGGGATGGAGCTTCTTGCTGACAGGCTTTATTGGTCAGGAGGATGAGCTTATAACCCTTTATATAATTATTGTATTAAAGCCGACGTGGCCCGGCCTGCCTGGCACTTGTCCTGGATCAATGTGGAGATAATTTCAGAAATGAATAGTTAGTATCGATCCATTCCCCCTTAGTGATGGCTTATCAGCGCACTGGACAGGTTGCTGCAGATTATTGCACTCGGTTCGTTTATGTCCTTTATGATAGTATTTGTATTTTTAGAGCGACCCAATTCAAACAAAGGAAATTCAATTTGCAATGGATTTCTCTGTGTCATTTTTCCCCTTTGGCTCTGAGCCTCTTAAACACAATCAGTAATAAATCACAATCTTTGTTTTTTTGCTGCTGTTGCTGTCTGTGTGGGTTTTAGATGGAGGTGAATCAAGGGACATGAAAAGGCCAGGCTTTGAGTCATGAAGCTGCAACTGATGTATAGAATGCACTGTGATTTAGACAAGCATTAAAAATGATTCCATTTAAAATAGTGAAACTCAGATTTTATATCAGTATTTGTAAAACTTCACAGCATCCTTAAAAAGTGTGATGCTGCCAGCAGCAACAAAGTAGCTCTTTAAATTGGAAGAAAAACAAAAATAAAATACAAAATTAAAATACAAATTTAAAATTGGGCTCTTGTACTTATATATAAAATTGTAATGATCTTGTCTTGTAGAAACTAAGCCTGATTAAAAATCTCTCTCTGAATGTAATGTTTTAGATTCTACTTCAGCAAGAGTGAACTGGTTTAAATGTAAATGTATAGCAGACTCCAGACTCCAAGCTTCGTGTGTTAGGGATCCATTATATCAAAGCAAGGTGACTACGTATCTGGACTAGAATTACAACAAATATTAACAACAAACGCTAAATATCATAAAAATAATGTCATGATATAAACTATTGACTTACTAACATCACAGTGTCATTGATGCACATTGTAACAGAGAGAGGCCGAGATAAATAAGCCAGTCAATCTCCACAGACTTTATTACAATAGATAACAAAACAAATCAAAGCTGCTAAATCAAATAAGTGAAAAAAATAAACCAAACAATTTTATCAACAGCATAAAACATACGCTATTTTTATGTGATTAATGTGATCTGTGCGCAGTGGGTGGAGTTATTTTACTCTTTGTCAGGGTGGGTTTCCTCCGGGTTCTCAGTTTTTTTCCCCACAGTCTAAAAACATGGATTCAAGGTGAATTGGCTGCTGTAAATTGTCTGCATCTAAATTGCCCCATATAGTATGTGTGTGCAATTTAAATTGCAATCCTGTTAAAGCCCAGTATTGGCTGGAAAACGTATTTTGTGGCATCCTGTTGCCTAGTGTGTCACACCCCTATCAACCCCTAATAAAGTATTACATTGACATACAGTAAAATTTAGCCATTTAAAAGTTTAAAAGGTTTTAATATGCATTATAAGCATATAATCCTAAGAATTATTCCGTTTCAGGCTGATCAAAATAGTCTTTTCACTCTGAGTACCCCCAAAGAGCAAGCCAAAGTGACACTTTGTGAGGACGATCAGTGGAGGACTCATCATTCTTGAACGACCACTCAGCATCATCATTGCAGGACACCAATGTACAGACTGTGTTATTATCAGGTGTCCAAAGATAGTAAAACTGAATGAGTTTAGTGAGGCCATCCCAGCAGGACTGCAAAGCCACTAGTCTGAAAGAAATCCATGTTCTGTCCAGTAATTGATTTTTGTGTTCTGACAGTGTTATGAATGAATAACTGGTGAAACCCAAAACAAACAAACAAACAAACAAACAAAAAAAACAACGAAAAGCTGTTAGAGCTATGCCCAGCGCCCGAGACGTTCTCCCTTGGATGGGCATGGGGAACCCCACCGCGACCCTAATAGAGGATAAAGCAGGAGATAATGAATGAATGAATGTTAGAGCTAATAAAGCACAGTAATAAGACAGAATATGTTTTAACACAGTGCAGCATGTGACTAAAGCAGGAGAACTAAAAGAGGCAAATCCTGCAGATTTCTCAGTCAAGAGGACTCCCTGGAATAGCATCATATCAGCACCACACTTTCTACTAATGGTAAGCTGGGTAAAGAGGTAAAAAATCACAGATCACCAACTCAATACAGTTGAACCACAACTTTATATACAGGGATTAATTACAGTGTGTTATTAATGAACTTTGATAGATAAAAAATTATTTAGAATCATGGACTGTAACTGGGTTTAGGTCTTTTTATTTTTTTTTTTACAAAACTGGAAACAGTAACTGCAAGCATAGCAGCTCTGGAAATTAGAGTTTAAAGAAAGGCTGTCCTTTATCTTGCATTATGCCTCATCTTTTTTGGTTATCTGTGCCATAGGTTTTCCCTAACAGCTCTTGTCTCTTTAAAAAGTCCATTATTTATTCACAAAGTTTACTTCCTAAAACTGTTATTATTGTTATTAGAATAGGGCAGCATTATACTTAATTGTGCTTAAGTCTAAAACACATTACATTTGCAGTTAAAATATTTATATAAACTAGTAAGTTAAATCTTTGAAACACTGCTAAGTGTGTAGCCGAACGTGTTAATAACGAAAGCCTAGAATAAAGTCTTTGCTACTATAAAGTGTGTTATGTTTAATGTAAATAGACAAAAAAGTACTGTAGCTTCTTCAAAATCTATTCATTTGTAATTATAATGAAATTCATCGTTTAAGAATCAGCTAGAGACTTCCTTCAGTTTTTGACTTGAAACAACTTAAAACAGTATATACAAGATGTATATAACAGAAAACAAAGCACTGTTTTAGTTGCAGTTCATGGGGAATCACTCTGCAAAAAGTAATTTACTCACTATTAGTCAGTTTTAATCACTTGGCACAGTTAATTCGTAACCCTGTGAGGATCAGATAATGGATGGATGGAAAATAACAAGAAAATAATCACAAAAACTATGGGTTTTTTTGTTTTAATTAATTAATTAATTAATTAATTAATTAATTCATTCATTCATTAATTATACTTTGTTATGCATATCATGTATTATAAAACCAATTATAATTTATATATAGATGCGGTTGCTTAGTGACTAGCACGTCCACCTGTCAGCTCTGGGGATTCTAGGTTCGAATCCCAATCTGGGTGGCGTTTACATGTTCTCCCTGTGTCCTCGTGGGTTTCCTCCGGGTTCTCCAGTTTCCTCCCACAGTCCAAAAACATGGATCAAGTTAATTGAATTCTCAAAATTGCCCCATATAGAGTGTGTGTGTGAGTGAGTGTGTGCCCAGTGATGGATTGGCGCCCTGTCCTGGGTCTATCTGCCCAGCGCCCGAGACGCTCTCCCCTGGATGGGCATGGGGAACCCCACCGCGACCCTAATAGAGGATTAAGCGGGAGATAATGAATGAATGAATGAATGAATGAATGAATGAATGAATGAAGTAGAGAATGAAGAGAGTCACCGGACCTGAACCCAATCGAGATGGGTTTGGGGTGAGCTGGACCGCAGAGTGAAGACAAAAGGGCCAACAAGTGCTAAGCACCTCTAGGAACTCCATCAAGACTGTTGGAAGACCAATTTAGGTGACTACCTCTTGAAGCTCATCAACAGAATGCGAAGAGTGTGCAAAGCTGTAATCAAAGCAAAAGGTGGCTACTTTAAATAACCTAGAATATAAGACATATATTCAGTTGCTTCACAATTTTTTGTTAAGTACATAATTCCACATGTTTTCATTTATAGTTTTGATGCCTTCAGTGTGAATCTACAATTTTCATAGTCATGAAAATAAAGAAAACTCTTTGAATGAGGTGTGGCCAAACTTATATGAGGTGTGGCCATATATATACTATAATGTAAAAATATATAAAAATTATAATATTTAATTATTAATATTAAAATAATAGTAAAGTTATTACTAACTTTTCTACTAAAATTATTACATAAACCCAAGCACGCACGCACGCACACACACACACACGCACGCAGACACATACACACATGCACACACACACACACACACACACACACACACACACACACACACACAGCCCATCTGCACTGGTGCATGATAATCACTCTGACCCTCTCATCCATCATAACTGCCTGGCTCTTCTTTTTTTTTTCTCTGACAGCTTAAATACAGTCGATCATGTCCAGAGTGTTCTTGCTCAATCCCTAATTACTGACATCCTTTTAACACCACCGAGAGCAAAGCTAATAAATGAACCTCATATATCTATTCAATTAAACCCTGGGATAAATTAGAATACTGCTTGTCATACAACAAGCCTATGGATGCTTTGCAGATGAATTCTACATGTTTGTAATCCGTGGAGGCTAATCTTAATGCTAAAAATATTTAATTACAAACTTGTCAGCATCAGTTAACTTGTAGTGCCCATCCTGAAAAGGCATACTTTAGAACTAGATTTAAAATGTTTTATACTTAGGTATAAAATATTTATTTGTCTCTATATCCTAAATTTCTCTACAAAAGGTTCAGAATGGTCAAATGACCCATTTTCAGTACTTATTGCTTGTGACATCAATCAAACTATGACACCCACAATCATTTAAATGTATTAAGAATCCCACAAAATTTGTAGTCCACTAAAAATTGTACCTTGACTTTAATATCTATAATAATATAGTATATATAAGTACTGTGCAGAAGTTTGAAGCAGGTGTGAAAAATGCTGTAAACTAAAAAATGCTTTAAAAATGGAAGTGTTAATTTTATCAATAAATAAATTGCAGTGAATAAACAGAAGAGAAATATAAATTAAATCAATATTTGGTGCGACCACCCTTTGCTTTTAAAAGAGCATAACTTCTTCTAGGTACATTTGCCCACAGTTTTGAAGGAACTTGGCTAGTAGGATGTTCCAACCATCATTGAGAATTAACCACAGATCTTCTGTAGATGTAGGCCTTCTCAAATCCTTCTGTCTCTTCATGTAATCCATGACAGACTTTATGATGTTGAGATAAGGGCTCTGTGGGGGCCATACCATCACTTCTTTATGCTGAAGATATTTCTCAATGACATTGGCTGTCTGCTTGCAGTCGTTGTGCTGCTGCAGAATTTTTTTTTGATGATAGAATTGCATGAGGGCGGCATGGTGGCTCAGTGGTTAGCACATTCGCCTCTCAGCGCTAGGGATTCCCGGTTCGAATCCCAATATGGGTGGAGTTTCCATGTTCTCCCTGTGTCCGCATGGGTTTCCTCTGGGTTTCCTCCCTCAGTCCAAAAACAAGGATCAGGGTCAATTGAATTCTCCAAATTACCCCATATAGAGTGTGTTTGTGTGTGTCTGTGTGAGTGAGTGTGTGCCCAGCGATAGATTGGCACCCTGTCCTGGGTATAAGTTCCCATGTTGATTAAATATTGGGCCTTCTAAGCATATTGTTTTCCCACTGTCCTATGATATTGGTTGCCAGGGAACGCCCTGGGGCAATATCGCAATTACTTCCGCTCTGTGTGTACCATTATTATTATTGGGTCCAAATAACGTGTCCGGTCGAACGCCGCTCATCCGCTGAGGCGGCAGGGTGCCCCAGAGCACAGTGTTTGGTATTGGGATTAGGGGATAACGGGAGACGTGTGTGCGGCACTCGGTGACGTCACACCGTTTCATTTCGGTTCGGGTTTGCGCCGCGGTCACAGAGGCAGTGCTTCGCAAACTGTTCTTTAGTTTGTTTATTTCTTTCGTGTTCACGTGAATTCACTCTGTTGCTGAGGTTTTAGTTTCACTTCATTTCAGTTGCCGGCTGCCGTAGGGCTATAGCGCTACTCGTGCTAACTCCCCTCACATCCAGGTGGCGCGTGTGGTTGATCTTGCGGCTCGTACGTTGCAGTCCGACGGTTCGAACCTCGGTCGGGATGTTTTGTGCGGATCCCCCTGTGCGCCCTGGGATTAACGTTAAGTGACAATCGGTATATATACATTCGACCATCCTCCTCACCCGTGGGGGCAGGATTCTTCTTCGTCGGGAAGAAAGACGGTAGGTTACGTCCGTGTATAGACTACCGCGGGCTGAACAGCATAACCGTCAGGCCACGATTTTTACCAAATTGGATCTCCGCAGCGCTTACAACCTGATTCGCATCAGGGGGATGAATGGACGACGGCGTTCCTTACCCCGACAGGACATTACGAGTATCTGCTCATGCCTTTTGGCTTAATAAATTCCCCAGTTGTCTTCCAACGGTTCAATAACGATGTCTTGAGGGAGGCGCTTGATCGTTATGCCTACGTCTACCTCGACGACGTCCTTATCTATAGCCGGTCACTCAAGGAGCACATAGGCCATTTCCGTCATGTCCTTCAGCTTCTCCTAGACAATCACCTTTTTGTCAAATTGGAGAAGTCAAACTTCCGTACCTCAACGGTGTCCTTCCTAGGATTCATCATATCCCAAGGCACCCTGATGATGGATCAGGCCAAGATCCAGGCAGTTACAGGTTGGCCACGTCCAACCTCACTCCGGGAGGTCCAGCGTTTGTTAGGCTTCGTGATTTTCTTTAGAAAACTTGTAAGGAATTACAGCGCGATAGCGGCCCCACTAACAGTGTTGACTCGGAAAACCCCCGGCCCATTTCGATGGCCACCAGATGCCCACCGGGCATTTGATACCCTCCGGGACCGGTTGATGGCACCACCAGTCCTCCAACTCCCTGACCCGGAGGAGCCCTTTATAGTGGAGGTAGATGGCTCTGAAGTGGGGGTTGGAGCAGTGCTCTCCCAACGTGTTGGGACCCCTCCCAAACTTCACCCCTGTGCCTACTTTCCTCATTGGCTAACCCCCGCCACGCGTGATTACCCAGTGGGGGATCGAGAACTGTTGGCAGTGAAGTTGGCACTCGAGGAGTGGAGGCACTGGCTAGAGGGAGCCAAACACCCATTTCTAGTCTGGACTGACCACAAGAACCTGGTCTATGTTCAGCAGGCAAAGCGTCTCAATGCCCGGCAAGCCCGCTGGTTACTTTTCTTTGAACGCTTCGCCTTTACATTGACTTATAGGCCAGGTTCCAAAAATGCCAAGCCAGATGCTCTCTCACGGCTATGGTCTCAAGGAGGGAGGGAACCCAACCCAACCCTGAACCCATTTTACCACACCCCTGTGTCGTGGCAGCCCTGACCTGGCCCATTGAAACACAAGTAAAGGAAGCCCTCCAACGGAACCCAGGACCTGGGGGCAATCCACCAGGCCGGTTATTCGTCCCGCTGGAGCTACGCAGGAAAGTGCCATCGTGGGGGCATGCGTCCCCATTTTCGGCCCATCCAGGGGTCACCAGAACCCTGAAGTTCTTACAACGCAGGTTTTGGTGGCCAGGTATGGAGGGGTCTGTCTAAGAGTTCGTGGCAGCGTGTGAAACGTGCGCTCATAGCAAGACCCCCCCGAGCCGTACCCCTGGACTACCTCTCCCAGTGCCCTCGCGTCCTTGGTCACACATCGCCCTAGATTTTGTAACGGGGTAGCCGCCATCCAAGAACAATACTGTCATCCTGGTTCTTGTAGACAGGTTCACCAAGGCAAGCCACCGTAAGTCTGTCATCTGGGTTCCACCCGGAATCCAATGGTCAGACTGAAAGACTCAACCAGGAGCTAGGCCGTATGCTTCGGTGCCTCACTATCGACCATCCTAGTTCTTGGGCAGAGCTTTTACCTTGGGCTGAATAAGCTCACAACACGCTGTGGCATTCAGCAATCGGCATGTCCCCGTTCGAATGCCAATTTGGTTACCCCGCGCCCACGTTCCCTGAACAGGAGGCTGAGGTGGGGGTCCCCGCAGCCCAACAGTACCTGCGTCAATGCCATCGTACTTGGCGCAAGGCTGGGGCCATCCTGAAGGCGAGTGTGGAAACCATGCGATGCAAGGCAGATCGCAAATGGCAGGTAGGATCCTCATACCGCCCAGGTCAGAGGGTCTGGTTATCCTCCCGTGACATTCCCCTGAAGGGGCGAGCTGGCAAGCTGGCACCAACATATGTGGGGCCCTTCAAAGTCCGACACATTAATCCAGTTACATACAGATTGCTCTTACCCATCTGTAATCGGAATGAGCGTATCCTAAAGCAATGGGCGAGGACCCATTGGAGGGCAAGTCTGGTGCCAGCAGCCACGGTAATTCCAGCTCCAATAGCGTATATTAAAGTTGCTGCAGTTAAAAAGTAGTTTGACCTCAGGTGCAGGCTGGCGGACCGCCGCAAGGCTTGCCATCACCCGTCCCGCACCCTGCCCTTTCGGTGCCCCCCGGATGCCCTTGGTTGGGTGTCCGGTCCCAGGGGTCCGGAGCGTTTACTTTGAAAAAATTAGAGTGTTCAAAGCGGGCCGGAGTCAGCCTGAATACACTGAGCTAGGAATAATGGAATAGGACTCCGGTTCTATTTTGTGGGTTTTCGGAACCAGGGCCATGATTAAGAGGGACGGCCAGAGGTATTCGTATTGCGCCGCTAGAGGTGAAATTCTTGGACCAGCGCAAGACAGACGAAAGCGAAAGCATTTGCCAAGAATGTTTTCATTAATCAAGAACGAAAGTCGGAGGTTCGAAGGCGATCAGATACCGTCGTAGATCCGACCGTAAATGATGCCGACCCGCGATCCGGCAGCATTATTCCCATGTCCCGCCGGGCAGCGTGCGGGAAACCACGAGTGTTTGGGTTCCGGGGGGAGTATGGTTGCAAAGCTGAAACTTAAAGGAATTGATGGAAGGGCACCACCAGTAATGGAGCCTGCGGCTTAATTTGACTCAACACGGGAAACCTCACCCGGCCCGGACACGGAAAGGATTGACAAATTGATAGCTCTTTCTCGATTCTGTGGGTGGTGGTGCATGGCCGTTCTTAGTTGGTGGAGCAATTTGTCTGGTTAATTTTGATAACGAACGAGACTCCGGCATGCTAAATAGTTACGCGGCCCCCCGCAGCTGGCGTCCAACTTCTTATAGGGACAAGTGGCCCTGGGGAAGTGCCCGAGAAGTCGATCAAACTTGACCATCTAGAGGAAGTAAAAGTCATAACAAGGTTTCCGTAGGTGAACCTGCGGAAGGATCATTAACGGGTAGCGCCGCTCCACCTCTCACTTTCGCCGAGGCCCCCTCCGAGGGCCCGGTGGATTTGCCGTCGTCCATGAAAATACACCCCATGTTCCACATGTCCAGATTCAAGCCCTATTTTTGTCAGACCTTAGCACCGCAGACTTCGCCACCTCCCCCACAAACTGTCGCAGGGGGCACTGTGTACACAGTGCGAGGGTTGCTGGACTCCCGAAAGGTCCAGGGCTTCAACCCAGTACTTAGTTGACTGGGAGGGCTATGGCCCAGAGGAGCGCTCCTTGGTCCCGGCCCGAAACTTCCAAACCCTGAACTCATTCGAGAGTTTAGACGCAATCAGGCTGCTGGAATGGGGTCGTCGGGAGCCGCCCCTAGAAGGGGGGGGGGGGTACTGTCACAGGCCGTGTCACCACAGGAGGGCGACAGAGACGCACGCTGCCATCAGGTCTGACGAGACCCAGCTTCCTTATTTAAAGTGTCCTCGCCACGCGGTCGCCTTTTTCACGTGCAGTGTGTGGTCGGTGGATAAGTTCCCATGTTGATTAAACATTGGGCCTTCTAAGCATATTGTTTTCCCACTGTCATATGATATTGGTTGCCAGGGCACGCCCTGGGGCAATATCGCAATTACTTCCGCTCTGTGTGTACCATTATTATTATTGTGTCCAAATAACGCATCCGCAGGGTCCCCCAGAGCACAGCGTTTGGTATTGGGATTAGGGGATAACGGGAGACGTATGTGCGGCACTCGGTGACTCACACCGTTTCATTTCGGTTCGGGTTTGCTCCGTGGTCGCGGAGGCAGTGTTTTGCAAATTGCTCTTTAGTTTGTTTATTTCTTTCGTGTTCACGTGAATTGCGCACTTCACTCTTGTCGCTGAGATTTTAGTTTCACTTCATTTCAGTTGCCGGCTGCCGTAGGGCTATATAGCTCTACTTGCGCTAACTCCCTTCACATCCAGGTGGCGCGTGTGGTTGATCCTGTGGCTCGTACGTCGCAGTTCGCTGGTTCGAACCTCGGTCAGGACGTTTTGTGCGGAACCCCCTATGCGCCCCAGGATTAACGTTAAGTGACAATCGGTATATATGTATACATATACCCTGTTTTAGTGGTACCTGTTGCTTTCGTCATTCCCCCCCTGTGTATTGGCTCCTACCATTCCCCCCATCGTTACATCTTGTACAAATTTCACAATGTCAAAGTGGTGGGCTACAATCCATCTTGTTCATTTTGTATGCAGTCAGAATTCCTACATGTGTTGTGGGCTGTATTTCCTTGTATTTAATCTGTAATTATCTAATTATCTGTAGTTTAGTTTATTAAATCAATGTTCAAGGGAAATAATGAATCACACATTCTTGTTTTTACAAAAGGGCCTAACTTTAGGGTTGTAAACCAAACAGCAAATAATAAATTTAAGTAAAAGAAATTTGTCTGTGAGTTTGCTTTTCGTCTGACATTTAGTTAAAAGTCAGATGAACTTTAATTTTCTAATGTGAAACTACTTCATATTTTGAGGCTTTAATCGAAAAGAAGAACTCGCTAAAGGGTCTGCTGATGTAGAGGAACAGCTTAGTGTGCATTTATTTGCATAAAGCCTCAAGAATTAGAACTGGATTAAGTTTTGAAGTTGCGCTTGAAGGCTACTCCATGCTAAAAAACAATTTCATGTCATGAAAAGTGTGTTTTATGGACATTAGCTACAGTGTTTGTTTTAAAGTAAAACACATTGTAATTTAGGTCTGAGGAACATATTAAGACAATACTAATCTTTGGAGATTTTATGGTTAATTTTATTATGCACAGGATATGTAATTTTTATAAGCAACTTAAACCAACATGTCAAATGACTCTGCAAATAAATAACACTAGTTTACACCTGTAAGACAATTGAAATGCTTTCCTTCAAAGCATTGCTTGAGTAGCAGCTTGCAAAAATGCTGTGATTTACTTACCGTTTATTGATAGTTCTTGCCTTCTATGATTGGTAATGGTATAAACTTTTGGTATAAACATCTCATCTCATTTTATTCTGCAATTTTCCCCCCAGGGATTAATAAAGTATTTTGATTCTGATTATCTCCTGATACAACCTTTACTAGGGTTGAGGATTTAAGGGGGACGGGGGGTGTTCCTGGTCATCTAAGGAAAAATATTTTGGGCACAGGGCAGACATAACAGGACAGGGCACCAAACAATTGGTGGGCACACACTCAAACAGGCACAAACTATATATGGAGACAATTTAGATAGTGTGATTAGAACAGCCAATTCACCTTAAATCCATGTTTTGAAACTGTGGGAGGAAATTGGAGAACCTGGAGAAAAACCCAGAAGGACATGGGGAGAACATGGAAACCTTACTAGATTGATACAATTTAGAGCAAAAATAGATACAGTTTAAAGCATTCAATTTACCTTGAATCCACGTTTTTGGACTGTGGGAGGAAACAGGAGAACCCAGAGTAAACCCACGTGGACAACATGGAAACTCCACCCAGATTGGGATTTGAACCTGGATCCCAAGGGCTGAGAGGTGAACATGCTAACCACTAAGCCACCATGCCACTACTTATTATATTTCTACTGAATCTATTATAATTTGTGCCCTTATATTTAAAATAAAATTTGAAAAAAAAAAAACCTTCAAACTAGAAAAAAATTGATAACATTATTCCAATTATTGCCAATACATTTTATCTGAAGTTGAGGTCTGAACTAAACTGCAAAGTCATTAAACCATAGTTACATTCAGATTGCAAAGCTTGCCTGAAGCTGCAAAACAGATTTGAGCCCTTTAAATGTAGATATCACAGCCTATTAGTGTAGATTGGCTTCCCAACATTTCTAATAGCTCTAAAAAACATTTAATTTTGTGTTTCACTAAAATGTAATTGTACACTATTTATATTCCAACCAATTTTGCTGCAATTGAGCCATTATTTTGTGAAAATGATTTTTAGCCTATGTATCTGTCAGAGTGAGATGATATATGGAAATGTTTATTTTATTTATTTATTTATTTTAGAAATTTGTTGTCTTTTCAGTTTTTATAGTCATTAGAAAAGCACTAAAGAAAGAGTAACATGTGTATACAATGTTTGTCTAAAATAACATTTGCTTTGTACTGTGTTGCCATTTACCTTTAAGAGTAATGGTTCATGCGATACGCAATTGAATTTTGGGTCATAACCAGCTTGGTGGCAGAGAAAACACATGCAACCCCATAACTAATAACCAACGCGAATATGGTCTAAATAGTGCACAGTGTAAATGTTCATGTTTGTTGAATATTGTGTATTTTTCTTTCTATATATTGTTGTTATGTCAGTTAAAGCTTGTGTTTAAGCATAATTAGCAATGAGTACCAGATCATTGAAAGCATTGACATTGAAAGCATTGAGAAATTAATGTATTAAACAAAGGTTTTACTTTTTATAGTTTTTATTTTATGTCTAAAGAAAGAGAAAAAGAGAAATAAAAGTTCTGAAATTAATTTGTGATATACTGGGTTAGGGTCAGCAATTGTACTGTGCATGACTTTTTGGGTTCTAAACCAGTCTGGTCATCAGTTAGCTGGGTGTCTATTTGTGTGAACAGATGTTTAGCTAGCAGTCTAATACCAAGTAAGTTCAAGTTCAAGTAATTTATTTATATAGTGCTTTTTACAACAGTACATTTTCACAAAGCAGCTTTACAGAATGAAAAACCTTTAAACACACAAAGAGCAAGCCGAAGCGACATTGGCAAGAAAAAACTCCCTGTTATGTTGTTATTTTAATGAAGAAACCTTGGGAGGACCAATACTCAGCTGGGGGTCTCATCCTCCTTGAGCGGCCAGGCAGCAACAATAGTGTAGGATACTATTGTACAGATTGTGTCGAGATCGGGTGACTATATTCAACAAATGGAAAAACTCTTAACAACTGGAAAACTATATGTAAACTATATGTAGGTCTAAATAGTGCACAGTGTAAATGTTGGTTGAATATTGTGTATTTTACTTTCTATATATTGTTGTTATGTCAGTTAAAGCTTGTGTTTAAGCATAATTAGCAATGAATACCAGCTCCAGAGACATTGAAATCACTGAGAAATGAATGTTTTTAACAAAGGTTATACTTTTTATAGTTTTTATGAATGTCTAAAGAAAGAGAAAAATAGATTGTACAGATTAAATACAGATATTTAACAAATTGAAAAGAACCGCCAGTCCAACTAATATCCAGGTTCCATCCAGTATTCGTCGTAGCTGTGCTTCGCAGAGCCATGGATGAAGATCTGACTACACCTCCAGGAAACCGGCCACACCTCAAAAGAAATAGACAAGGAAAGCAGTTAGAGCTAATAATAAAGCACAGCATTTAAGTAATATGTAATTGATTGACACAGTGCAGCATGTGACTTCAGCATCACTGACAAGAGCAGCATGACTAAAAGAGGCAGATACTGTAGACTCTACATAGTTGAGATGGCTCCCTGGAATACCATCGTTTCAGTGCCACACCCCCATTAATGATGAGGTGGTTGAAGAGTTGAAACGCCAGCACACACTGATTGCAGATTACCAACCCGTGTTTTTAGGCAAGACTGTGAGAGAGCCGATTCCCTTGGCTGAGAAGCAACCCCACACATGAATGGTTTCAGGATGCTTTACAGTTGGCATGAGACAAGACTGGTGGTAGCGCTCACCTCGTCTTCTCCGAATAAGCTGTTTTCCAGATGTCCCAAACAATCGAAAAGGGGATACATCAGAGAAAATGACTTTACCCCAGTCCTCAGTAGTCCACTCCCTGTACCTTTTGCAGAATACTGTATCAGTCTGTCCTTGATGTTTTTTCTGGAGAGAAGTGGCTTATTTGCTGCCCTCCTTGAGACCAGGCCTTGATCCAAGAGTCTCCGCCTCACAGTGCGTGCAGATGCACTCACACCTGCCTGCTGCCATTCCTGAGCAAGCTCTGCACTGCTGGTAGCCCGATCCCGCAGCTGAAACACTTTTAAGAGACGGTCCTGGCGCTTGCTGGTCTTTCTTGGGCGCCCTGGAGCCTTTTTTGGCAACAAAGGAACCTCTCTCCTTGAAGATCTTGATAATGTGATAGATTGTTGACTGAGGTGCAATCTTTCTAGCTGTGATACTCTTCCCTGTCAGGCCATTTTTGTGCAGTGCAATGATGACTGCACATGTTTCTTTAGAGATAACCATAGTTAAACAGAAGAGAAACAATGATGCCAAGCACCAGCCTCCTTTTAAAGTGTCCAGTGGTGTCATTCTTACTTAATCATGACAGATTGATCTCCAGCCCTGTCCTCATCAACACCCACACCTGTGTTAATGGAGCAATCACTGAAACGATGTTAGCTGGTCCTTTTAAGCTGCAATGAAGTTGAAATGTGTTTTGATGGATAAAGTTCATTTTCTAGGCAAATATTGACTTTGCAATTAATTGCTTTTAAGCTGATCACTCTTTATAACTTTCTGGAGTATATACAAATTGCCATTATAAAAACTGAAGCTGTAGATTTTGTAAAAATTAATATTTGGATCATTCTCAAAATTTTTGGCCATGACTGTACTATATTATTTTCTCTACCACTAGATTTTTCAGTAATCGGTGAGTGTTGATTATTGATTACGCTACATGATGCATTAGATGATATGTCTTATGTTTTCAATTTTATCACTAAAGAAATTCATGAAATTATTGCTGCTGAACTGTGAGTGAATCTGTGAATCTGATTCAGTAGCACTTTGAGTTTGGCAATGGTAATAAAAAGTTGTCTCTGGTTGGTTTTGTTGATCTCTATTAATTCAGAATAATATTTAGTCTTCGTTGCATTGAGTGCATATTTTTACTCAGTCATACTCAGACATTCCATGCAACCCTAAATACCTCTAATTTAGTTTGTCTCCATTTACGCTCCTTGGTTCTAGTGGTTTGTTTTAGGGCACGTGTTTGATCATTAAACTATGGAACGAGTCTTGATCAATAACAATTTCTAAATCGTAGGTTATCAAATAATGATCAGAGATGACCTCATTTAGTGGAGCAATAGTTAAATTATTAATGTTAATACCATGTCATATAACTAAGTCTTATGTATATTTACAGCGATGTGTTTCACCAACCACACTTTGAGTAACACCCATGGACTCGAGGAAAGAGTCAAAGGCTAATTTAAATTAGGCGTTGACTTCCACGAGGCGTTTACTTCCACAATGATCTGTTTTGTGGGGTCTGGCTGTACTAAAATGGGGGCAGAAGTAAAGCAGGTCTTAAGGTGGTCCATGGCGTGCTGGGCCACCTGAGTCCAGCAGAACTTGTCTTTGGTGGAAGTGAGGGACATGAGTGGTGAGGTGATGCTCTCTGATGTAATTCTTGACAACGCGCCTGTAGAAATTCGCGAACCCCAGGAATCTCTGAAGCTCGGTCCTAGACGTGGGTGTAGGCCAGTCAGCGATGCCTGACGTCAGCCTCTGTCGTGTCCCAATCCGGGGTGACTGGCGTGTAGGGAGCTAGGACGAGGTAGTGGCGGCAGGCGGTGAGCTGCACACAAACAAACACAGAACAGGCGAGAATGTGCACACACAACAGACGACAAGCAGGGCAGACGTGAGGTCGGAGCAAAGCAAAGGCGAGGCAAGGCAAGGCAAGGCAAGGCAAGGCATGAGCTAATGTAGTCAGGGCGTAGCACAGGGCGTAGAGTTCTCATCTCATTCATACTTTAGCATTCTGCTCTTGGGTGGTAGCTATCTATCAGTGGGCTGATATTCCACTTTTGTTGTTAGCTGATTTTTCTCATTGCTCTTTATGCTTTTTTTTCATTCCTTGTTTTTCTGGTCTACCTTTGAAGCAGCGGGTGCTTCAGCATTCTGGCTGGTGGCAATCATCGCAGCTATCTCGCCTCGATTATCTTCATCTGTGCCAAACGCACCCATTCCCCCTGTAACTGAAAATAAAATGAGGGAAAGAAACAGAAACTAAAATGAATTAAAGACAACACACTGTGGATTGTAAGCAGTCTTTAACAAACATAATTCTAACATATTTGTTGTGTATAAGATAGCAAAAATAATAAACATATATCACAAAAATTTTATGGGCACTTTACAATCACATTTCATTACAAACCAATAAGCATTTAAATGGAACATTTTTGACATTTAACAAAACTTTAGATTTTATTTGGTAAAATTATGTAATAACAGCATATAAGGCCAAGAACTGCTGTTTGCTGTCTTTAGAGATCTTTATATTACTGTATGGCATAACAGCTTCTATTTAATACAGCATGCTATTTATTTTGTCCTAGTGTTTAAGTTCAAGTTCAAGTTATTTATTTATATAGTGCTTTTTACAACAGTACATTGTCACAAAGCAGCTTTACAGAATGAAAAGCCTTTAAACCCCCAAAGAGCAAGCCGAAGCGACAGTGACCAAGACTCAGTGGGGGACTCATCCTCCTTGAGCGGCCAGGCAGCAACAACAATGTAGGACAGCTAGGTACAGATATTTAACAAATGGAAAAACTCTAACAACTGGAAAACTATATGTGGGTCCATTAAGGGCGTCCTGCAGGACCGCCAGTCCAATTGATATTCAGGTTCCATCCAGTATTCATCAGCAGAGCCATGGATGAAGATCTCCAGGAAGCCGGTCACACCTCAAAAGAATAATAATAATAAAGCACGGCATTTAATTAATAAGTAATTTATTGACACAGTGCAGCATGTGACTCTGGCATCACTGACTAGAGCAGCATAACTAAAAGAGCTAGATACTGCAGACTCTACATAGTTGAGATGGCTATGTAGATATAATGAAATAAATGTCTTTTTAATTTATTTTTAAAGATTAATAATGATTCAGAATCATGAACAGTAACTGGAAGGCTATTCCAAAATTGAGGAGCCTTGTGGGAGAACGCTCTTCCAACAGCAGTAATTTCATTTATTCTAGGAGCTAAGAGTAAACCAGCACCTTGAGATCGGAGCTCACGTGTTGGCTTGTACAATTGAATCAGCTCACTCAGATACTGTAGAGCCTGATTATGTTGAATGTTATATGTTATCAATAAAATTTTGTACTCGATGCGAAAATGAACTGGTAGCCAGTGCAAGTTTGATAACACAGGACTGATATGATCAAACTCTCTGGTTTTAGTTATAACTCTAGCTGCAGCATTTACCCCAAGAGCAGCATCTCCATTCACTCTTTGGCTGAACAAACAAAAGCTTCATGTAATGATCACCTCAGCCATTACACGAAATTGATTTGATCTGGTCCAGGGGACTGTGAGTTTATTTTTCCATTATGCTTTGTACAAATTCACAAACTTTACAGATGGGCCAGTGTCAGCTATGCCAGTGTATGAAAGTCTTGTCTAAAGAACAGACGGCCTGAAGCGCTGCTCGTCCTTTAGTCTCAATTTACATACCATAGGGAACATTTATTTCTAATTTCCCTTTCACACTCCTCCCTATCATCATCCCCCAATGGCTGTTTATATTAGTGTCAGACTGTTACACATTCCCGTTCACGCCCCGCTCTTTCGCCCGCTCCGCCGCACACACCCACTCCACAGACATACTCACTTCCTTCTGCTGCACGCTCCGCACCGCACACACCCATCTCCACACCTGATCCTAATCCTAATAATCACAGATCACCCTCTCCAGATTATTAGGTGCAGGTGTGCTCTTCTGATGACAGACTCCTCTTAAGCCACCGATCCGGATCCATCGACGCAGAGTTTTCTGGTTCGCCACGCTCGTGCGCGCGGCTCGCCGCTACCCGTTCTATTCCTGACCAACCCATCCTGCTTTCGTTCTGGTGAGACCGGCTGATGACTTTCTTCGGTTAGCTGACTCGCTGCCTCTTTCCAGGATCGCTCTTCTCAGGAGTAGTGGGACATCGGGGTCTCCGCTGCGCACGCCCCCGCCCCCCCTCGTTTGCATTCCACGCCGCTCACACACGGCGTCTGACGTAAGACGCCACATTCCACGGCTTGTGGGGAGAACTGAGTTTTTGATTGGACTATTGACTGTTTTCTGTTTGTTTTATTTACATCCCGCTGTGAGGAAATAAAGACTTTGTGTTTACATTTTCAAAAGACATGCCTCTCTCTTTTCCTCCGGCAATGGGATGCCGACCAATCATAACATAAAACTCTGCCAGTAAATATACCACGAGGATGGAGCCGACGGGGGAAGCCCTGCAGGCGCAAGGACGCGCCTTGGTGGAACTCCAGAGTGGACTAGGTGAGATGACCCGGGCAATCCAGACGCTGATGGGCCGTCTCACCGAGCTGGAGCGCGGCGGCTCTGTTACGGGAGCCGCGGGACTGCCACCTCCACAATCATCGCTCCAGCAGGACACCGATGTGCCTCCCCCACCCACCGCTGCCCCTTACAGCCTGTCCGAACCAGAACGCTTTGACCGGAGCCCGGGTAAATGCCGTTCTTTCCTGATGCATTGTGTCCATTACTTCCGCAGCCATCCACATTCCAGCGAGGTGGACAAGATCTCGCTTATTATCTCCCAGCTGACGGGCAAGGCAAGCGAGTGGGCACACGGTTATACCGGCTACGCCAGGGATCCCGATCGGTGTCCGAGTACGCTCTAGAGTTCCGGGTGCTGGCCGCTCGGACCGGATGGAGCGGTTCGGTCCTCACCGTAATCTTCCGGGAGGATCTGCGCCGGGAGCTACAGCGGGAGATCGCCGGTCGTGACTTCGGGGCCTCCCTGGATGACATTATCCGCCTCCCCGTCCTGATGGAGCAGCACCTCACCATGGTTCGGCCGGTGAGCAACCCCACTCGTCATTCTGCTGGTCCATCGGGACGGAGGGACTACGCCTCACCACCACCACCGCGTTCCCAGGATCCTGAGCCTATGCAGCTATATCGTTCCCGGCTGACTCTTTCTCATTGACCACTTTCGCCATCCAGGTCGTGGATGGCAGCCCTTTGCCTTTAAGAGGGGCCAAGAGCTCTACTCTCCTCCTCAGGATGGGGATCAGAGAGGATCATTTCGAGGAGATTAGTTTCTACATTATCTCCTCTCCCTCTGTCCCCATCATTTTAGAGTTGCCCTGGCTGAGGCGGCACGATCCAGTTATCTCCTGGGACGAGCTGCGGGTGCGGTCGTGGTCCTCTTGGTGTCGACAGAGCTGCACTCAACATCCCCCATGTCAGCTGTGCTCGGCTTTCAAGGTGCCACCGGAGTTCCAGCTCCCGCCTCAAGTACCCAAGGTATACAGGGACCTCGCTCAGGTCTTTAGTAAATCATGTGCTGACACACTGCCCCCCCATCGCCATTATGACTGCGCTATTGACCTGGTGCCGGGGGCTAAATTACCGCACGCGCGCCCCTACCCCCTCTCTGTAGCCGAGACCCGGGTGATGCACGACTACATTAAGGATGCGTTAAGTAAGGGCTTCATCCGCCCTTCTAAGTCGCCTGCAGCGTCGGGGTTCTTTTTTGAACCCAAACAGGGAGGGGAGTTGCGTCCCTGTATCGATTTTCGTGAGCTTAACAAGGCCACCAAATGCTACCCGTACCCGTTTCCGCGAGCAGTTACATGGGGCGCGCGTGTTCTCTAAATTGGACCTCCGGAACGCTTACAATTTGGTTTGGATTAGGAAGGGAGACGAATGGAAGACCGCCTTCATCACCACCTCGGGGCACTACGAATATCGGGTGATGCCCTTTGGTCTCACCAACGCCCCGGCGGTCTTCCAGGCCTTCATTAATGATGTGCTTCGGGAGTTTCTCCACCAGGGTGTGATCGTTTACCTTGACGACGTCCTGGTGTTCTCGAAGGATCTGTCCTCCCATGTCGTCTTGGTTCGGCGAGTGCTATGGCGTCTCCTCGCTAGCGGGTTGTTCGTTAAGGGAGAGAAGTGCGTTTTCCACCGGGACTCGGTCTCCTTTTTGGCTTTCATCATCTCCCATAAGGGGATCTAGATGGACCCCGGCAAGGTGCAATCGGTCGTGGACTGGCCGACACCAAAATCACCCCGGGAACTGCAACGGTTCCTAGGGTTCGCAAATTTTTATAGGCGCTTTATTCAAGACTTCAGTCGGATCGTGCTACCCCTCACGTCTAGACTCAGGGGTGCTCCCTCCACGTTGCGCTGGAGCCCGAAGGCGAATCGGGCCTTTAATCCGCTTAAACAATGTTTCACCACGAAACCGGTTTTGGCCCATCCGGACCCCGGGCGCCGGTTCATTGTGGAGGTGGACGCCTCCTGTAGTGGGTCGGGTGCTGTGCTGTCCCAGTCCACGGGGGGGTTAGCGCAAGCGCGCCCCATAGCGTACTTCTCCCGCAAGTTCCTGCCGGCCGAGTGTAATTACGGGATCGGGGACAGAGAGCTTCTGGCCATCAAATTGGCCCTGGAGGAGTGGAGACATTGGCTCATGGGGTCCTCCCTTCCCGTGCTCATTCTCACTGATCATAAAAACCTGGAGTACGTCAAGAGTGCGCGGCACCTCAATGCGAATCATACCCGGTGGGCGCTTTTTTTTCATCAGTTCGATTTGCAAATTTCGTTCCGTCCAGGTTCGGAGAACAACCGGGCCGACGCACTGTCCAGACTTCACGGTCTCTCGCAATCCGATCCGGACCTTGGTTCTTCGATTATTCCTGCGAGCAAGTTTCTGGGTTCAATCCGTTGGGAGGTTGACACCCAGATTCAGGAGGCGCTGCGCACCGCCATGGCTCCGCCTAACTGTCCAGAGGATAGGACGTACGTCCCTGCCCCTTTTCGCGCCCATATCATTACGTGGGCCCATTCTTCTCTGTGCACTGGTCATCTGGGCGTTCTTCGTACCATCCAGCTTGTCCAACGGAGGTACTGGTGGGAGTCCTTGCAGGCGGACGTTCAGTCCTTTGTGCGCTCCTGTGCCATCTGTGCCGCCTGTAAGACCCCCCGGGAGCTTCCAGCGGGCAAGCTGTGCCCGTTGCCGGTGCTGGAGCGGCCTTGGGCCCACATCGCCCTAGACTTCGTGACCGGTCTCCCCTCCTCCAATGGCTTCACTACTATCCTCTTGGTCCTCGATCGGTTCTCCCAGGCGGTGAAACTTTTTCCCCTTAAGGGACTGCCCTCGGCGTTCGAGGCGGCTGAACTCCTGTTTTCGAGGGTGTTCACCTCCTTTGGGATCCCGGAGGTTATTCTTTCCGACAGAGGTCCTCAGTTTACGTCAGTCGTCTGGAGGACGTTTTGCGAGAAGCTGGGGGCCTCTGTCAGTCTCTCATCGGGGTTCCACCCCCAGAATAATGGGGCTTGTGAACGCTCACACCAGGAGACAAACAAGTTCCTCCAGATTTTTGCTCACCGCAATCCATCCGATTGGTCACGGTACCTCCCCTGGTCGGAGATCCCCCTTTGCGCCCTGGAACGGGGAGGAGTCGGAAGCGCCGGCGAAGTCTGGGCCCAGGTCCACCAGTGGGTTGAAGGAGTAATCCAGAAATACAAACGCTTCGCGGATAGCTCTCGGGGTGACGCCCCTCATTACAGAGTAGGTGACATGGTGTGGCTCAGTACCCGGGACATCCGGTGTCGTCAGGGGACACGTAAACTCCTGCCCCGGTTTTTGGGACCATACCGGGTGGAAGCCATCATTGATGAGGTCACGGTCCGGCTTAAGCTCCCGCACCATTTGCGGGTGCACCCGACCTTTCACGTCTCCCTTCTTAAACCTTTTGTTCCAGGTCCCCTAGATGCCAATTGGACAGAGTCCAATAGAGAGACACAGGAGGAGAGCGACTAACAACATCTACACCGTGTCCTCTCTATTGGACTCCCGCCGGCGCCGGGGCAAGTTGCAGTATCTGGTGGATTGGGAGGGGTTCGGTCCTGAGGAGAGGAGCTGGGTCGCTGCCGAGGACATCTTGGATCCGAGCCTTATCCAGGAGTTCCACCGGGATCACCCCGACCGCCCCGCCCCTCGGCCTAGGGGTCGGCCGCCTCGCCGAGTTCCACGGGACCGGGTCTCGAGGGAGCAGTTCCCAGGTGGGACCGCCTTTTTCTGGGGGGGGTGATGTTACACATTCCCGTTCACGCCCCGCTCTTTCGCCCGCTCCGCCGCACACACCCACTCCACAGACACACCCACTTCCTTCTGCTACACGCTCAGCACCGCACACACCCATCTCCACACCTGATCCTAATCCTAATAATCACAGATCACCCTCTCCAGATTATTAGATGCAGGTGTGCTCTTCGCTACCCGTTCTATTCCTGACCAATCCATCCTGCTTTCGTTCTGGCGAGACCGGCTGATGACTTTCTTCGGTTAGCTGACTCGCTGCCTCTTTCCAGGATTGCTCTTCTCAGGAGTAGTGGGACATCGGGGTCTCCGCTGCGCATGCCCCCGCCCCCCCTCGTCTGCATTCCACACGGCGTCTGACGTAAGCCGCCGCATTCCACAGCTTGTGGGGAGAACTGAATTTTTGGTTGGACTATTGACTGTTTTCTGTTTGTTTTATTTACATCCCGCTGTGAGGAAATAAAGACTTTGTGTTTACATTTTCAAAAGACACGCCTCTCTCGTTTCTTCCGGCAATGGGACGCCGACCAATCATAACACAGACCACATCAGCCCCACGGCCACAGATTGTTACATATTAATTTTGATTTATTTTTTAAATATGTGACTGTTTTACACTGAGGTAACTTTGAAATTTCATGCCAATATTAGGAATTGACATCTTTGTTAATCAAGACATTTTAAATAGATTTAAATATAAAGTTAGGCAATTATTAATGCTGTAAATCTTCATTACAGCTGGAAATGACTAATTCATAATTAATTACACCCATAAACCCTCATTTAAAGCCCCATTTGTAGCAGTGTCCTAGTTATAATTAATCAACTTAATTATAAACTGTTTAATCATGCTCAAATGCTAATTGCTTATTGTGGACACCTTTTTAATTGTGTAACATGTCCTGAAATCTTTTGTACCATTCTGTGAAGCAGGTTTATTAGTATCTGTTTAGCTCTAAGTTTCCTGCTGTTTTGAAGATTATAATTGCCTACAGAATTTTAAATTTAATTTTATATAATTTAAAGAATTTGAAATATTTTAAATAAAACTGTTATTACCTAATATGAAAAAATGTTGCAGCGGGGGACAGTGTCTATACCCGTGCCAAAAATTAGAGAAACACCTGATCTGGTTGTTAGTCAATCACAGTAGAGACAAAGACTTTCATAGAGGTAAAACTGTCACACTCGCCTACTTCAGACTAAAGCGCAGAGCCGCCGCGCTTTAACGCACTGAAGGGAGCCAGGCACGCAGGTAGCCGAATATCAGGGTTTATTAAAGGTGTATGTTCATGTTGTATGTTATGTTCACCCGACGAGTGAACATAAAATAAACGACATGCACAGAGGACGGGAACACAGGAAATAAATACAAAAAGACACCCGACCACGTGCACAAAACAAACCAATGACAAGAACAAGTCAATTAACTAAACTAACGACCAATGAAAGTTAATTAACTCAAAAGAACAGAAGAACAGCAAAACAGGTGACAGGTGCCCTAGGCACCTGTTACAAAAACTAGTAGTAAACTAGTAGTTCTAGTCTTTAGTTTAAAAAAAAACAAAAACGGTTTAAATTTGATTAAGTTTCCAGACTCCGATACTTTGACTGGGGTTCAGATTGCTATTAGGAGTGTAAAACAGTGATCTATTGTGAGGTTATTATCATTGTTATTGTCTTTACTTCACTTTGACCAGTCTGAAAAATACTAACGTTTAAATAATACAAGAAAAAATAATGTGATCCTCCTCCTACGTACACTCCTATATTTTCATTTTTGTGTGGCTCCAGCTCTATTTTCTTCCATTACCGAGCTATTTATTGAAGAAGTGACAGCCAGGGCAGTTTGTCATTTCTGTTCAAACTGAGGAGCTGCTCTGGAGTTTAACCCCCGCATGGTATTCTTCTGCGTGATGGATGTGACACATTGTCAACCTCTTTCATGAGAACTCAAGTGAGACCCTCAAGTGAGAAAAAAAAGTTTGAACATGTTTTTAAAATGCAATATAAATTTAAAACAAATTCAATTTACTTGTTACTTGTTTTAACATTTGTTCCATCAGCTATCTAAAAAAATGATATTTAATGTTATTAATAAACCTTTTTCATTCATTCATTATCTTCCGCTTTATCCTATATTAGGGTCGCGGTGGGGTTCCCCATGCCCATCCAGGGGAGAAAGTTTCGGACGCTGGGCAGATAGACCCAGGACAGGGCGCCAATCTATTGCTGGGCACACACTCACTCACACAGACACGCACACATACACACTCTATACACGCACACATACACACTCTATATGGGGCAATTTGGAGAACTCAATTGACTTGATCCATGTTTTTGGAGGAAACCGGAGAACCCGGAGACACGGGGAGAACATGGAAACTCCACCCAGATGGGGATTCGAACCGGGAATCCCTAGTGCTGAGAGGCGAACGACTTATTAATAAACCTAATTTTATACATCAATTAATATAGCACAATATAACTTAGGGAAGAGACAAAATGAGACTCTGGGCATTTACACAATTAGTATTTAAATTGTTAATAAGTGCGTTTATCAGTATATACAGTATAAACCTAAAATAAACATCAGTGGCATACTAAAAAAAATATGTATAAATGAGTAGCATCTAGCATGCAGTATGCCATCAAACTGAAAATTCATAGTACATTTAAGATACCGCAGTTGTGTCCTTATTTGGCTTTATTTCCTAGTATATAAGAGATCAATTTTATTAGTATACATATAATTATAATTAGACACTGTAGCTGCTCCAGCTTAGCTAGCTGAATTGTTGTAGCTGTTATAGTACCTTACTTTTAACTCTAAAATATAACCACGTGTGCTTCCTCTAGACGAACTTTCCCCTTTCTACACAGTGTGTGATGGTTTGTCCCAAACCAGGTAAGTGTGACGATATGCACAGCAATACCCAGGTGGCAGATAATTAGCAAAACCAAACACAAAGACAGCAAAAAATAATTAAAAAAAATGGAAAGAAAACTAGAATTCAAATCATAAAAACAAACCAAAACCAAAACAACAAACCAAAATAAAAACTGGAGGACATGTTGGACTCCTGACACAGTGATTGGTTTTAAAACTAAAAGGTAGGACAAGTTTTCTCCTTCTGGTGACACATCTATGAGGTAAATGCTTTGGATAAAAGCGTCTGCTAAATGACTAAATGTAAATGCTGAATGACTCTACTTATGACTGTTTCCTTCAGCTCATCACATTCTACATGGCAATATAAAAATAACCATTCACTCAGTTACAATATCAAAAGTGCTATCTGATGTTATAGGGGTACGATCAATGCATATTTCACCTTTTTCTATATGCGTTAAAATATCATGATTTTGTAGATATTGGGCAGCTTAGTGATTTCCTTGCAACTGCTGCAACAGCAACCTCTACCGGCTATTTTAAGGTACCAGCACTAGAAGAGTTTGTCCAATTGATGGATACAATACTATTTTAACTAAAAATCATCATAATGGAGTGAGCACTTGGTAGCTGTGGTGTGGCTTCAACAGATGTAAGATGAACATTTGCAATTGTTTTCAAAATGATAATAATTTATTTATTATTATTTTGTCTTTTGGGGTTTTTATCTCCAAAATCTCTATGACCTTTTAGGGTCTTAGGATAAGAGCTTGACTAAAGCTTATAGTTAAAGCACCGAAATCACACCACAGTCCCTGACCAAACTGTAAAAGTGCAAAGCTAGGGTATTCAGTGTAATTATGCTTTGAAGTGGTGAGAAATATGTCCAGAGAGGGAAAAAAAAGAACAGTCGGCCGCCCCTTGGACAACCTAAATTACATATTGATCAGTTTTAATTATGTTTCAGTCATCAGGAGTCTCTTTTGAAATTCATAAAGAAGAAATAATGTTGGTTTTTTTGTGCATGATTAGCTCTGGGCCATCGGAATGAATTCCATCACTTAACCTGCAGTCAAGGGTTTTATTGAGCTATATGACGCAGCTGCTAGAATATCGATAGCACTGAATATGGGGTTATATTCTTTCTCTTCGTCTGTACTACTCTTTTGTTTGGTTTAAAACGAATCAAAGCAAGAGGGCAAATTATGATGATATATATAGGAGCTGAGTTAAACCCAGCCAATGGGCTAATCACTGCTCAATGCTTTAGGTGTTCAGGCCTTGTTTTATCTTTCATTTTGATAGTCTACACCTATCAACTATTCTTTGAGGAAAAATATGTAAACCCAGCACATAGTTATGTTTATAACTCAAGACGAAGGAAGGATGCCAACTGTTGCATACTGGCTTACATCAACAAAAATTTTTAGACAATTTTAACAGTAAATTAAAATTTGGTTGTTAAATTGGATTTGGTGTAACTAGTGAACAATTACCATCGAGACAACCAATATGAATCATTGAAACATAATTATAATTATGTTGTTTCAAGCAGCTATTAGCATCATGCAATGTAAATGAAATATATGGCTTTTTTTTACATTGTGCACAGTAGCCTGCATGTCTCTTGGGTTTATATGCCGAGATTCAGTTTTCACATAATTTAAATTCAAATTTTTAATTTTTGGTTTTAGAATCTATGTTTAATGTATGTGTTTTGGTGCAACTACATAGCATTTAGTTGTCTAGCTGTCAGAGATCGTCCGTTCTGACCCGGAAGGAGGGGCGGCTAACGCGGGGATAGAGCTGCGTTCAGCCGCTCGCGCCTAGTGGGCGCTCCCGGGTACCGACCACGCGGGGAAAATTACGTGCGTCGGTCCCCACGGTACACGACCCACGCGGAGAAGGTGCGCAGCGCCGTACCGTGGTTTTGCGCGGAAGGAGAGTCCAAGACACCGGGATAAAATCCAAAAAGGTAAATTTAATAAAAATTGGTGTAGGGACACCAACAAAAATGGGGAACAAACGGAACGACATGACACAGGGTATAGGAACCACAAAACAAAGACGTGCGCAATATACAGGGATAAAACAGATTAAATAGAAAACTAACTAAACCTGTGACAAAACCCAACCAATCACCCAAGTGAGACAATGAGGACCGACAACGAGGGACAGGTGCAGCAGGTGATCGTGACATACCCCCACCCCAAGGGTCGCGCAAAAAGGAAAGCGACCCAAACAAAAAGAACAAAAATAATAACCATAATATAATCATGCAAAAATAACAAACGGGGGGGGGGTAACAAGTCCCTCGGGCTGAACCAGCCGGTTGCTCCCAGCTGACGGCGAGGACGCGTCCTCTCGCAGCGCAGATCAACGTCCTCTGGCTGCGAGGCTGGGGCATGCACCTCCTGGTGCTCCGAGTTCGAAGTGGGCGGCCTCTGGTGCTCGGGACCGATGGCGAACGGCCTCAGTCGGTCCCGACTCGACGATTGCCGCCCTCCGGTAGCCGGGCTCTGCCGCTGGCGGTCCCCGGTTCTCGGACTCGGTCAGATCGGCGGTTCAGCCTCTGGTCCTCAACACATGTAGGGGATAGAGCTGCGTTCAGCCGCTCGCGCCTAGTGGGCGCTCCCGGGTACCGACCACGCGGGGAAAATTACGTGCGTCGGTCCACGGCGAACGCCCCCACGGTACACGACCCACGCGGAGAAGGTGCGCAGCGCCGTACCGTGGTTTTGCGCGGAAGGAGAGTCCAAGACACCGGGATAAAATCCAAAAAGGTAAATTTTATAAAAATTGGTGTAGGGACACCAACAAAAATGGGGAACAAACGGAACGACATGACACAGGGTATAGGAACCACAAAACAAAGACGTGCGCAATATACAGGGATTAAACAGATTAAATAGAAAACTAACTAAACCTGTGACAAAACCCAACCAATCACCCAAGTGAGACAATGAGGACCGACAACGAGGGACAGGTGCAGAAGGTGATCGTGACACTAGCAAACTCAAATATAGTGATTATTTACTCTAAGTGAAAATAAGTGAAAACAAAACTTGCACTTATTATATAAGGATATTGGCTTTAATTAAAAAACTACTCCCCCCTCATTCCTCCAAACTGACAAATCATTACTGCCACAGTTAGAGTAGAGGTACACTACAATTTCTTCAAGCTGGAACCAGGTTTAAGTCCCGGACAAAATTCTGTTAATTCTAGCTACTGCCTACCTGTCCGAACTACTTAAATAAGAGTACAAGCAGGTAAGTAAAGTAATAGTTTTGAGTATATTGATACTGCACAGCGTAAAAAAATATTGTGCCAATATTAAATCAATTTTAAAACAAAAAAGCTAAGTAGTAATATATCATTGGTAACAGTCAATGAACTAAAATGAACTAAAGTATTTGTGCTGGTACTTAAGTTGAGAAACACGCTTACTAGGGTTTGGAAGATTATGTCTCCAGTGAAAACCCAACTGGCAATGCAAGCCAAGAAACAATATGTTGTACATTAGATTATCTTGTAAGCAGTAGAATCCACCCTCCAGGTGGCATCCAAAGGAGTCAAATGGTTTAAGCAGGGATAGGTGGAAAACAGGAGGTACCTGAAGCTCAGAAAGAAACTCAATGAGGTATGTGACCTCCTTTACCTTGTCTACTATTTTGAATGGACCAAGAAAACAGGAAAGGAAATTTATGAGTTTATGAGCCCCAAATGCAAAAAAAGACTAGTTTATTGGTACAAATCAAGCAGAATGTGAATGCTCAGAAGCAGGACACGAATCAGGTAGTGGTAAACAGAGTGTAACAGATGTAGCAATACCTAAAAAAAGAAAAAAAAATCACAGGGATCACTGAGACATTTGTGTGCTTACTCTATTATTTTAGCCTTTTTTCAGAAAGAAAAGCTAATCCACTGAGTTCTTGATAAAGCGTCTTCTACAGAAATTGGCTTAATTACTTCTAATTCAATAATAAAACAGCTATATTATTTTATTTCTGTTAGGCATTTCCTTTTCAGTTTTTTTTTTGTATTGTCACAGCATTTTTTTATTTAAATTTTTTCCTCATTGTGGCACTAATAAAGGAATATCAATCAATTTTGTTGCCATTAAAGGTTGCAAGTGACTAATATTTGTAGTTCACTTCTGCAATATTAAATCCAAGGTCACACAATTGTACAGTCATGGCCAAAAGTTTTGAGAATGACACAAATTGTTAGCAACGCTCGTCTTCCCCGGGAGATCGGCTACACGGGAGTCATGCGTACGCCGCTTGCGCCTTGTGAGCGTTTCCAGGGAACGGCTGCGCGGAGAAAAATGCACACGCAGGTCCGTAGGGAAAAAGCGCTCCCAGGGTTTCAAGGGTGTAATGCGCAGTAATGCGCAGTGCCGTAGCGTGGTTGAGCGCGGAAGGAGAGTTCGGAGACACCAGGCATAAAAACAAAACAGGATTTATTATTTAAAATGGTGTAGGGACACCAACAGAAAGGGGGAACAAAACAAACAAACTAACCACAACAACCACAACAAAGACGTGCATGGGGGTAAGGGAACACGGAAACTAAATACAAAAAACACCCGGTCACATGCACAAAATAAACCAATCACCCAACGGAGACAATGAGTCCATTAAATGAGGGAAAGGTGCCCCAGGCACCTGTGACACAAATATTATATTTTCACATGATCTGCTGCCCTCTGGTTTTTATGTGTGTTTGTTTAGATGTTTTTATTACATACAGAAATATAATTGCAATCATATTATGAGTAACAAAAGCTTTTATTGACAGTTAGATTGAGTTAATGCAGTAAGTCAATATTTGCAGTGTTGACCCTTCTTCTTCAGGACCTCTCCAATTCTCCCTGGCATGCTCTCTGTCAACTTCTGGACCAAATGCTGTGCTGACTGATAGCAGTCCATTCTTGTACAATCAATGCTTGCATTTTGTCAGAATGTGTAGGTTTTTGTTTGTCTACCCGTCTCTTGATGATTGACCACAAGTTCTCAATGGGATTAAGATCTGGGGAGTTTCCAGGCCATGGACCCAAAATCTCTATGTTTTGTTCCCTGAGCCATGTAGTTATCACCTTTGCTCTATGGCAAGGTGCTCCATCATGCTGGAAAAGGCATTGGTGATCACCAAACTGCTCTTGGATGGTTGGGAAAAGTTGCTCTCGGAGGACATTCTGGTACCATTCTTTATTCATGGCTGTGTTTTTAAGACTATGAGAGAGCCGATTCCCTTGGCTCAGAAGCAACCCCACACATGAATGGTTTCAGGATGCTTTACAGTTGGCATGAGACAACACTAGTGGTAGCGCTCACCTCGTCTTCTCCGAATAAGCTGTTTTCCAGGTGTCCCAAACAATCGGAAAGGGGATTCATCAGAGAAAATGACTTTACCCCAGTCCTCAGCAGTCCACTCCCTGTACCTTTTGCAGAATATTAGTCTGTCCCTGATGTTTTTTCTGTAGAGAAGTGGCTTCTTTGCTGCCCTCCTTGAGACCAGGCCTTGCTCCGAGAGTCTCCGCCTCACAGTGCGTGCAGATGCACTCACACCTGCCTGCTGCCATTCCTGAGCAAGCTCTGCACTGCTGGTAGCCCGATCCCTCAGCTGAAACACTTTTAAGAGACGGTCCTGGCGCTTGCTGGTCTTTCTTGGGCGCCCTGGAGCCTTTTTGGCAACAATGGAACCTCTCTCCTTGAAGTTCTTGATGATGTGATAGATTGTTGACTGAGGTGCAATCTTTCTAGCTGCGATACTCTTCTGTTAGGCCATTTTTGTGCAGTGCAATGATGACTGCACGTGTTTCTTTAGAGATAACCATGGTTAACAGAAGAGAAACGATGATGCCAAGCACCAGCCTCCTTTTAAAGTGTCCAGTGGTGTCATTCTTACTTAATCATGACAGACTGATCTCCAGCCCTGTCCTCATCAACACCCACACCTGTGTTAATGGAGCAAACACTGAACGATGTTAGCTGGTCCTTTTAAGGCAGGGCTACAATGAAGTTGAAATGTGTTTTGGGGGATAAAGTTCATTTTCTAGGCAAATCACTCTTTATAACATTCTGAAGTATATGCAAATTGCCATTATAAAAACTGAAGCAGTAGACTTAATTAATATTTGGAACATTCTCAAAACTTTTGGCCATGACTGTACTGGTATTTTGAGATCTTTAGGGTGGTTAATCAAGCATCAATGTCTCTTTACACAGGCTAATGCATAATATTTTTTGTATACCCTTTACATTTTCTTAAATATTTAAAGATAACTAATCTACACAAATGTCATGAAAATATTATATATTTTAAATGTATTTATTTATTAAATGATACTGTATAACATACTGGAAAAGGCGGCACGGTGGCTTAGTGGTTAGCACGTTCGCCTCTCAGCACTAGGGATTCCTGGTTCGAATCCCCATCTGGGTGGAGTTTCCATGTTCTCCCCGTGTCCGCGTGGGTTTCCTCCGGGTTCTCCGGTTTCCTCCCACAGTCCAAAAACATGGATCAAGTCAATTGAGTTCTCCAAATTGCCCCATGTTTTTGTGTGTGCCCAGCGATAGATTGGCGCCCTGTCCTGGGTGTATCTGCCCAGCGCCCGAAACGTTCTCCCCTGGATGGGCATGGGGAACCCCCTCACGACCCTAATATAGGATAAAGCGGAAGACAATGAATGAATGAATACTGTTAAAAGTGTTGAAATTTTTGCCATTTTTCAAATTAGCTTAAAGAGTTTTTAGCCCATTACTTCATATAGAACAGCTTCAGATATGGGATGTTTTTTTCCCATAAATTTCTTGTCTCATTTATAAAGTCTTGACTTTGAACACTTACTTTTTTTTAAATTTAATTTAAAATAAGAACGTAGCCATTATTATTCCAGTAATAAAAGCAAAGTGTTTTGGCCAGCAAAACAGGCCCAAACTATTGTACTATTGCCATTATATTTCATGTGGGTCATGTGGTTCAGGTGGTTTATGATATTTGATCTGCACTGCAGGACTTCTTTATTCTAAAAAAAGACAAAAAACATCTACATGTTGTTGCTATTTGTTCACCATCCATCTAAATACAATTTGGAGTATTTATACAATAGTATAATAAAAAAATTGATATGGTTTTGTAACCTTTTACAGTCAATACCAATTTTTTGAAGGCCCTTTTATTCAAAAAAAGATGCATTTTCATGGTCAACTAATTACAAAATTCAAACAAGGCAGGAAGTATGGAAGTATAAGGCACTTGCATCTCAAACTGAACTCTAATGTACATAAAAGAATAATTCAATTTCAAAAAAAGATCCCTAAACAATAGTTAATACACCTTACAAAAGAGTTGGCAGTAAATCTCAATGGAGTAGATGTTTAATGTGTTGATGTTTTTGATTTTGGAATGAAATACATAGTTTTGTGTAAGATTTGAACATTTTCTTATATATATTCATATAACCCCAAATCAACCCCCAATATAACTACAAACCAAAAATAGTTAGAGCTGCAAATACAGAAAATACGGTTCTTACATTTACTGTGACTTTGATTACCTTTCAGACAGTATGGCCCATTAAATTTTTTATTTGGTCAACCCTATATGGTTAAACTTTCCTTTGTTAATACTCCTACATTTAAGGCCACAACATTGGGTGCATGTTGGAACATCAGTTTTGTTACTCCCGTCATCTATGTATTATGTGTTTTGTCTTATTGTATCTCACTTTCACCTCCTAGGGTTTTTACACATTACATATATGACTACAAGTTTTTTGGTTCAAACGGCTTACAGGCTCAGGTGCATCTGCAATTTGCTACACCTGCAGATGCATCAAAAGTCAATAGGTGGTTTCAGTGCTGAGCAGTTAAAAGGTTTTGCGATCCTAGATCCAGCAATGAGACATTACACATAATATGTTGCACTTGTTTGAAAAGGTGCTTCCACCGTTAACATGCTCCTGTTGCATAGTTTTTTCTGACTATGCCACCCACAGCACATAGGGGCTATGAGCAGTGCAAACGGTCTATTTCCAGCAGAATGCAGTAAGTCTTACCAATTCCGCTGAAAGCAAGAGTGCGCGGCTAGATGTAAACTGTGATTTTCGTTCGCTGTCATGAGGACCTCAGCTCTCACCCCTCAGGAGATGCTTATTCAAAATCACTTGGTATCCTTGGTGCCAAAATGTCTTTTAAATGTGGTAAAGAGGAATGGAAATATTCCGAAATGGTAAGTGCTTTACTTTTGTTGGAATGTGTTGCAGAAATAACTGTGTATGAACAGATGAAATGAAGGTGACCAAACAAAACATTATTTTGGGTTCATACCATCTGCTAAAAAAATAAAAGTCAAAATAAATATAGAAACACTGTATTTTTTCCCAACTTTTTCTGATTATGGTGGTTTTGTGGATTATGGGGTTTAAATATTTTGTTTTAGGTTTCAATCTTAGATTGAAAAAAGGGTGTTTTTACAAATACTGGGTCATCCCTACTGAAAACAAAGTGCTTGCACATATGCTGCCCAACATATTGCACTGCACTCACTGCAGCATACACAGCAACAGCACAGCTGCCAATTATGAATGATAGAGCTATGTGGATTTATAGCACTGCACCCTGCGTGCACTAATCATTCACTTCAGTACAATGGCAAAAGGTCAGCGAGCTGACACGCCTGCAATAAATCACCTCGCAATAAGAGGCGCACTTCAGCATTTCACATTTTACAAAACAACACCATCAGGTCAATCTTAGCTGAAATGAAAAGGCTTCATTATTCAGCCTAAGTTTGCTAACAATCCTCTTAATTCAACCCGTTTTTTTTTTTCATGTCGAAGGTTTTTATTTTCTGAGCTCACTTTGTTCTAAATATTCAGATGACACAATTCCAGATTTTAACCCTGTAAACTGGATATTCTATTAATGAACTGCATCTCTAACAGCATTATCAGCTCAGTTGTAAATCCATAGAAGCTATTGCTCAAGCTTTTCTTTCTGCTTTGCAGGTTCTTGGCTTGCCAGTACTCTGATTTTTATTTTTAAATATTCAGGCTTGTACTCCCATTCTGTGTATCCCTTCCCAGATTCACAGTTGTAGAAAAAAAATCTGTTAACGAAGCATTTTTTTTTTACACAGCTCAGTTACTATTTTCCTAGTTATTCAGGATTCAATATTTATGTTTGTGGTGTGAGGGCATGGTGGGTGGAGTCTGCAGAAGGGAGGCAGACACAGGAATGCAGATCAGGTAAATGGTGGCGCCTATCTGCAATTGAGTGAGCTAAGTATCGCTTCTGCTGTTTCCAGTGAAAGGAGGCTGGAAGGGGAAAGATGAAGAGAGAGAAATCCATTGACCCGGAAGTAGAGGGACTTCAGCAAGTGACACCAGGCCAGCACACTTGTAATGTAAATGTTACTTTGTAATAAAGCCTATTCCTGTTGGGAGAAATCCTGTCCTCTTTCGTATCCACCCTGTGACAATGTTTTTATTAATTTATTTTTTTATTTCACCATATTGGTCATTTCTAACTAGTTGTGTCTACTTCCCACCCATTGGAACAGAACTGTAATGGTCCATAAGCAGAGCTCTGCTGCCCATTTTGATACCCATGAGCCAACAGATACCCAAGATTGCTGTGCAAGCAATTACATTACAGATCTTAACCAAAATATTTGGTTAAAGCTTGTAGGGGTCTAAATGTTTTCGAAAGCTGACACATTATCAGAACACTTTATTTAGAATAAATGGATCTAGTCCAAGCCTTAATAAACAGTATGTCAGCATTTTTAAAATTATCATTTGAGTTTGTTCTGGGAATTCATTTCTATTAATAAAATGATATGTGAAAAGAGTGAAAACAGCATCCGGCTTATATCGTCCATCATTTTTTTTCTGCCAGACAGAGAAAATAATTAGTGGTTGACAGTTCAGGGTTGTTTCCAAGTGAGTTATTGATTTCTGCTTGTGCCTATATAGAACGCAGAAAATAAGACATGAAATTTACTGTCTTCATAAAAGTTTTAATAAATCAGTCCATTGGGTAGGCATTCGGTAATCATTTTCATTAGCATCACTAGCGTGTTCAGCAACACAACTGGATAATGAGCAGTGAGATCTCTGCCCTGTATTCCCATGCCAGTAAATAATAGGTAATTGTGCTGTTGCCTAAAGTTTAAGAGTTTTAGCTTTCTATTAATATGATAACATAATTTCTTGGGAGAAAAACTAGGAGTACTTAAGTACTACATCATTGCAGTACTTAAATTACCAAACGTATGCAAGATTTACATTGTGAAATATGTTGATCTTAGAATACTTAATATGTACAATGTACAGAATGAGCATAGCTTTGCTGACAGGTATAATGATAGTTTTTGAAGTGTTCCAAAATTGGTTTATTAACACTCCTGTAGAAAAATCTAGAGTTGATCTATTTTGACTGGTTAAGGTGTTTGCAAATAATAAATTTACTTCTTGGGCAGCACGGTGGCATATTGTTTAGCACGTTGACATCTCAGTGCTGAGGTTATCTGGTTTACCCCCACAGTCCAAAAAAAATGGATTAAAGGTAAATTTAATGTTCTAAATTAACCCAGGGCGGCACGGTGGCTTAGTGGTTAGCACGTTTGCCTCTCAGAACTAGGGATTCCCGGTTCGAATCCCCATCTGGGTGGAGTTTCCATGTTCTCCCCGTGTCTGCGTGGGTTTCCTCCGGGTTCTCAGGTTTCCTCCCACAGTCCAAAAACATGGATCAAGTCAATTGAGTTCTCCAAATTGCCCCATATAGAGTGTGTATGTTCAAGTTCAAGTAATTTATTTATATAGCGCTTTTTACAACAGTACATTGTCACAAAGCAGCTTTACAGAATGAAAAGCCTTTAAACCCCCAAAGAGCAATCCGAAGCGACAGTGGCAAGAAAAAACTCCCTTTTATGTTGTTATTTAAGGAAGAAACCTTGGGAGGACCAAGACTCAGTGGGGGACTCATCCTCCTTGAGCGGCCAGGCAGCAACAACAGTGTAGGACAGCCATGTCCAGATATTAAACAAATGGAAAAACTAACAACTGGAAAACTATATGTGAGTCCATTAGGGGGCGTCCTGCAGGACCGCCTTGTCAGGTTCCATACTGTATTCGTCAGCAGAGCCATGGATGAAGATCTCCAGGAAGCCGGGGGACACCTCAAAAGTAACAGACAAGGAAGGCAGTTAGAGCTAATAATAAAGCACGGCATTTAATTAATAAGTAATTTATTGACACAGTGCAGCATGTGACTCCGGCATCACTGACTAGAGCAGCATAACTAAAAGAGGCAGATACTGCAGACTCTACATAGTTGAGATGGCGCCCCGGAACAGCATCATTTCAGCGCCACACCCCCCCATTAATGATGAGGTGGGTGAAGAGGTGAAACGCCAGCATACACTGATCAGAGATTACCCCCCAACACAGCCAAGTCTGAGACCTACATCTTTATCTACAGGGCATTAGTTAAACGCAAGATTAAATAAATGTGTTTTTAATTTATTTTTAAAGATTAATAGTGATTCAGAATCACGAACAGTAACTGGAAGGCTATTCCAAAGTTGAGGAGCCTTGTGGGAGAACGCTCTTACACCAGCAGTAATTTTATTTATTCTAGGAGCTAAGAGTAAACCAGCACCTTGAGATCGGAGCTCACGTGTTGGCTTGTATGATTGAATCAGCTCACTCAGATATTGTGGAGCCTGATTATGTAGAATTTTATATGTTATTAATAAAATTTTGTACTCGATACGAAACTTAACTGGTAGCCAGTGCAAGTTTGATAACACAGGAGTTATATGATCAAACTTTCTGGTTTTAGTTAAAACTCTAGCTGCAGCATTCTGCACAAGTTGTAATTTATGTAATGATTTATTAGAACATCCTGTCAGAAGTGAATTACAATAATCTAACCTTGAGGTAATAAAAGCATGAATTAGTTTTTCTGCATCTTGGAGGGAGAGGATATTTCGTAGCTTCGAAATGTTATGAAGGTGAAAAAATGCAATTCTAGTAATATTGCTAATGTGCTTTGTAAAGGAGAGATCTGAATCAATAATGACACTGAGATTATTTACAGATGAACTGGGTCTAATTAAAGAGTTATCAAGGTTTAACATAGTGTTAGAAGCTTTGTTAATTTTGTCCTTGGGTCCAACTATCAGAAACTCTGTTTTATCAGAATTTAGCAGTAGGAAGTTTTTTGACATCCATATTTTAATATCTTAGATGCAGTCCTCGAGCTTAGTGACTGAACAACCATCATTAGGGTTAGCTGAAACATATAACTGTGTATCATCTGCATATGAGTGGAAACTGATTCCATGTTTACGAATAATTGATCCCAATGGAAGCATATATAATGCAAATAGGAGTGGGCCCAGAACTGACTCTTGTGGGACACCATATTTAACTTTAGCAAGATCAGAATATTGGTTGTTAACACAGGTGAATTGATATCGATCTGTCAGGTAGGATTTAAAACACTGGAGTGCAGATCCTGTAACACCCACAATGTTTTCTAATCTATCAACTAAGATGTTATGGTCTATAGTGTCAAAGGCTGCACTAAGATCTAATAATACAAGAAAAGAGATTTGGTTATTATCAGAGGACATTAATAAGTCATTAACGACTTTAATTAAGGCTGTCTCAGTGCTATGGTGAGACCTAAAACCTGACTGAAAAACTTCATGAACATTATTAGCTAGAAGATGGCGATTCAGCTGGTTGAACACTATTTGTTCTAGGATTTTAGAGACAAAAGGAAGGTTTGATATTGGTCTATAGTTGGACATGTGTATGTGTGAGTGAGTGTGTGCCCATAGATTGGTGCCCTGTCCTGGGTGTATCTGCCCAGCGCCCGAGACGTTCTCCCCTGGATGGGCATGGGGAACCTCCCTGCGACCCTAATATAGGATAAAGCGGAAGATAATGAATGAATGAAAGAAAATTAACCCAGCGATAGACTGGCACCCGGTCCTGGTTGTTTCTGCCTAGAGCCCGAAACATTCTCCGCTGGAGGAAAATGGTGAACTCCCAGGACCATAGTAGAGGATTAAGTGGAAGATAATGGAAGAAATTAATTTCTACAAAAATATTAAAAAAACTATTTTGTAGTGAAACCTGCACCTGCATACAGCACTAGAAAGGAAAGCCTCAGTTGCTGGCATGTCAATCTGAGCAGCAGCAACAAAGGACAGAATCTGACTGCAGAGAACAATCAGGACAGCTGAAAAAATAATTGGTGCCCCACTGCCAACCATTCAGGACATGTACATATTAAGGCCAAGGAAAAGGGCAGAGAAAATCATTACAGACCCTTTCCATCCTGATCCCAACATCCTCCATCTCCTTTCCCTCTGTAAGAACACAAAAACCACCAGGCACATAAACAGTTTTGTTCCCCAAGCCATTACCATCATAAAGACTCAATAAATACTCCTAAAAATCATTACCACAACAAGCACATCATATACCAATTATATATTCCTTAAACATTTGCACATATGTATATGTATATTGTCTGTATATTGATTATTGTATAGTGTTCACTGTCTCTCTCTATATATACAGTGGGTTGCAAAAGTATTCATACCCCTTGAACTTTTCCATATTTTGTCACATTACAACCACAAACATAAATATATTTCACTGGAATTTAATGTGAAAGACCAACACAAAGTGGTATACAATTGTGAAGTGGAAGGAAAATTATACATGAATCAATATTTTTTTTACAAATAAAAAACTGAAAAGTGTGACGTGCAAAAGTATTCAGCCCCCTTGAGTCAATACTTTGTGGAGCCACCTTTTGCTGCAATTACAGCTGCAAGTCTTTTAGGGTATGTCTCCACCAGCTTTGCACATCTAGTGACTGAAATTCTTGCCCATTCCTCCTTGCAAAATAGCTCAAGCTCAGTCAGATTGGATGGAGAGCGTTTGTGAACAGCAGTTTTGAGATCTTGCCACAAATTCTCAATTGGGTTTAGGTCTGGACTTTGACTGGGCCATTCTAACACATGAATATTCTTTTTTTTTTAAACCACTCCATTGTAGCTCTGGCTTTATGTTTAGGGTCGTTGTCCTGCTGGAAGGTGAACCTCCGCCCCAGTCTCAAATCTTTTGCTGACTCCAACAGGTTTTCTTCCAAGATTGCCCTGTATTTGGCTCCATCCATCTTCCCATCAACTTTGACCAACTTCCCGGTCCCTGCTGAAGAGAAGCACCCCCAGAGCATGATGCTGCCACCACCATATTTGACAGTGGGGATGGTGTTTTCAGAGTGATGTGCAGTGTTATTTCTCCGCCACACATAGCGTTTTGCATTGTGGCCAAAAAGTTCAATTTTGGTCTCGTCTGACCAAAGCACCTTCTTCCACATGTTTGCTGTGTCCTCAACATGGCTTCTGGCAAACTGCAAACGGGACTTCTTATGGTTTAACAATGGCTTTTAACAATGGCTTTCTCCTTGCCACTCTTCCATAAAGACCACATTTGTGTAGTGCACGACTAATTGTTGTCCTGTGGACAGTTTCCCCCACCTGAGCTGTGGCTCTCTGCATTTCATCCAGAGTCACCATGGGCCTCTTGGCTGCCTCTCTGATCAGTGATCTCCTTGTTCGGCCTGTAAGTTTAGGTGGACGGCCTTGTCTTGGCAGGTTTACTGTGGTGCCATACTCTTTCCATTTCCGGATGATGGATTGAACAGTGCTCCGTGAGATGTTCAAAGCTTGGGAAATCTTTTTATAACCTAAGCCTGCTTTAAACTTCTCCAAAACCATATTCCTAACCTGTCTGGTGTGTTCTTTGGACTTCATGATGCTGTTTGCTCCCCAATATTCTCTTAACCAACATCTGAGGCCGTCACAGAGCAGCTGTATTTGTACTGAGATTAGATTACACACAGGTGGACCCTTTTGAGTCATTAGCAGTCATAAGGCAACTTCTGAATGCAATTGGTTGCACTCAGGGAAAAGGGGGCTGAATACTTTTGCACGTCGCACTTATTAGTTTTTTATTTGTAAAAAATGTTTTGATTCATGTATAATTTTCTTTCCACTTCACAATTGTATACCACTTTGTGTTGGTCTTTCACATTAAATTCCAGTGAAATATATTTATGTTTGTGGTTGTAATGTGACAAAATATGGAAAAGTTCAAGGGGTATGAATACTTTTGCAACCCACCGTATATAGTATAGTAAATCGGTTTATTGTATAATATGCATAAACTGCTAGAGCCAACACATACCACACCACATTGTTTGTGTTTATAACGCACTTGGCAAATTTTTTCCACTGTTGTACTCTATATTGTACTATAATTTCACATTGAATTCCAGTCATTATCTTTGCACCATTTCTAATAGGCTACTCTATCATGGCTATATACTGTGCACAACAGATTACCTATAGTGCCATTGAGTTATTATAAAGACAAATGTTGACAGTCCTCCACTTCGAGTAAAATTAATATCAATTCCATTTGTAAAAATTCTGCCTTGTACAGAAAAACATTATGGGGTGGTTTCCCAGACAGGGTTTAACTTAAGCTAGGACTAATTAATCATGTCTTCAAAAAGGGCTTTCTGAAACACAGATTAACTACTGATTACTAACACCTGGACTATGGAGTCCTGAACTATCTTAATTCAAACCCACCTGTGCTAGTCTGAATTAGCTGGGGCACAGTTGCCTATAAAACATGGAATGGACCCAGAAATGCCTAAAACAACACTGAACTGCAGAGGAAAATACAAATAAATCCATGGGTGCAGAGAAGAGAGTTAGATCAAAAAACTTTACTGAGCACGAGAAAACTTTGTTAAAGCAAATAGTTTCAAGATACCCGGTCATTGAAGATAAACAACACACATCATCTGCAGAATCAAAGAAAAGGAATGCCTTGAAATCAATTAACAATGAATTCAATGCAAATGAAAACACATCTACCAGAACATTACCACAACTCCAGGTATGAATTATTGGCTTTATTATGTTTCTCTTTTGTGAAACTTGAAGTTGACATTAGTTATTTAATACAGGTGTTGTGGAAGAATATAAAAATAAGCCTAAAAAAGACTGCTGCTGAAGCCAGAAGAGAGAGGTTTAAGACAGACGGGGGACCTGCACATAAAGATCCTGACCAGGTGGATGAGTTGTTGACAGGAATAATGGAGAGTCAGCAACCTTTGGCGAATATACCAGATGGTGACCATATAGACAGTTCAGATGATGGATCTCAGACACCTACTTTAGGTAAATTCATTCATTTTATCTTGCCTCTTTTTTCTAAGATTTAAACCTGGATTTGTGTCAGTGTCATTTAATCTGCATTTATCTGAACTGTTCTGGTTTCAAGGAGAAGACCATGTGGACAGAAATGAAGTGGATCTGCAAAGCAGTTTACCCTCCACATCCTCAAAAACAAGTGTGGCAGTGCCTGCCAGTAGGCCTACTGGTCAGTACAACAAAAGACTCAGTATTCATGGCAATTGAATTTCATGAACAAAAGTTAAAGTATCTTAGGGAGGAGCATGAAATGAAAATGAAAATTCTGCAAGTAGAATTGGAAATGAAGATAAAGGAGAGAGATGCTCAAATGTCTCATATGCCACAGCAGTACATAAAGCTATAAAATAAATTATTTATTTGTGTTGGATATATTTCTTTTATCCACCAAACTAAATGTACACACTGACTTCAAAAATAAAATGTATTAATTCATAACATGTGAAATGTACATGATTTGAACAGAAAATAAAGAAAATAGATATCTACTTAAAGTGGCACAGTGCAAAAGCATCTCTGTATGCAAGTCCTTCTCTGGCATCGGTTGTAAATGGTGGTACATCTGGATTGTCATCCTCTTCAACTGGAGGATCAGGGCACCCACGCTGTTTCAGGTAGTTGTGTAGAACAGCGGTCGCAATGATGACAATGCAGCGTCTTCTTGGCTTGAACCTGAGTGTTTTTCGAAGGCGCTGAAAACGACTTTTCCAAATGCCAAACATGCGCTCTACTAGACCCCTCGTGGGCATATGAGCCTGGTTGTAGCGCCACTGCTCAGCTGTTGTTGGATGCAAGTATGGTGTAAACAAATAATTCTTTTGGGCATACCCACTGTCCCCAAGCAATATTCCGTTGTGCTCTCCTCTTTCAAATTGAGCATACAGAGATGAGTTAAGAAAAATACGGGAATCATGAGTAGCACCTTTCCAACGTGCAACAATGTTTGAAAACTGTAACTGGGGAGTGCATACACCTTGGACATTTATGGAAAACCAATTTTTATGGTTCCTGTATTCCTCAGCATCTGGAGTAGATGGGCATTTTATTGGAACATGGGTTCCATCTATGCAGCCTATGACTCCTGGAAAGTGCCCATATTCATAGAAACTTACTTTGTAGTTTACTTGGGTTGTAGCATCAGGGAAGTTTATGTACTGTCCTCTTAGTTCACAAATGGCTCTCCATACTCTGTGAATAACTTTACATACTGTTGGTTCACTGACACCAAATAAATCCCCAGTTTCTTGATGAAAGGTACCACATGCCAGGAACCTCAAAGTCATGAGCACTTGGAGACAAACTGGTAAAGGCCGTCCTCGCTGAGTCACAGATGAAAGCTTAAGTTTCAATTGTGAAATAATCTCCATGGCATCGTTTTTGTACATTCTGAAACGATCGAAAACTAATTTCATCAAAATAGTGAAATGGGTCACTTTTGTCAGCAAGAACATATCTAGCTGGTGGTACTCTTTGGTCTTCATTGACATAGTCCAACTAATCCATGTGTCTTCTTTGACAAACAACATTAATCTGAAGTTAAACCTACCCCCTGTCAGGTTTTATTTAAGCCTCAATTTAATACTGCATTAGCACTAATCTTCCGTCAAGAAATCAGATTAGTTAATTCAGAATTAGACTAAATGCAGGACTATTTTAAGCCATGACTGAGAAAGCAGATTTCTCTTAGTCCGAGTTAAAAGGCCATTTTAGTCTATGACTAGGCTTAATCTCTGTCTGGGAAACCGCCCCAATGAGTTAAGCTCATGGTTGTCTACTATGTTTGAAAACTCTACTATGTTAGTTTTTGTGAGTTTTTGGGTTCTTTGTAGTCTGCAGGTTTTTTTTAAATATACTGAAACCTAGGGGTCATTCAGCTGTTTAATGTGGCCAGACTATTAACATTTTGATTGGCGTTTCAGCTGACATGGTCCGTCCTTCACCGGCCACTGTCAATTCCTGGATGCACTAAGCTGCACATAAAACACCGGCTCGGATATGAGCATGAGCGTTCAGCAGCTTCTGAGCGCTTGCTCTGGCTAACACATCACAGTTCCCATAAAGATAAACAGCCAATGTTGATTTTCTTCCTTGCTGGCATGGCGGGGTCAGTGAATAAATGAGTTGGAACGGCGAGACGCTGCTGACAGTGTAGTTCAGAATGTGTGCTCTTGCTCGCTCATGTTCTTTTTTCTTTTCAGCTCAATGGCACTTCACCTTCATCAAATCATTTTCAGCCTCTGAGTTCAGCGATTCTTTTGAAAAACGACTTGTGCCAAATCCACATGTAAACTTTCCTCTTGCACTTTTTTTTTTTACTTCAGCTCTCACTTTAATTACTTGTTTGTCTTTTTTACTAGTACAGAAAATATGGCTGTCAGGCTTTATGGCTACTGAGGGCAGAAAAAAAAGGCCTGACCTGGTTTTATCTGTGCCTGCATGCATGTTTGCATTGGTGTAATGATGACAAAATGGGATGTTAACTAATGATTAGCAGAAATAGTCGCAGTTAATTAGTAGGCCCTCTTTTTATCGTCCCATTTGCACATTTTGGGTAGCGATCGTTATTAATTAGGGCCATCGGGCCGAAAGGGGTGAGGTGGAACCCTACAGCCAAGTTAATCAGCCTACAATGAAAGCTCCATTATCCTGTCCCATCGCCTTGCCTGGTGATCTATTAGCATTATCTAAAAGCTGCATAGAGATCAAATGAGTCTGGGGGTAGGGCGGAGGGCCAGAAATGAGGCAGAGGGGCATAAAGCACAGAGATTTGATCAGATTCTGTCCTGGGTCACTGATTATAGAGGAAAATCATGAGATTGTGTAGTGTGGTTTGTGTTGTGGTGTAAATTCTGTGACAATTGAGCAGGATTGTTTGACTCAGGCATGCTAATATGTGTCTGTGTGTGAGTGTGTGTGTGTGTGTGTGTGTGTTTGTGTGTATTCTAATCCTTCAATATTTTAATTAATTTGTTTTATTTTTAATATTGCTGTTGTATCTACAGGTATATCGTCCTATTTTTTTACATGCTGAAATAAATGCTATCATAAATTAAATGTATATTGAACACCTTTATTACTTTTAGAGTGTAATTGTCCATGTAGTTTCACTAAATAATGATGCAATTTTAAATAGTACCACTACTTTAATTTACTCCTGCTGAGCACTTTATCAGCAACTCCTGTTTATTGACACATTCATGCAATTATCCGATCAGTGGCAGTCATAGAAACTGAAGGAAAAAAAATGTGGCATATCCTAGTTTGAGTATATCAATTAATAGAACATCCAGATGCATGGGTATCTGTAAATGGAATCATCATGTTAATGAGAAAATTTTATTATAATATTAATAATAATAAGCAGATAATCAATCAAGTGTAAAGTTGTGGTATGCAAAATCTCAGAATAAACAACGCACTTGAGGGAGGTAGGGGTCCAGGATAGCAGCCCGAGGCACCAAGGAGCGCTGCTCTGGGCCGTACCCGTTCCAGTCAACGACGGACCGTTTAGGCCGGTTGGCCGTCGATGAGGCGTGGGGCTGGGGCGTGATGGGGGGTGGGGTTGAGCAGGAAGTGGATGCAGCGCAGGGTGGTCTACACCACTTGGTTGGCTCTCTCCGCCTGGCCATTGGACTGGGGGTGGGCAACTGAGGCCAGGGAAACGCTGGTACCAAAAAAACTATGAAATGCTTTCCATACCTGAGAGATGAACTGGGGTCCCCGGTCCGAGACGATGTACACGGGAATGCCGAAGACCCTGAAGACGTACTCAAAACATAACTTGGCAGTTTCTAGAGCAGAGGGGAGCTTGGACAACGCTATCAGATGTACTGAACCGATCCTCAATGGTAGCGATGACGGTATTACCTCTGGAGTTCGGCAGACCCGTGACGTGGGACCAGGGATGCCCAGATATGGAAAGTGGCAGGAGCAGTCCGGCGGGTGGCTGATGCGAATCCTTGTTGCAGGCGCACCCAGCACAGGCAGAGACAAACTGCTGAACGTCTGCCGACATGGAGGGCCACCAGAAGCGGCGCCTGACGATCTCCTCAGTCCGTGAGACCCCAGGATGGCAAGCCCAGTGGGATTCGTGGCCCCATTTGAGAACAGTGGAGCGGGCGGCGGTGGGCACAAAGGTTCAGTTGGGTGGACCCAGCCCCGGGTCAGGATCATTTGCCAGTTCCCGTTCCACGACTTGGCAGACCTCCCAGGAGACACCTGCAATGAGACACTGGGGAGACAGGATAAGGTCATTCTCGGAGGTTACCTTCTTCTCCGGGAAGAGCTGTGAAAGTGCGTCTGGCTTGGCGTTACAGCTTCCAGGTCGGTAGGACAATGTGAAAATGAACCGACCAAAGAACAAGGCCCAAGGAGCCTGACGGGAATTCAGTTTCTTGGCCGACTGGATGTAGGCCAGGTTCTTGTGGTTGGTCCAAACCACAAACGGCTGCTCAGCCCCTTCCAGCCAGTGGCGCCACTCTTCCAGCGCAAGCTTGGAACACGGCCGGGGCGTTCTTGAGGCCGAAGGGGACCACGCGGTATTCATAGTGGCCGCTCGGGGTGTTGATCGCCATCTTCCATTCGTCCCCTTCCCTAATGCGGACCAGGTGGGAGGCATTCCGCAGGTCCAACTTGGTGAAGATGGTTGCTCCCTGCAAAGACTCAAATACGGAAGATGTTAGAGGCAGAGGGAATTTGTAGGGGACTGTGATGGTGTTCAGTCCCCTATAGTCAATTCAGGGATGTAGTGAACCGTCCTTCTTGGACACTAAGAAGAAACCGGCCCCTACGGGGGATGTCAAGGGCCGGATCAATCCTGTGGTGAGACGCTCCGAAAGGTACTTCTCCATTGCCTCCCTCTCTGGATGTGACAACGGGTAGAGCCGGCTGGATGGAAGTGGAGCCCCTAGCAAGAGGTCAATGGCACAGTCAGAAGCTCTTTGGGGAGGAAGCTGGCAAGCCTTGTCCTTGCTGAACACTTCCCCCAGGTCATGGTATTCGCCAGGTACAGTGGTCAGATCGACGGGGGTAGGACTGCCCGAGTCAGATGTGTTGCATGAGGTCCCCCACGTAAGGACCTTGGCATTGACCCAGTCGATGTGGGGGTTGTGTTTGCGCAGCCAAGGATATCCCAATATGACCGGAGCTTCAGGAGACTGAAAAATGGCGAAGCAGATCCTCTCATGGTGGTTTCCCTCCAATGTAAAACAGACCGGCGAGGTGCGGTGAGTGATGGGGGAGAGTCGCCTGCCATCCAACACCAACGTATGGAGAGGGGAGGCTAGTGGAGAGATCACAATGCCATACAGGTTAGCAAAGTCAACATCTATCAGATTCTCCTCTGCCCCAGAATCTACTAGAACGTTGACTCCTTTCCCTGAGGGAGAATACTGCAGGGAGGCTGAGTCGATGGACTTGGGGTTTAGGACGTGGGATTGTTACGGAGGGGGCGTGACCTAGTTTCATCTGGGCTATATAAGAACCGTGGTTACGCTGACGCGACAGCCCCTCGAGTTCCGCCCCTCGTGTGAAGACCTATTCGTGTAAAGACCTGCGAGTCTACCTGCGTGAGTCCACCGAGCAAGGACAACGACAAGGCAACTCATTTCAATTATATCTATTCATATCAATTAATCTTCTTTTCCATTCACACCTTTCTCATCAGCATGTGTTTTCAGTTCATCCCTGTTATTTCCTCCTCTCACAGATGCTCCTTTCCTCAGAGGAGAAGGCGCACTCTTGCACACCTGCGAACTCTGTGGCAGGTGAATACAAGCGAGCCCTTCACCTTCTCTGCAGGACTATGGAATTGTCAGTCAGCCACCAAGAAATCTGATTTCATTCCTGCTTTTGCAGCTCATGCTGGTCTTCAGGTTTTAGCCCTCACTGAGACGTGGATTCGCCCAGAGAATTCCGCGACACCAGCTGCCCTTTCAACTAATTTCCACTTCTCTCACTCTCCTCGTATTGGCAAAAGAGGAGGTGGCACAGGTTTGCTTATTACCCACAAATGGAAATTCTCTCCTCTTACACTGACCAACCTGACCTTCCAAATTGATGGCTCCACAATCTCCCCAACTGATTCGGTCCGGAACCTTGGGTTCACAATAGACTCCCACCTTAAACTCTCTGATCATGTGATCAAAACCGCCCGTTCTTGTAGATTCCTTCTTTATAACATAAGGAAGATCAGACCCTTTCTGACTGAACATGCTACCCAACTGCTTGTTCAAGCCCTAGTCTTATCCCGGCTTGATTATTGTAATGCACTTCTTGCCGGTATCCCAACTTCCACCATCAGACCTCTTCAACTAATTCAAAACTCTGCAGCCCGACTCGTGTTTAACCAGCCCAAGAGAACTCATGTCACTCCATTACTCACTTCCCTCCATTGGCTTCCTGTAGCTGCTCGCATTCAGTACAAGTCGCTGACTCTGGCATACAGAACCATTTCTGGATCTTCCCCCTCTTACCTTCACTCTATCTTTTCAAAATACACTCCGACTCGTTCACTTCGCTCCAGTGAGGATTGTCGCCTGGCGATTCCACCTCACCGAGGAGCTAATTCTCATTCTGTGGCATTCACCACTGTAAAATGGTGGAACGATCTTCTCAACTCTGTCCGTAAGGCAGAATCTCTAAACAGTTTTAATAAACTACTTAAGACGCATGTATTTAACAAATACCTGTTATAAAAAAAAATAAAATAAAATAAAAAAAAAGGGGGGGGGGGCGCAGCTTTGAATAACAATCAGGTTTGAGGAACTTACAGTATAGTTGGTTTTCTCCATGGCTTCTGACTTGTGGTGTTCTCATTTGTAAGTCGCTTTGGATAAAAGCGTCTGCTAAATGACTAAATGTAAATGTAAATGTAAGGAGTAGGGCTTGACAGGACCCCAAGTCCTACTGCCGGGTCGACTCTCTTTGGGCGGGCCAGGCACTCCCTTACCTGGTGATCTCTTCCGCCGCAGTAAAAACAAAGTCCCTGGTCCCTGCGTGTGCTGCGGACATCGGGCGCTAGCGTGGTACGGCCCAGCTGCATGGGTATGGGTCCAGCCGACTGTTCAGGCAGTGGAGCTGGTGGCAATCTTGACAGGGTGATGGAGCAAACATGGTCCCGGGATTGACGCTCGCGGCGGCGCTCATTATAGCGTCTGTCTAAGCGTATGGCGAGGTTGATGAGTTCCTGTAGGGTGTCGGGTCTGTCGCGCATTGCTAACTCATCACGCATCCACTCGTTCAGTCCGTGACGAAACACGCCACGGAGCAAGCGCTCACACCAGCCCGACTCCGCTGCGAGTGTCTGGAACTCGACAATGAACTCTGCCCAATTTAGCGCACGACCGCGCAGCAGCCCGATTACAAAAGTGATCTTGTGCGCGTTGGTGGGGAAGCATGAGGGGCGGATGTTAAAAAACAGTTCACACTGGAACAGGAATCCCCGACATTTCTGTAGATCCCCGTCGTACGGTTCTGGGTGGACCGTGGGGTGGATCCGCTACTCGGAGATGAAGACAGTCTGTTAGCGGAGATAAGATGCAAAAAAACAGGTTTATTTCCAGAAACACACAGGGCAACGGAACAGGGAACAGGCGACACACAGGAGGTAACATGAGGAAGTGGCATAGTGACGTGGAGATGCGGCGTATCACAAAGCCTGACGCCAGCCGGCGTCATGTCCCAATCCGGTGTGACTGGCGTGAAGGGAGCTTGAGCTTGTATAGTCATTGTAAAATGATTATACAAGTGCTCATAACTCTTTTAACAGGTATAAAATAAAGTGTTGTCATTGATAACCTCTTTGAAAGAGACTGCATACATAGTAGAACATAAAGATTTATAAAAGCTTAAAAATGCTCTTTATAGACTTTAAGTAAAGTGTAATCATCCTGTTTTAAATAAGAATGTGTAAACATTCAAATAATCAAATTTATAAAATAATTTATCACTAGTTCTATAAATTGCCCCATATAGAGTGTGTTTGAGTGTGTGAGTGTGTACCCAGCGATGGATTGGCGCCCTGTCCTGGGTGTATCTGCCCAGCGCCCGAGAGGCGTTCTCCCCTGGATGGGCATGGGGAACCCCACCGCGACCCTGATAGAGGATAAAGCAGGAGATAATGAATGAATGAATTTATCACTAGGCGGCACGGTGGCTTAGTGGTTAGCACGTTCGCCTCTCGGCACTAGGGATTCCCGGTTCGAATCCCCATCTGGGTGGAGTTTCCATGTTCTCCCCATGTCCGCGTGGGTTTCCTCCGGGTTCTCCGGTTTCCTCCCACAGTCCAAAAACATGGATCAAGTCAATTGAGTTCTCCAAATTGCCTCATGTAGAGTGTGTTTGTGTGTGTGTCTGTGTGTGTGAGTGTGTGCCCAGCAATAGATTGGCGCCCTGTGTTGAGTGTATCTGTCCAGCGCCCGAAACATTCTCCCCTGGATGGGCATGGGGAACCCCCCGCGACCCTCATAGAGGATAAAGCGGAAGATAATGAATGAATGGATTATGAACATCTATGTACATTAACAAAGGCTTATTACAAATGTTATAAAGCATTTTAATACTTTATAAAGTTTTATAAATGCACTTATAATGCATTATGAATATTGGATTCATAGAAAGTATTACCATGTGTAATATTTTAGTGTTTATAAGCCTTATGTCATGTTCTTTTAACACTTTATAAGTGAGGTTATAAACAGCTATGGACACTTTCAAAGGCTTATGACAAGTATTATAAAGCATTATGAATACTTCATAAAGCTTTATAAATGTGTAAATAATGCATTATAAATATAAGATTTAGGTAAAGCCTTACAGTTTTTATTTATTTTGTTTTACATTTTATAGCTCTATAGATATTTGTTGTTATATAAAAAAATATGTATAAAAAAGGCAAATTTTGATGACATCTTAATGACATCAGATGATGTAGTTGGTCAAAACTGCAGATTTCGACCTGGAACAGCCACATGTGATCATACTGACGGTTTGCACTGGTGTGTGTTCTGAAGCATGTACATCCCTGGAGTGATTAAAAATGGAATAAACTAATACAACAAGAGAATGAGGGTAGTCATATGCAAGCAGGACTCAGGCACCATGGTGCATGCTGGGAAATCAATACAGTTTCAGTGGCTTTGGGCTTATTAATGTAAACGAGCACAATCGTTCGCTGCAATATGCTAAAGTCAGGTTATGGAGGAAGGTGAAACAGAGCGGAGGGGGAGCAAAGAAGGTGTGCAATCAATTGAATAAATGAGAGAAATGACTCAGACTTGGTAGATATGAACATTAAAATAAACAAATAACTTAAAGGAAATCAATCATATAATTTAAAGAGCAAATAAGGACTGGGCTTGATGATCTTCTGTGTGGTTTATGGGCGAATAGAAGATATTTAATTTTGTCATTGATGCAAGGCTGGGTGTTTTTTTTTTCTGTAAGTGGATGGAGGAGAAAAAAAATCAATTTGGGCTTTTGATATTTACAGCAAGCTGCTTGCCTGTATACATTTACATTTTAAGAGATAAAGAACCTGCATGTTTGTCGCCTCTTGGCCCATCACATCAAAGCAAAGCTGAGTGCATAGTGTTTGTGGTGTGTCACCAGGCACACCTCTAAAGGCAATCTTAAGCCTTTATTTTCTCTATACACAAAACCTGTATTTTTTCTATTCTACACCCAACATCAGGCAATTTAGATGGCATAATTGCATCAGAGTTTCAGAAATATAGCCTTACAATGGAGAAGGAAGAGGGAAGAAGGCTACAGAGAACAAAAAGTCAGAGAAAATGATCCTAGACAGGTTAATTTACTCCTGGAAGAGGGACACACAGTTTAAGACAGAGTGACAGGAGTAAGTTCGTATGTAAATTCAACGTTGGGTTATCACTGGAATAATTCCAGTCAGGTTTCCTTCATCAGGCCTCCTAAATTAAATTTAGGAAACACTAAAACCAGTGATGGTGCACCTACGAGCATGAGGTATGTAAATAGACTTGACTGCTCTAAAAGGAAACAATTGTGACTCCTGCACCATAGAGCAACAACTGTTTACATTATTTGAATGATTTGTACCTCATTTGTGTGGCACATTAATAAAGCGAGCTCATGCCAGGACTGATCATGTGGCCTCTTCCAATCCTACTGCTGCACCACTAACAGGAATTGCGCTCCTATTTTAAGCTGTGCTTGGTGACTTACAGAGGGAAAACAGAATGCCAGTTTAAAAGCGTTTTAAATGTTTTGAAGATTTCTCAGTTTTAATGTAAAGTGAATACAATTAAAACGAAAAGCAAACAAATTTTAGTTTTGATGAACTACAAAAATGTAAAAACTAGAAGTGTACAGACAATACAGAAATCACATTTTGTATTATTTGCAGTATAATCAGCTGTTCATCCATAACACTGCCAAAAAGAATTAAAACCTCGATTAAAACCTCGATTTCTATTGGACTAGTGCTGTAGCAGTCCTGCTATGATGGCTTTACTGAACTTACAGTATATAGTTTTTTCAATTTTTGAAAATGGATGCATCATCATTCATTAGTCAATTTGTACACGGCTGTCCTAAACTGTTGATGCTGCCTATTTTATTGCTACTGTTGCTTCGGCATGCTCTTTGGGGGTTTAGACTCGGAATACTGCATAAGAATAAAAGCATTCAATTTACCTTAAATCCATGTTTTTGGACTGTGGGAGCAAAACCTAAACCTAAAATGGAAAACGTAAATGGACATAAGAGAACATGGAAACTCCACCCAGATTATGATATGAACCTGAATCTCCTGTGCTGAGAGCTGAATTTAATAACTTTGTTGCAATTGTTTGGTCTTTACTTCTTATTTAAAGTAAAAAGTGATAAAGTGATCAGATTTAACTCATAAGAGACTCATCAGCACTCATCAATGCAGTGAAACGCACACATATACACAATGAGTGAAATAAGCATACATACCCACAGCAGTGGACAGCCCTGTATACGGCATCTGGAGAGCAATTGGGGTTCAGCCATGGTAATTGGTGGGACTGGGAATCAAACCGGGGACCTTCAGGTTGCAAGGCTGGTTCCTTAACAACAAGCTTACAACTGCCCCAGTCTTATTGGTTGATTAACTAAAACAAATCATGTTGAATTTTGAATAGATTGAATGGTAGAAATAGTGTCTCTAAACTGTGTAAAATGTTATTTTATGAGTACATTTTGTGAAATGTGAATCTGAAGTAAAATGTGACTCAAGTGGCTTCCCATATTTTCTCGTGCATACTTATACCTTCTATATTTTCCTGCTTTCTGTGTCTCATCTTGTATATAATTTTCAGGGATCACAGAGTTGCTATCAATACACAGAAGCTTCAGTGAAACTTCCAACATAGATGAACTGTCTCGATTCACCTAGTCTCAACAGCAATTTCCGAGTCCACTTTACTTTGATATCAAGACCGAGTCAACCTGAAGATTGAGGTCGAGCCTGCAAGGCTTTGATCTAAGACCAGTCACAAGACTGAGACTGGTCTTGAGTACTACAGCACTAGTAATTACCAAATTGCTTGATATATACAAGCCTCCATTTACAGTTAAATGTAATACAATTTATATTTATACAATTTTTTATACTTTAATTTTATACTTTTATACAATTTTATATTTATTAACATTAATACACAGGTGAATAATATATATAATTAATAATCTATTATATTTATTTTCAGTCTCCTTACAGTACATCCTCTTAATCATGGCATTACATAGAATTTCCTCTGCTACACAACAATTTTTTTTTATTATTTTTTTTATTTCAGGTTTTTTTGTTATCCTATCACTCCTTGCTTTACTTAAAACCCGATTAAGCATGGAGACATACCACTCAGACCCCATCACACTTTCACTGACCCATGAGCAAGGTCAAATGTCAGAAACGCCACATTCGAGGAATCATTTTTGCCCCAATGAACAGCATTAGTAATCAATTCAGCATCTGTAATACATAATGTGTTCACAGGGGTTCAGCATTACATATAAAGCATATTATTTTTATTACATTTTTATTTTGCTATATTCCTATAATATTTGCTGATATATACATACATACATACATACATACATACGTACATACATACATACATACATACATTTAATATATGCAAAATACACAAAGTACACATGGTTTTTTGCACGTTTTGGTGGTCTGCCGGTCTGTAACTTTGCTTGTTGTTAACACAATGCATGGGAAAGAATGATATCAGCAATGTTAAACAAAAAAAGCAAAACACTCAAAAGCTGTGACCATAGGGTAAATAATGCCAATAATATAACAATAAATATTAGAATAAAAACTAAATACCAGAATAGTAAAGCTCCCCTTTAAAACCCCCTTCTCACTCCTTTGCTACACACAGATAAGAGATAAATACAGGGCGCTGACTTCAGGCAGGTGTCACTGCTTACCTTATCAGTATCTTAAGCCTGCCACACTAATATTCTTTGTTTTATTTAACTGATTACATCAGTTAATATTTCTTTTTCTGTTTTTGGTGTTTTTGATATGTAATCAGTAAATGTATTCAAATATATAGAAAAGTATGAGGGTTTCCCAGACTTTTGTTAACTGCACTGCGCTGAGTAATTATTAGGTCATAAGAACAACAATAATATAAAGACATAGATTATTTTAAAATATTATTAATACTAATAATTGTACAAATGTTAAGTAATATTAAGAACATTTATACTAACAATTCTTTCAAAATATTGTTACAATAATGTGTATAAAAAACTTGTTCATAATATCATTACAAAAAAAACTTTTCTGTGTAAGTCCATTGTACATTGTAATTGTAATTGTATTTACTTTGTATTTGCAAGACAACTTGAAAACTGCATGTAAGCTTTATTATCTGTAAACACTGAATTACATCTCACCATTTATATACATACAGTGCCTGAACCTGTGCTCTCACTTGCTTCAACACATGGCTGGATAATTAAGCACACCTCTTCACTGTAGGGGATGCGAGTCTGCCCAAGGTCTGTGAAGTAAAATGTGGTAAAAATTCTAAAAAGTCTCATTTCACATGTTGTTCCCTTCAAACAGTTCTGCATGATGTTGTTATGGGTTGAAAATGTTTTTTTTTTTTGCTGGTTTTATTCACTCAATTGTAATGATTATTAAATAAATGAAATAATTTTACAAAAGTTGCAAATGTAACTCGGTATCACCCTCATGTGCAGCAACTGCACCTATACATTTCCAGTAACTGCTCGTGTTAGCACTAATTTGTCTTTGTTTTTACTTCACAGACTAATGTTTTGATTTTTTACTTTTGATCTTACTGGTATAGTTCAGATTTTGATGTTTTATCAGTTGGGGAAAGATGCCTTCACTTCACAAATGCAATGAAACAGGTGTTTTATGTTTTACACATTATAGTGCTAGAATTAGGAAGTCATAAATTAATATATATATATTTTTTTTTGCAAAATTCTATTTTCTATTTTCTTTACATAAAATGTGTCAAGCGATAGATTGGCATCCTGTCCTGGGTGTATCTGCCCAGTGTCTGAAATACTCTTGCACTTTGCTTTATGTACTGGGGCACAGATATGCTGAAACTAATATGCGCTTTTGCCAAACTGATTGAACAATTAAGTAAATGCATTTTTCTTGCATTTTTTTAGAGTAATTGCCTGATTTACTACACCTGTTGCAATCTAACTAGAGGAAAATCCCAAATTCAAATATGTTTATAGAGTGCGGCATTTTGTGTGTATTAATTCATCCATTTATTTATTAATTATCTTCTGCTTAATCCTCTACTAGGGTCACCGAGGGGGTGGGGGTGGGGGCGGGGTTTCCCCCATGCCCATCCAGGGGAGAGTATTTCAGACACTCTGCAGACACCCAGGACAGGATGCCAATCTATCACTGGGCACATTTTGTGTAAATAAAATAGAAAATGGAATTTTGCAAAAAAAAAAAAAAAAAAAACCAATCTTGATTCATTTTTCATTCATTCATTCATTATCTTCTGCTTTATCCTATATTAGGGTCACGAGGGGTTCCCCATGCCCATCCAGGGGAGAACGTTTCAGGCGCTGGGCAGATACACCCAGGACAGGGCGCCAATCTATCGCTGGGCACACACTCACACACACAGACACACTCTATATGGGGCAATTTGGAGAACTCAATTGACTTGATCCATGTTTTTGGACTGTGGGAGGAAACCAGAGAACCCGAAGGAAACCCATGTGGACACGGGGAGAACAGGGAAACTCCACCCAGATGGGGATTCGAACCGGGAATCCCTAGCGCTGAGAGGCAAACGTGCTAACCACTAAGCCACCGTGCAGCCCGCACAATCTTGATTCATTTATGAATAAAATGGAGAAATAGAGGAATGAAAATGAAGATTTCCTAATTCTAGCACTATAATCTGTAAAACATAGTAGTGGTGGTATCATTATTTGCACTTGTTTCATTGCATTTGAGTCGAGGCATCTTTCGACCACTGATAAAACATCAAAATCTGAATTATTTCAGCAAGTTCTAAAGTAAAAAACCAGAACATTAGTCTGTGAAGTAAAAAACAAAGACATATTAGTGCTAACATGAGAAATTACTGGAAATGTTTAGCTGCAGTTGCTGCACATGAGGGTGATACCGAGTTACTTTTGCAACTTGAACGTTTGTAAAATTATTCTGCATTACATTCATGTCCAAGATCAATATTTTTGTCCCATTTGTTCACTCACTCACACAGACACACAAACACACTCTAAATGTGGCAATTTAGAGCAGTCAATTTACCTCAAATTCATGTTTTTGGACTGTGGAAGGAAACTGGAAAATCCAAAGAAAAAAGACACAGGGAGAACATGAAAACTCCCATTAAACCAGATTGGGATTCGAACCTGCATTCCCAGCACTGAGAGGCAAATGTTCCAACCACTAAGCCACTATGCCGCTCGATGCTTTATGTAAAATAATAATAAAATTAAGCACCACTTTATATATACAAAATATTACATAACATGTTTTCTTTTTTAAAAATTACTGAGTAAATGTTCTTACTAAGAGAAAAAATATTAAAGTACAAGCGTAACTTCACAAATTTGAAGGTTTCACCAATATCATACCCTACAGAAAATATCATTTGAGTGATATTACATACATACAATTGAGTGAATAAAAACCAGCAAACCAGCAAATATATGGACAAATTGTGACGCGTTTCTTTGAATTTGGGATTTTTCCTTTGGTTCAATTGCAACAGGTGTATTAAATCAGGCAATTACTCTCAAAAATGCAAAAAAATGCATTTACTTCATGTATGTAATTAAATACATTTAACTTTGTTAAATCACTTTTTAAAGATTTTCTGACTAGTTAAGATTTGCAGTGTAGAAGTTAAGGTAGCTCTAAAGGTAATACAAACTTGGAATCAGATGCTTTTTAAGTTGTTTAAAATTAAAGTGCCAAACTCTTTAACTTTCACACACTAAAAAACTTAGGAAACAAAACTTAAGCCAAGATCTGCACATCTTCAGCCTCACACTTTTAGCAGAATTACAAACAGCATTTTGCAAACTACTTGACATTTTTACATTTTAACGCAGCACCTTCAAAAATAAACACAACTGTAAAATAACAGATTCAATTATGAAACATGGCCATTTGGGGTAAAGACATTAAGGTGCTGTAATTTTAAATTCATTTATCAGGAGTATGATGTCAAATGTTGAAGTAACCTGTCTTCAACAATAAATGAGGGGTGAGGATTAAAGGAGAAAATCTGCTACTTTTGTATTTTTTTTAGTTTGAGTTAATTTTATTGTATTTTTAAAATAGTTTTTTTTATTTTTATTATTATTTTTTATTGTGATTAAGCAATCATAAAAACATGTTTTAATTTTTCCCAATGGTGATAAAAGATCCAGAGTAGGAATTGGCAACACAGTTGAGGTGAAGACCTAGGAGGCAGTATTCACTTGAACACAGTGAGAAAGCAGGAGTGTACTTTTTTTTCATAAATTAAGTGTAATTAAGATGAAGCGGTACCAAAAATGATCTGGTAGGCTAAAGCCAGCGAGGTCAGATCTGGTAAAAAAAGAGGAAACAAAGATCTGAGCCCTGCGACTCCAGCATTTGATTGATGTGATTTTTATACATCATCATTCCATGATATTAAACAACCCTATTGTATAATAGTATTTCATCCATTTATGTGCCTTTCTAGAGATGCCTAGTTTAGAGAAAGTGGGCAGTAGAGTTTTATGATTTACTGTGTTGATAGCTAGCAGTTAAGTCTAGCAGAACATGAACAGAGTATTAAGCGGTTGCTTTCGTGGATCAACAGAGATAGCAAAGATGTCTCAGTGGAATGACCACACTTAAAGCCGGACTGGTTGAGATCAAAAAGAATGTTCTGTACAGGAAATGTTCACACCTCGGTAGATACCACCCCTTTAAGTGTTTTGGACAGAAAGTGCAATACACATGCCTGTAGCGCTCCTGTCTCAGACACAGCAATGCATACAGTAAATCCTGTCTGCCATGATGCTTACAGTAACAACCCAGGAAGATTAAATGATTCATGGTTAGCTACTAACTCATTGTTAGATTATTTCAGTGTTTTTACCCTTTATTACTCAGGGGTCTCGCATTTTACATTTGGGCCCAGTGTTTTACGCCTGATGCCCTTCCTGATACAACACTCACCCTCTACCAGTCCTGGGAACACACAGACTATATGGACAATTTAGAGCAGCTGAGTCACCTTAAATCCATTTTTTGGACTGTGGAAGTAAACCATAGAACCTGGTGGAAACCCACACAGCCAAGAGGAATGCATTCAAACTCCACCCAGATATGGATTCGAACATGGATCCTCAGCACCTAGAGACTTATTATAAAATATAATAGTGTTTCTGGTCTTTAAATCTGATTTGCTTAGCCATTTGTCCAGCCTTGGCTTTAGTGACAATAATGCACATCTCTGACAGCTTTACATTCATATCAATATGTGAAATACAATACATTATTTTAAAGTACAGTAAAGTACAGATTAATGTAAACAGCGAGCTGGTTCACAATAAGCGCTAAGCCAATTGCTGCTGTGTTCAATTTAAACTGTGACCAGTTTAGTAACGATTTTGCTTTTAATAACCACATTTATGAATGAAATCTTGTTTTTTTTATTATAGTGTGAATATAGCCATTTTCTAAAAGCAATTAGGTAGTCGAGGTTGTGCATTATTGTGAATAAATTACAGGAAAGAGATGTAACAGTGATTTGTTCACAATAATGCATGCCCTCTCAGAGTTTTTACACTGTTGCCCTAATTGACTGTAAAAAATAAACCTTACTGTTTTTTCAGATTTTGACAAACCAAAGTAAATCTGTGACAAAAAAATAAATAAATAGAGTAACGTGCAAATTTACTTGTAAACGAGATTGTATTAAATCAAAGGTAAAGTTGCTTTTTCTCTCTTCATTTTGCTATCCTGCTGTCTCACTATCTCTAGATTTGTGTGTGTGTGTGTGTATTTGCATGTTTTTTTGAATCAGGGTCACTTAAAACAGGACATTTAAAAAAAATGCATAATAATATATTTGCACTTTAAGGCTTTGCGACTTTAATTTCCCACTTGGAGTGACATCACAACCTAGTCTTTAGCTGAAACCCATTTGTATGCCATGCACCCCTCCTTCTGCAGCCACTCTATTAATCTTGCTATATGAACAGTTAGGCGGCCTGATAGAAACGGGGACCGACGAGCCGGACCCTGCTCCATGATAAAGCTCATTCATCTTGATTTGATTCATCGCTGACACTGGGTAGCAGGGGAAGGATGACAGAGGTTAAGTCAGCGAGTGGCCGTCCCCTGGACCTCTGCTCTTTCCTGGCCGCACTCTTCCTTTGTAGGCTCCTCTGCTTTAAGCCAGAGAGCAGAGGGAAGCCTAATGTGGATTTCACAAGTCGTAGCATGGAATAGCCAACAACTTTTTCCACTTGGCTGCTCATAGCTACATCTCTTTTAACTTGTACCCAAAAATTGATGTGCCTTACCAAAGACACAGAAAAACCACAACTGTTTTTGAAAGAACCTTTTTTGTGATGGATGGGGTTTTTTGTTTTAACAAAATCAAATCATTTCATGGTGAATATATGTAAAGAAAAAAGTAATTCAGTGTCAAGAGCCAATGTGATACATTTTAAGAGATGGACACATTATTTTAAAATGTATTGGAATCAACAATTGACAAAAAAAAATTCATTACATTTAGCCACATTTTAGGAAAGTTTCCCTTAAAAAGTGATGTTGTTTCTGATAAATCAAATCGAATCAGAGTTTATTTGTCACATACATGGTTTGCCAAATAGAACTTGCTTTGAAATGCTTTCACGACTGTCCACACATGTTAAGCAAACATAGAATTTGGATAAATTTGAAATAGAATAAAGTTAGTAAGTAAAATAAATTCCAATAATAAGAAAGGACATAATATTAACTGTCATGAAATGCGGATCTGACACGGCTAGAAAGGATAAAGTCTACAGCTGTAGATGGTAAAGTAGTTTTTAATGCAGAAGACACCGGACACAAAGCTGCACCAGATCACACAAATGAACACATAACAGGGTCCAATAGGGGGTGCTGCGCTAAAGTTTAAAACGTCCTGTAACATTCCTCTATGTGTGCAAAGTGTGCAGTGGAGTTGAGTTAGACCTGGTTCAAAGTCATTCAGCTTTATATAGTAGTAAATTGATTTAAGTTTAAGTTTAAGCTACTCAGATGTCAAACTTGTGCATTTATTATACTTTGTTCAAACCCCAATTGTACTAGCCTGTTGAACCATTTCAGCTTTTGTACTGATAATGAATATTTAAAATAAGAACTAAATTAATTTAAAAAAAAACAAAAATCACAAGTTAATGTGACACGTACTAACCTACTAAAAGGGTAGATTCAACAATTATTAATCTATGACACTGAATAAACTGCTTTGTCTCCACAAAGATCACATAATTATTGCAGCTGTTGTAGCCCCTCAATCCATCACGACCTGACCTTCCAAATTGACGCCTCCACAATCTCCCCAACCGATTCGGTCCGGACCCTTGGTTTCACAATAGACTCCCAACTTAAACTCTCTGATCATGTTATCAAAACCGCCCATTCCTGCAGATTCCTTCTTTACAACAAAAGGAAGATCAGACCCTTCTTGACTGAACATGCTACCCAACTGCTTGTTCAAGCCCTAGTCTTATCCTATTGTAATGCGCTACTTGCCGGTATCCCAGCTTCCACAATCAGACCTCTTCAACTAATTCAAAACTCCATTACTCATTTCCCTCCATTGGCTCCCTGTAGCTGTAGGGAGTACAAGTCACTGACCCTGGCCTACAGAACCATTTCTGGATCTTCTCCCTGCTACCTTCACTCTATCTTTTCAAAATACACTCTGACTTGTTCACTTCGCTCCAGTGATGATTGCCGCCTGGCGATTCCACCTCACCGAGGAGCTAATTCTCACTCCATGGCGTTCACCACTGCAAAATGGTGGAACGATCTTCCCAAATCTGTCCGTAAGGTAGAATCACTAAGCAGTTTTAAGAAACTACTGAAGACGCATTTCTTGAACAAATACCTGTTGTAGAAAAGAAAAAAAAAAAAAAAAGGGGAGGGGGGGCAGCATCAAATAACAATCAGGTTTGATGAATTTACAGTATAGTTGGTTCTGACTTTGTGACTGACTTTTAATGTTCTCATTTGTAAGTCGCTTTGGATAAAAGCGTCTGCTAAATGACTAAATGTAAATATAAATGTAAATGTAGCCAACAAATTTTAAATAAGAATTATTTTTGAAGGCGGCACGGTTCGCCTCTCAGCGCTAGGGATTCCCGGTTCGAATCCCCATCTGAGTGGAGTTTCCATGTTCTCCCCGTGTCCGCGTGGGTTTCCTCCGGGTTCTCCGGTTTCCTCCCACAGTCCAAAAACATGGATCAAGTTAATTGAGTTCTCTAAATTGCCCCATACAGAGTGTGTTTGAGTGTGTGAGTGTGTACCCAGCGATTGGCGCCCTGTCCTGGGTGTATCTGCCCAGCGCCCGAGACGTTCTCCCCTGGATGGGCATGGGGAACCCCACTGCGACCCTAATAGAGGATAAAGCGGGAGATAATGAATGAATGAATGAATAAATTATTTTTGAAAGGTAACATAATACACATGATTAGGGTTTTTTTTTCAACCACGAAGATTGCAGCAGAGTGGCACTGCACTACATATTTGATGAATTAGGTGTAGCTGCAGCTGCAATTAGCTACAGATGTGGTTAACCTGAATCTGATATGTTCCCACTGCTTGATGCTTATTTTTTTCTACAGTAGAAGAATGTAGAAGTAGCTAGCCTTTTAAGTTTTTTCTCACTTGCTGAAATTGGCAAAAAAGGCTGGGACAGAGAGAGTGTCACCACTGGCAGCAAAGTAAACAGCTCCGTTTCCCACTAAATTTAAACAACAGACCTTATGCAGTAAGCTACTAAAATTCCTGGCTTTGAAATGGCACATGCACAGTAATAGTGGCAACCCACCCAAGGATTTGGTATTGTTGTAGTGGTCATGTGGCATCTGAGGTATTGTTTTTCATTATGCGTGATTATGGCAGGAAATGTGGAGCTGATGGCCATGGACGTTAATAAGAAGTAATCAATGCACATGCCAAAGGCTTGGTGTGATTTCTTTATATGCAGAGGCAGTGCATGCAACAGGTGTTCACAGTAAACCAGGAATGCGGTGCGACATCCATCAGCCAACAGCTGTATATAAGTGTTATTTTATAGTAGTCTGTAAATAAAGCCCATGCCTGAGCTGGAAAAATCCTGTCTTCGGTCCTCATTTGGTCTCACCCAGTCACAGCGATAAAGGATGTGCACAATTCCCAGCTATTTTTTATTGATTTTATTGGGACATTGCCTTTAGAAACACAGTCTGATTGCCAGATGCCACCTTGTAATGCTGATTTCTGTAGTATGGCCTCCTTGAGGACCCTTCGCCCATTAACTGCGCTTGGAGGGAAGAGTCACCATTTATTGTGTCATGGAAGAAACTATTGCTAAACGTTTCACCCCAGGGTAAAATAAATACTCCAGTTGTTGACTGATGCTACCTTAGACAGAAGAGTTTTAACAGACTTTCTAATTTATTAAAATTTTCTATTTCAAAACCACTCAAATGTCTTGCACCAAAGCCCTTTCTTGAACTTCAAAACGTCAAAACTGGTGGGGTATCCATATACTTTTGGTAAGTATCAATGATGGTGTAAAAGGCTTCAATCTGTGAATTTTCAGCTGTCACATCAGTAGACCTTCTATTTTTTTCCTGTAATGTCTTGCCCAGTGTGTGACTGTTTATTTTCCCTCTAGACCGTGCTGAAGCAATTTTCTGCATTAGCATTAACACGGCTGTAGGATCAGATTCCTGTGTTCATTACATCCGAGGCCAGGGCATGATCTCATCACACTCACCCAGAGTGCATCAATGCATCTTGATTCACCCTGCACTGCTATCCGGCCTCCTCTGATAACACAAGCTTGCTCATACAGGAAGTGTTGCCAATTAGTTTTATTTCATTAATTGCTCATGATTAATTTCTGCAATATTGCTTGTAAGCCATGCATGATTCACAAACTAGTCTGGCTTATACTGTGATGTGAATAATTTAATTAATCCTGAAACAAAAAAAATATATTACTACTGACAAATAGGGTATAGAATATGTTAATTTTGAGGAATTAATTGTACAGCTTATTAAAATGCTAGTAAAATTACAGTAAGCATTTTTCCAACCAAAATGACATCTATATCAAAGTCAAAGTCAAAGTCAAAGTAGGCTTTATTGTCAATTCCTTCACATGTTCTATACATACAAAGTAATCGAAATTACGTTCCTCGCTGTCCCACGGTTACAAGACATTTATGACATTAAGACATAAAACAAGAAAGTGAAATGCAGAGTGATGTAATGGAATTCAACAGTAAAAATGTTTAAATACTATAATTATGTAGTAATAATGAAAGGCAATATAAATGCAATTTAAATAGTAACAGTAATATTGGAATAACTATAGTAATAATAGCAATAACAATAACAATAATAAGTAGTAGTAGTAAATATATTATATAAATTAATAGTGGTATTAATACATGTCAATTAGCAATTAGCACAAACAAAGTCACAATATTGTAAGGATATAAAGCACAAAGGGCGGCACGGTGGCTTAGTGGTTAGCACATTTGCCTCTCAGCGCTAGGGATTCCCAGTTCGATTTCCAATCTGGGTGGAGTTTCCATGTTCTCCCTGTGTCCGCATGGGTTTCCTCTGGGTTCTTCGGTTTCCTTCCACAGTCCAAAAACATGGATCACGGTCAATTGAATTTTCCAAATTGTCCATTTCATGTGTGTTTGCGTGTGTCTGTGTGTCCAGCGATAGATTGGCGCCTGTCCTGGGTGTATCTGCCCAGCACCTGAAACGTTCTCCTCTCGCCCCCACAACCTTAGTAGAGGATAAAACGGCAGATAATGGATGGATGAATAAAGCACAGACTATCGGACTAGAGGAATTTAATTGTAGTCTTTAGAATTGGTGGATGAATATGTTTTTTTTTTTATTTATTTTAATAAAGAACATCACAAATTTAGTTCCTTACAAAAGAAAAAGGTAAGAAAGAATAAGATGTAAGCCCTATTTGAGGTCATAAGTACTGGCTATTGAGTGATATGGTACTGCTGGATGGTGCTGTTAACATCCACCAACATTGATACATATGCAATAAATGTCAGTGCGACAGGCAGCACTGGCAAGTAATAATTTCACCTCAGATAATTCTTTACATCAGGATTCAGTGCTTTATGAACCATGTGACTCTTGAAGAGAGAGAAAGAGAGAGAGCGAGAGAGAGAGACACAAAAATAGACAGAGTGAGCGACAGAGGCTAAGCAGGCATGTAGTCGACTCTCTGACTGGATATAATGGATTTATCACATAGCTTATTTCATGCCCTCTGCTTTTGATTTATGAATTTTGATTGGATAGGCGAGTGCTGCACATATCGATTGCGGGAAGTGTCAGACATACAGAGGGTAATTCCACTCTGGACAGAGGTGTTGGGGGGGGGGGGGGTGTACGCACCTTCTACTCATCTCTCTCTACTCTTACTCAGCTGTCAACCACTTAAAGTGACAATCATGCATTTTGCCGGTGTGTGTGTGTGTGCATAAGTGTGTGTGTGATTGTCTGTGTATTTTAAAATTCAAAAATGCATCTGCATGTGTCATATGCAAATATTTTGCAGAAGTTTGGTCATACCTAGTCAAAGTTCATGATTTAATGAAATCTTAACTGTCTTCTTCTTCTTCTTCTTCTAATAATAATAATAATAATAATAATAATAATAGGGCGGCACGGTGGTTTAGTGGTTAGCACGTTCGCCTCTCAGCACTAGGGATTCCCGATTCGAATCCCCATCTGGGTGGAGTTTCCATGTTCTCCCCGTGTCCGGGTGGGTTTCCTCCAGGTTCTCCGGTTTCCTCCCACAGTCCAAAAACATGGATCAAGTCAATTGAATTCAATTGAATTGCCCCATATAGAGTGTGTTTGTGTGCGTGTCTGTGTGAGTGAGTATGTGCCCAGCGATAGATTGGCGCCCAGTCCTGGGTGTATCTGCCCAGCACCTGAAACCTTCTCCCCAGGATGGGCATGGGGAACCCCCCGGCGACCCTAATATAGGATAAAACGGAAGATAATGGATGGATGGATGGATAATAATATTAGTAATAATAATAATAATAATAATAATAATAATAATAATAATAATAATTAGAATAGTAATAATATAAAATTATTTATATTTATAATAATAATATTATTGTTAGTGGCAAAGTGGCACATTAGTGGCATGCTCATTTCATTGTAAGGTGATAGAGTTAGGGTATGATTCTTAAGATTGATGGGTAAGGTCCTTTCCATGTGGACTTTGCTTGTTGTGTGTTTGGCTGTGTATCTGTCCTGTCGCGAACCACAGACCCGTGTTACTTCATAAGCAATAGGTTAGGCTTTGACCCCCTTCCCCCACTCAGACTCTGACATAAAAAAATGAAATTAATTACATGTTTTACTGCTTTGCTATCACTACTACTACTACTACTACTATTACTACTACTACTACTACTACTACTACTACTAATAATAATAATAATAATAACAATTCCATTTTTACAGCCTATATATTATGTAGGTCTTTTCTTAAAAAGAAATTCAAAAGTTCTTTTTGCTCATACTGCTTATAAATGTACTGCATTAAAAAAAAATATTTCAAAGTCCTGTTTTAACTTTCTTTATTACCTCACGTGAGAGTATTCAAACTAAAGATAATAAGACAAATACTCTCTAACTGTCACATCCTGTCCGGGATCCCCCAGAGGGGAGCGGGTCCGCCGGACAACGCGGACACCGCTCGCGCATAAATGAGCGTCTCCCGAGATCCGGCGACGCGAGACCACCGCGTCCGCCGATCTAAACGGAGGGAGACGCTCCCACGGATGTGTCCTGCGCGGAACGTCAACGCAGCGACACACCGTGGCAGAAATGCGAAAGAAGGCCACTGGAACACCGGGATAAAAACCAAACAGAATTTAATAAAAGATGGTGCCGAAGCACCAACAAAACGGGGATAACAAACAGAACGTAACGTTGGGTATGACAACCGCAAAACAAAGACGTGCGCAACGTACCGGGATAACACAGATTAAATAGAAGACCAACTAAACACGTGATAAACCCAACCAATCACCCAAGTGAGACAATGAGGACCGACAACGAGGGACAGGTGCAGCAGGTGCTCGTGACATACCCCCACCCCAAGGGTCGCGCAAAAGGGAAAGCGACCCAAACCAAAAAAACTAAAATAATAACACTTAAATGCATGCAAAAATAACAAACGGGGGGGGGGTAACAAGTCCCTCGGGCTGAACCATCCGGTTGCTCCCAGCCGACGGCGAAAACGCGTCTTCTCGCAGCGCAGATCGAGGTCCTCTGGCCGCGAGGCTGGGGCATGCACCTCCTGGTGCTCCGAGTCCGAAATGGGCGGCCTCTGGTGCTCGGGACCGATGGCGAACGGCCTCAGTCGGTCCCGACTCAACGACTGCCGCCCTCCAGAAGCCGGGCTCTGCCGCTGGCGGTCCCCGGCCCTCGGACCCGGTCAGATCGGTGGTTCAGCATCCGGTCCTCAACACACATAGGGTGACCCCAGGTGTCCAGTAGCCTCCGATGTTGGGCACGTCTTTCTGTCACATCCTGTCCGGGATCCCCCAGAGGGGAGCGGGTCCGCCGGACAACGCGGACACCGCTCGCGCATAAATGAGCGTCTCCCGAGATCCGGCGACGCGAGACCACCGCGTCCGCCGATCTAAACGGAGGGAGACGCTCCCACGGATGTGTCCTGCGCGGAACGTCAACGCAGCGACACACCGTGGCAGAAATGCGAAAGAAGGCCACTGGAACACCGGGATAAAAACCAAACAGAATTTAATAAAAGATGGTGCCGAAGCACCAACAAAACGGGGATAACAAACAGAACGTAACGTTGGGTATGACAACCGCAAAACAAAGACGTGCGCAACGTACCGGGATAACACAGATTAAATAGAAGACCAACTAAACACGTGATAAACCCAACCAATCATCCAAGTGAGACAATGAGGACCGACAACGAGGGACAGGTGCAGCAGGTGCTCGTGACACTAACAATGTATTGAAGACAAAAGATGTCTCATTATGTTACAAACAAAGGTATGAAGAATGTAATAAACTGTACATACTGTGTAAAGAGGCAAATACAAATTCATTAAACCACATAGGTGTGTGTGTGTGTGTGTGTGTGTGTGTGTGTGTGTGTTCTGGTAATCATTACGTTGCGTCACCTCATGAGGACCTCTTGCGTTGTGGGGACCAAAAGTCTAGTCCCCAAACGGGAAAACATTTTAAATGATTATAAAAGGTTTTCTGATAGTGCTTATGAAGTTTTAAGCTTTGGCCCATACCGCATGATTTTCTGTGTGTGTGTGTGTGTGTGTGTGTGTGTGTGTGTGTGTGTGTGTGGCGGAGTTCAGTTTCTTCCCCTATAGTTTATGAGTGGTATTACATGTTACACACTACAGGTACAGTTGGAAGAGTACGGGAGGAAGTTTGAACTATTTGAACTAAGTCGGACAGATATGGAGGAGCAAGGTTATGAATAATCTTAAAAGTTACCAGAAGAGTTTTGTAATCTAAGGGGAACTTAATGGGTAACCAGTGAAGCTGCTGCAAGACCAGAGTGATCATCAAAGAAAATATTTGTGCAGAGGATCAACAGGAAAACAAAAGGTAAGCACATTTATATACATATCTCTCAAATTATTTTACTTAGCTCCACTTAGTTTGCAGAATAGTGAGCAAGTTTATACATTAAGTGTACAAGTGTATATTATATAAATTATTTTATATATATGTATATATATATATATATATATATATATATATATATATATATATATATATATATATATATGTAACAGGTGCCTAGGGCGCCTGTCACCTGTTCTGTGTTTCCCTTCGTTCTTTTGAGTTAATTAACGTTCATTTATCAATAGTTTAGTTAATTAACTCTTTCTTGTTATTGGTTTGTTGGTGCACGTGGTGGGAAGTGTTTATGTATTTATTTCCGGTGTTCCTTGTCATCCGTGCGGGTCTTTGATTTAATGTCCACTCGTGTACGCAGCTGCTGAGCGCGGTACGTGCGCTGCGGGGCAGTCACATGATGCGCCTTCGCCGGACCGCGCTGTGTCTGGATCGCGCTACGAGGGGGCGGTACCGGAGCCGGTACTCGAGGGGGTAAATGTGGATACATGTGGCGTGAGCGTGGTGTGTCCCTCTGTCTCGTCTGTCTCGTGTGTCCAGTCCGTCTTCCCTGTGTCAGATATGTCTGTGTCTTTGTGTTTGAGCATTGCGGTGGGGGTGTATTTGTACTGTGTGCAGGATGGCGATCCCGAGGCGCAGGTACACCCAGCGTGCGTGCTGGCGGAGGTTCAGCCAGCAGGCATGCCCGCCAAGGTCCTGCCAGCGTACGAACCCGCCGAGGTCCTGCCAGCATGCGTGCCCGCCAAGGTCCTGCCAGCATGCATGCCCGCCAAGGTCCTGCCAGCATGCGTGCCCGCCAAGGTCCTGCCAGCGTGCGAACCCGCCGTGTTCCTTGTCGTCCGTGCGAGTCTTTAGTTTAATGTCCACTTGTTTATATACCGTTGTATTTGGTGTCACTACACCTTAATAAGTTCTGTTTCTGCTACCTGCGTGCCTGGCTCCCTTCTGCGCGTTTATATTACTACGCGTTTATATTACTACTATACTATATTATATTATATATATATATATATATGTATATATATATATATATATATATATATATATATATATATATATATATATATATAATTTACTTTTTAGTTAGATGTACTTTCTTAGTAATACTTGTTGTTAGGATTAATAAATAAATACCTAAATAATGCAATTTCTCAATTTATCCAAAGCTTCCGGTATGGGACATTTATTTTGAAACTGCGTGCAATTTAGCGCCATCATTAGTGCTAACAGAACGTCTTCAGGTGTAGAAACACGTGTAGTTGTTAAATCTGGGCAACACGGTTCACCATAAGAAACTGTAATGTTGGTGTGTGAAAGGTCCCCCTGTGGAACTGTAATGTGTGTGAAAGGTCCCCCTGAAGGTGTTATTATTCAAGAGGTGTGAACACAGTTTTTCTGGGCAGGATGAAATCTTTCATTATTCTTAAAATACTATTTTCATGGATTAAACTATGATGTAAATTGTTATATTGCTTTATTTACAGATTGTGACAGAGTTTCAAGAGGAATTAGACATTTCTGTACCAAGACTGAGGAGGACTAAATGTATCATAGTAAGTACTTAATTAAGCATATAAACATAATTGTAGCTAGTAAGTATCATATAAAATTATACTAGTTCCATAAAATATATTTTTTGAAATGTATAAAATGTAAGTGGGTATAAAATGTGAAGTTCAGCAAAGTGACTAAAACATACAAAGAAAACTGAAATGTTGGCATCACTTTTCTTAAAGGCAGAGGACCAATTTTGCTGTGTGCAAACATACTGTAGTTTCAAATAGATCACTTTCACTTTTCACTCTCACTTTTGTCATAATGTGAACATTAAAAAGGAGTAACATTTGAAAACTCTTGTTTTTTATATTTACATGAAAGACACAAACCTTGAAGATTCTGGTGAACTATTTGATTCTACATCAGAGAGTGCAGATGATCACATTCCAGATACCTCCAGTGATGGCGACGGTGATGCTAGCCTTGAACTAAACCTGTAAGCAAAACGTAAGCAAAATGTGGATGTCTCTGGCTTAGGGAATTCCCCGGTTTTTAATACTACATCAGACAGAATCACCATTGACCAGCACAGCTGTACATCTGAAGCAGAAGAGCCCAGTTCAAGTCAGAACATAACTGACAGCATAGTTGTTAGTGCAAGCAAAACAATAGGTGGACAAAGAGTGTATGACAAGAAACATTATTGCTTGTATTGCTCTAAACCTTGTTCTAAGATGGCAAGACATCTTCAACATGTACATGAGAATCAATCAGATGTGGCCAAAGCTCTAAGCTTTCCAAAGGCTTCCAAGGAAAGAAAGAACCTGCTAGATTATATTCGCAACAGAGGAAACTATGCTCACAATGCTGCTGTTATGGAGTCTGGGAAGGGGACACTTGTTCCATTTAAACGACCACGTGAAGAAGTACAGGGAAATGATTTCATGCACTGTGCATATTGTCAAGCACTATTTAGAAGAAAGGTCCTGTTGCGACACGTGCGTAACTGTCAACTTAGACCTGGATCGGTTGGCCCCAAACCTTGAAAAAAAACATGTTCAGTCTTTGTGTACGTACACTGGGCCTGTGCCTTCACATGTGAGTAAAGAACTATGGAGAGTAATCTGTGCAATGAATCCTGACCCAGTCACAGATTTAATAAAAAATGACCAAGTCATTATTAATGTTGGGCAACACTTGCTGAACAAAGGTGGGAGATCAGCTAAGAATCAACAGCATGTGCGAGATGCGAGAAATGGGAAGGCTTATTCACAATGCCAGAAAAGCCACCAGCTTGAAAAAAATGGAAGTTCTCATTAATCCTAACAAGCACATGGAGATGATCCAAGCTGTTAAGATTACATGTGGGTATGACTATGAAACGAACACGTTTTTGACCCCATCATTAGCAACCAAACTTGGGAATAATCTGGTTAAAGTAAGCAAACTCTTAAAAGCTCAGGGTTTAATCTCAAAAAACACAGAACTTGTGAAGAATGCAAATGAGTTTCAAGAGATCCATCAGGAAAAGTGGAATTAGCTGATCTCTGCTACAGCATTGAGGAACATTAGGGAAGCAAAGTGGAATGTACCTACTCTCATGCCTTTTACTGAAGATGTCCAAAAAATGCATGCATATCTTAGTAAAGTGCAAGATGAGTTTTTCAATTTACTTACTGAAAATCCCTCTGCCAAAGCCTGGACAGAACTGGCAAAGGTGTGCCTGGCACAGATCATTCTATTTAATCGACGCAGGGAAGGAGAGGTTGCTAGCATGCCTTTATCTGCATTTTTATCAAGAGACACTTCTGATGACCATGAGGATGTGGACTGGGCACTCTCTGAAGTGGAAAAAAAAACTCTGTAGACACTTCTCAAGGGTTGTCATCAGGGGAAAGCGTGGTCGCCTGGTTCAAATTCTTCTGACTTCAAAAATGCAGCATGCATTAGAACTGCTTGTTAAGCAGAGATAAATTTGTGGGGTTCAAAAAGACAATAGCTACAGTGGTGTGAAAAAGTGTTTGCCCCCTTCCTCATTTCCTGTTTTTTTGCATGTTTGTCACACTTAAGTGTTTCGGAACATCAAATCAATTTAAACAATAGTCAAGGACAACACAAGTAAACACAAAATGCAATTTGTAAATGAAGGTGTTTATTATTAAAGGAGAAAAAAAATCCAAACCATCATGGCCCTGTGTGAAAATGTGATTGCCCCCTTGTTAAAACATACTATAAATGTGTTTTTTAACACCTGAGTTCAATTTCTCTAGCCACACCCAGGCCTGATTATTGCCATACCTGTTCTCAATCAAGACATCACTTAAATAGGAGCTGCCTGACACAGTAAAGTCCACCAAAAATCCTTAAAAGCTACACATCATGCCGAGATCCAAAGAAATTCAGGAACATTTGAGAAATAAAGGAATTGAGATCTATCAGTCTGGAAAGGGTTATAAAGCCATTTCCAAAGCTTTGGGAATCCAGCGAACCACAGTGAGAGCCATTATACACAAATGGCGAAGACATGGAACAGTGGTGAACCTTCCCAGGAGTGGCCGGCCGCCCAAAATTACCCCACGACTCATCCAAGAAATCACAAAAGACCCCACAACAACATCCAAAGAACTGCTGGCCTCACTTGCCACAGTTAAGGTCAGCGTTCATGCCTCCACCATCATAAAAAGACTGGACAAAAATGGCCTGCATGGCAGAGTTCCAAGAAGAAAACCACTGCTGAGCAAAAATAACATTAAAGCTTGTCTCAATTTTTCCAAAACACATCTTGATGATCCCCAACACTTTTGGGAAAACATTCTGTGGACCGATGAGACAAAAGTGGAACTCTTTGGAAGGTGTGTGTCCCATTACATCTGGCGTAAAAGGAATACTGCATTTCAGAAAAAGAACATTATACCAACAGTGAAATATGGTTGTGGTAGTGTGATGGTCTGGGGCTGTTTTGCTGCGGCAGGACCTGGAAGATTTGCTGTGATAAATGGAACTATGAATTCTGCTGTCTACCAAAAGATCCTGAAGGAGAATGTCCGACCATCTGTTCGTGAACTCAAGCTGAAACGAACTTGGGTTCTGCAGCAGGACAATGATTTATTTATTTATTAATGATCCTAAACACACCAGCAAGTCCACCTCTGAATGACTGAAGAAAAAAAAAAAGAAGACTTTGGAGTGGCCTAGCCAAAGTCCTGACCTGAATCTTATTGAGATGTTGTGGTATGACCTTAAAAAGGCAGTTCATGCTCGAAAACCCTCTAATGTAACTGAATTGGAACAATTCTGCAAAGATGAGTGGGCCAAAATTCCTCCAGAATGCTGTAAAAGACTCATTGCAAGTTATCGCATATGCTTGTTTGCAGTTGTTGCTGCTAAGGGTGGCCCAACCAGTTATTAGGTTTAGGGGGGCAATCACTTTTTCACACAGGGCCATGATGGTTTGAATTTTTTTTCTTCTTTAATAAAATAAACACCTTCATTTACAAATTGCATTTTGTGTTTACTTGTGTTGTCCTTGACTATTGTTTAAATTGGTTTGATGTTCTGAAACACTTAAGTGTGACAAACATGCAAAAAAACGGGGCAAACACTTTTTCACACCACTGTATATGTTTGCAAGACCATAAGCCATGACGCATTTCCGAGGATCAGACTGCCTTCGCAACTTTGCAAAGATGTGTAGTGCAAAATGTCCTGAATCTCTGACATCTACCAGATTAAGAAAGCATGCTGCTACTCCTTCAACTGTGCTAAATATGACAGACACAGAGATGGACCAGCTGGCTAATTTTCTTGGACATGATATAAGGATCCATCGAGAGTTCTATCGACTGCCTGAGAAGACCCTACAACTCGCCAAGATAAGCAAAGTTCTAATGGCGCTTGAGCAAGGAAGATTAGCTGAGTTTCATGGCAAGAACTTGGATGAAATTGGGCTAGATCCTGATGGTATTACATTTTATTTTTACTTTTTTTACTATATATTTCTTTTTGTTTGATCTCATAGTTAAGCTGTAATTTGTATGACTTCCATAGAAAGAGCTGTGGACAGTGATGAAGAGCACAGGAGCATACAGGAGGGAAGCTATTCATCTGCAGTTAGTGGTATGTCAGTAAATTGCTGTTAAAAGACTATAGTTTTCCCTTATTGTAATAAATTTACTTTCATGTATTTGTTGAGGTCCTAATGTACAATAAGAACTTTATTGATCTCTATTTTTTAATAATTTTCCACAGAGCAATCGGCAGAAATGACACTTTCTTCTAGCTTGAGCAATGAAGAAAATGCTGTCACCACAGCCCAAACAACGCAAACAGTCATCAGACAATGAGATGTCATCAGAAGTTAGTGCTATAAGGCCTTCCTTCAAAGGTGATCTCATTTTTCATTTCTACTTCCTATGTCAGTGATGATTGTCTTTTATTTCTTAAGAAATGTTTAGACAATGTAATACTTCAGCTTATACACATTTTAATTTCAAATGTATTTTTCTGACCACTTTAAGGTAATGCTACCAAGAAGAAGAAAACACCCTGGAAGCAGACAGAGGTGCAAGCTGTGGAAAGGCACATGAATAGATTTATCACCTCATGTATTGTACCAGCAAAGCACGACTGTGAGAGGTGTTTAAGAGCTGAACCAGAAGTTCTTAAGAACCGGGACTGGAAGAATTAAAAATTTTATGTTCATAATTGTCACAAAGTCTACCTCGGGCTGAAGCGGTGGCGCGTAGGAAGCGCAGACCGCTGCGTTTACACGCACTGAAGGGAGCCAGGCACGCAGGTAGCTGATAACGGGTTTATTAAAGGTGCAGTGCACCACAAAACATGAGGTACAAAAGAGACTAAGTGACATAAAACAAAAACAACCAGCACCAAAGACACGAAACAATGGACATAAATACAAAAAGACACCCGATCACATGCACAAGACAAACCAATAACAAAAAGGAGTTAATTAACTAAACTAATGAGCACAGAACGTTAATTAACTCAAACGAACGGGACGAAACACAAAACAGGTGACAGGTGCCCTAGGCACCTGTTACATTACCCCCGCCCCTGCGGGGGGACGCGACCAAGAAAAAAAAAAATAAAAAAAACAGTCCCGGGGGGGGGGGTCCTCCGCCCTCCTTGAGCGGGGCTTGGAAGGCGCCCTCGGGTGGACGCCCTCTGCGGGTGAGGCGTGCCGAACGCCCTTTGGCTGCAAAGTCAGGTGGACGCCCACGGCGGATCAGAAGTGGGCCACGCCCACTGGCTGCGTGGTCCGGTGGACGCGCACGGAGTTGGCCACGTACTCTGGCTGCGTGGCGAGGCGGGCGCCCCCGTCGGACGAGGAGTGGGCCACGCCCTCTGGCAGCGTGGTCCGGTGGACGCCCACATCGGGCGAGGAGATGGCCACGCACTCTGGCTGCGTGGCGAGGCGGGCGCCCCCTGGCGGCGTGGTCCGGCGTACGCCCACGGGCAGCGAGGCGGGCGCCCCCTGGCGGCGCGGCGAGGCGGACGCCCCCTGGCGGCGTGGCGTGCGGCCCCTGCTGCTCGGGCTGGGCGGCGTGCGGCCCCTGCTGCTCGGGCTGGGCGGCGTGCGGCCCCTGCTGCTCGGGCTGGGCGGCGTGCGGCCCCTGCTGCTCGGGCTGGGCGGTGTGGCGCCCCCTGGGCTTCGGGCTGGGCGGCGTGACGTCCCCTGGACTTCGGGATGGGCGGCGTGACGCCCCTGGACTTCGGGATGGGCGGCGTGACGCCCCTGGACTTCGGGATGGGCGGCGTGACGCCCCTGGACTTCGGGATGGGCGGCGTGACGCCCCTGGACTTCGGGATGCGTGCCCGCTGGTAGGACCTCAGCGGGCACGCATGCTGGCAGGACCTTGGCGGGCGCACACGCTGGGCAGACCTCGGCAGATTCACACGCTGGCAGGACTTTGGCGGGCACGCACGCTGGGCGGACCTCGGCGGGCACGCACGCTGGGTGGACCTCGGCGGGCACGCACGCTTGGCGGACCTCGGCGGGCGCACACGCTGGGCGGACCTCGGCAGATTCACACGCTGGCAGGACCTCAGCAGGTTCACACACTGGCAGGACTTTGGCGGGCACGCACGCTGGGTGGACCTCGGCGGGCACGCACGCTGGGTGGACCTCGGCGGGCACGCACGCTTGGCGGACCTCGGCGGGCACGCACGCTGGGCGGACCTCGGCGGGCACGCACGCTGGGCGGACCTCGGCGGGCACGCACGCTGGCAGGGCGTTGGCGGGCACGCACGCTGGCAGGGCGTTGGCGGGCACGCACGCTGGGCGGACCTCGGCCGGCACGCACGCTGGGCGGACCTCGGCCGGCACGCACGCTGGGCGGACCTCGGCGGGCACGCACGCTGGCAGGGCGTTGGCGGGCACGCACGCTGGGCGGACCTCGGCCGGCACCTCGGGCTCGCCATCCTGCACACAGAACATATACACCCCCACCGCAATGCCCAAACACATAGACATCTCAGACATGGGGAAGACGGACTGGACACATGAGACAGGGGGACACGGATCCACATCTACCCCCCCGAGTGTTGGCTCCGGTACCGCCCCCTCGCAGCGCGATCCAGACACAGCGCGGTCCGGCGCGGGCGCGTCACGTGACTGCCCCGCAGCACACGTGCCGCGCGCACGCTGCATCTTGGCACCGCGCCGGCGCGCTCTGCGTCTGGATTTCGCCACGTGGGGTTTAACAAGCTGGACCGGAGCGTCCGTCCAGAACTCCTCAGAGTTGAGGAGGGTTCGTATGGGCAGAATATGCCCATACAGGTATGACTCGCCCGTCTCATCATCGGAGATCTGAACCAAGTCCAGACCTTCTTCAGCGCAGAGCGCTTCGTACCCGTACCTCCATAACCACTCATCATCGGAATCATAATCATACGACATGACACTGATCGAGCCTTCCTTACGGCTCCGGGACGGCGGGCTGCGTATAGCGGCGCACTCGCGGGACACGGCAGAACGTGCCGCGAGTACGAGGCTACACGGCCCCCGCAAAGAAAAATTTAAAACAGCGCTTACCTGGGCTCTGGACTCCCCAAATTTCCTTTGGCTGGTCGTTCTATCACAAAGTCTACCTCGGGCTGAAGCGGTGGCGCGTAGGAAGCGCAGACCGCCTAGTTTACACGCACTGAAGGGAGCCAGGCACGCAGGTAGCTGATAACGGGTTTATTAAAGGTGCAGTGCACCACAAAACATGAGGTACAAAAGAGACTAAGTGACATAAAACAAAAACGACCAGCACCAAAGACACGAAACAATGGACATAAATACAAAAAGACACCCGATCACGTGCACAAGACAAACCAATAACAAAAAGGAGTTAATTAACTAAACTAATGAGCACAGAACGTTAATTAACTCAAACGAACGGGACGAAACACAAAACAGGTGACAGGTGCCCTAGGCACCTGTTACAATAATAGAATTACAGCTTATAAAAGAAAATTGCAACTTAAATAACATGTAAAAGAAAAAAATCCATTGTTATACTAATTGAACGAGTGTTCAAATTTTTTTTTGTTGTTGTTGAACTGAGTTGAGTTTGATCCTATTACCTGCTGTGGTATGCAGTCCCCATTAGCCATGTTTATTAGATTTTTCACAAGTCCCCATATAACACGATCAAGACATTACTTCGTCTTTTGGGATGTTTAAAGGCGTGTATAAGCTAACGGAACATTGGTTATTGTGCCTGATTTTTTTTGAACCTCTAAAACCTTTAGAAAGGGTGGTCCCCACAGTTGATGATAAGAATGTTGGCCCCCGTTAAACATGAAAACCAGTATGTGTGTGTGTGTGTGTGTGTGTGTGTGTGTGTGTGTGTGTGTGTGTGTGTGTGTGTGTGTGTGAGAGAGAGAGTGTGGTGTGTGGGGAGTTACCTGTCATTGGTCTATATTAATATTCGGGAGCTGATCTGAAACTCCCACTTAGTATTATCTATGCCTAATCTCAGTAGCCCAAGTAAATTCCTGTAGTCTTGTAACATGATGCAGTGAGTTTGGAAATGATGCCTTCAATTCTCAGGGGATCTGACTTTACCAAATGAGACAGGGATAATGGAATGTCATGCTGTCAGCGTTGTGCCTGATTAAGGAGTGTTTGTTATTTATCGATCGCCTTCCATGACGAATTATCTATGCATAGGTCCGTGATGGCATTCTCCCATCCTAAAGATCAATGTATGCAAACAAAAAGGAATTCTTAGCAAAAAATGGCATGAAATAATGAGCCATGTACATGTGTTAGGGGTTTGCACCTCTGGCCCTTGTTTTTTCATGACTTAAATTTAGATTGCTTTTGATTTGCTTAAAATGCTTTTGCATAGAATGGTAAACAAACACAAAAAGTTGTATTATACAAGACAATATGAGGATTCAGAGGAAGTTATCGATGAGGGAAAAGTGCCACTAGTAAAAGTTAACATCCACAAATACATAATTATTGCCTAGACATTTCACCCTTTTAAAAATGGTAATGATCATCATGCAATGGATTTCCAAAATCGCAAAAGGGAGTATTTTTGGTCCCATCGTGTGGATTTTCTTAACTGTGGTGTGGTGTAAGAGAGAGAGCGAGAGAGAAAGGGAGATAGAGAGAGAGAGAGAGAGAGAGAGAGAGAGAGAGAGAGAATGAAAGAGGAGATCTGAGCAAAAGAGGGGGTTATTTTTGAGATAACATCAGTCTTTTACACAAGGGCAGTAATTGTGGCGTTGTTGTCTAAAGTGGGCATGGCTTTCCTTCATTTTTCCGGCTGAGATTGCTTCCAGCCTTTCTTTGTTCACTATTTTCCAAGCTGTAGCCACACTGGATGCAAGACCTGATCATGCCAATGGGTGTACACCTGTGTACGTTTGTCCTCATTGGATCGACTTTCTGTCACCACCTCTTGCTTATTGTTTGTGAGTTTGATTAAATAGGAAATAAAGAAAAAAATGCAATTACTTTAGCCTGAGGGAAACAAGTGCATAGCTCATACTGATAATCATGACTAATGTGACTATCTGTCACAAAACATGCAGAGAGAAAAAAAACAAAAGACATAATCCATAGTTTTATGCCATCTGAATTTAAGTCAGTTTTTATTTATTTTTTTATTGATTGATTTAAACATGAATTTGATATCAAAAGACTCTTGTAAAGCTGTAATAACTGTAATTCTCAATTAGAAGAATAACCGAGTGGTGCTATGTGGAGGGCTTTAATCTCAAGTCAACAAGGTTCTAAAATTCCCAGTGAGGATGGATATGATCATTTTAGTGTTCTTCACTTGTATGTATCTTTAAGAGGTCTTGTTACTCCCAGAGCCTAACTCAGAGAATCAAATATGTCCCTACATTTTCAAGAACCAATCTCTCTCTTCTTTCTCACACACTCGTTTGATGGCTTATAGCTTTGATTACTGCATGCCTGCTGTGGCATCATTTCCACAAGTTTCTGCAATGTCACAACATTTATTTCTGTCCAGATTGGCATTATTTTCTCCCCAATACCTTGTAGTGATAATGAGAGATTTGAACCACTTCGCAAAGTCTTCTCCAGCAGATGCCACCAATTCACAATTGTGTTCAGGTCTGGACTATGTGGTGGATGATCCATGTATTAAGATGATGTATTATGCTCCCTGAACTACTCTTTCACAATTTGACTGTTCTAATACAGATTAACATCTTTTTCATGACCACAGGATGTCTTGCCACATAGTTGTTATCAAATAAGGAGCTACTCACTTCATCTGTTGGAGTTAAAAATTTGGTTGCCAGCTGAAACATAATCACCCTTGCAATAATTATCCAATAGGAGAGTCTTACCTATAGTTTAAGAAAATGACAGCATCAGTATATTAGGTGACAAGAAAGAAATGCTGATCAACTTTAATTCAGCTGCATAGATATTGAATAGAGCCCTTAGTTTAATAAGAAGAGATTTTGGTGCAGTTAAAATTGATACTGCTAATTATTTGCATTAATGTTGTTATTAGTGTTCTGTTAGTGTTAACTGATTCTGTTAAAGTATGCATTAAAATATGCACTTTTGGCATATTTGTGATAATAAAAATGCTTTAAAAGAAGTTATTGTGTGTTGTGTTATTTGTAAAAAAAAAAATAAAATAATGTACTGTAAAGTCATGCAAATTTGCATCACAGCAGAGTTTTAGAGTTAAACGTTAAACATTTTTATTTATAATTGCTAAACACAAAATTTATTAGGCAGGATAGACAGGTTCGTCTCCAAATAGAGTTTGCATGTTCTGCTAAGGTATGTGTTCCCCCTAAGAGTTTGTTTCCTATCACAGTCCAATCACATGTAAATCTAAATTTCCTCTGCATGTTTAGCCCTGCAATATACTGCTGGTCTGTGAGAATATTTCTCCACGATTCATATAGTTAGCTCTGGTTTAGAAAATAAGTGAGAATAAAACACCTGACATTTTTATTTACTTTAATGTGTATTTGTTTTTTTTTTATCTCATGTCAATTTATAATAAATTAAATAATAAACACAAGTAGGAAAGTCATGTTTTGAATTTCTGGAAAATAGACTTGCCTTGTGTGTTGCCTGTCTTCTCATTGCTTAAGCTGAAATACTTCCAGATGTGTTAGTGTGCCACACACCCAAGATGCCCAGTCTGTTATACAGTGAGCCTGGTTAAAAGTGGGCACAATTCCCTATTTACTCACTTACTCCTCTTTCTCATAAAGGGCAACTTTTGTAAATAAAACCTTTTCATGTGCATCCTTTGATTAGTGCGAGGGGGCTAAAGACTAATGGCTAAATCATGGAAGGAGAGGAGGATTGCACTGTGTGTGTTTGTGTGTGTGCATGTGTGTGTGTGTGTGTGTGTGTGTGTGTGTGTGTGTGTGTGTGTGTGTGTGAGTAAGTAAGTAAGTAAAGGGAAACATGTGATTAAAAAGTAGGCAACAAAATAGAAAACAATAGGAGAAGCTGAAGCAGTTCCAGTGTGTGTGTGTGTGTGTGTGTGTGTGTGTGTGTGTGTGAAATGTAAAATAATGCATAGTGACCATATTCTACAATCTATCCTTAATCCACAATTAAACATCACAGAGCCATGTTCAACACCATGAGTTGTAAGAAGGCTGCTTTTGTGTATGGCAGAATGTGGAAGGCTCTGAAGAATACACATATATACCCTATTGCAGTAGTTCTCAAACTGTGGTACATGTACCACTGTTAATGAACAATCAGCAGTCCTTTAAAAACCTGGACTAGTAAAAGTCTACTTTATTAGAGATTTTGCTCTTAATAAACACATTACAGTTTTTCTCAGTCGATTTGGTTCATTTTTCAGATCAGAATTGAAATTCTCAAAATTGTTCATTCAATCTCCACATATCCTTGTCACTTGTGCACATCATAATTGTATTTCTCATTGTGTATCACATTTTGCAAATGCTTTTGTACATTTTTGCAAATGGTCATAGACAATTGTCTGTTGTTTTTTACATTATCTGTTGCTTATGTCATGTTTATCAAAATGTGTTGTACTGATTGTCTTACACTCCAAAACATTTAGGTCTTATGTCATCGCCTAGGTCATTATATGCAAAAGTGCTGAACATGTTGTCATAATCTCTCAGACATAATTTTTACATTTATTTTACACCTTTTTTAAACTTTTATGTTAAATTTTGGTAATTTGTCCTAAATTGATTAAATTGTTCTCAGGTGAATCTTGGCTTTCTGTTAAGGGAATTTGTGAACATTTACATTATCCAGTGGTCTCAAATCATAGAATGCTGATGGAGTTCCTGCCACCCTATTCCCCATTTCTGAACCCTATTGAGGAGCTCTTCTCAGCCTGGAGATGGAAGCTGACTGCTATGGATGCAGCTTGTGAGGATATCACAGCAGATGCCTGCAAAGGCTGGATGAGACACTCTAGAAGATTCTTTCCACGGTGCATTGCAAGGGAAGATCTCCAGTGTGATGTGGATGAAAACATGTGGCCCAACAGAAAGGAGCATCAGGATGAATAGAAAAGAAAGCACTACAGTAATTCCTTAAGTTGTTTTGAGTATTCAGAGTAAATTTCTAATTTTGTAGTTTTCCCTTTATTCCATATAGTGCAGACAAACAGTTGTGTCGTTCCTGAACTTCAATTTGATTTGTTGTCAACAGATTGCAGTGCTGTTAGAAAATAATACAGTAAAGAATATTACTCTAAATTTGATTCCAGTCCAATTTCTTGCTGTCCATCTCCCACATACAGTCATGTGTAACTTTTGTGTTCTGTAAGTTTGTATTTGTGTGTGTAACCTGGATTGTTTCAATTGATATGCCAGAGAATGTGCAGCATTCTTGTAAACAATGGCACACAGACAAGATATTTTGATGGCGCTGACAAATTGATTGACCTAATGTTACGATGGGAGGGATAATAGGAGCCAAGATACAGGGGAGTAGTTGCAGGGTGACAGATGCCACTATATATATATATATATATATATATATATAAATATATATACGTATATAAGGGTATAAGATATGTAATAATGATAATAATAATAATAAGTATTGATATATAATTAGGAATATATATACATATATTAATGCCTATTAACAATCGGCACTCCCGCGGCGCGCTGGGAGTAACGCGCAAACGTCCCGACCGAGGTTCGAACCGGCGGGCTGTGACGTTCGAGCCGCCGAACTAAACCGATGCGCCACCTAGGCTTTCCGGAAAACAGCGCGAGGAGCGTTCTAGCCCCTATGGCAGCCGAGCAGTAAAAAGAAACGAAACACAAAAACCTCCGCTAAAGCGAGGCGCGCATATCGCGCTAAACCAAAAGAAATAAATAAACTAAAGAGCAGCTGAAAAACGCTGACTCCGCGACCGCGGCGCAAAAACCCCGAACCGAAATGACGCCGGTGTGACGTCACCGAGTGACGCACACACGGCTTCCCTGATCCCCAACTCTGAACCCGAACGCTGTGCTCTCGAGCGCCCTGCCGCCTCCACGGATGAGCAGCGTTCGACCGGACGCGTTATCGGCACACAGTAATATATACACACAGGGTAGAAGTGATCGTGATATTGCCCCAGGGCGTACCCCGGCAACCAATATCATAGGACAGTGGGAATATAATGTAAGAAGAGGACCCACTGTCAATTCAACATTGGGCATTGCTCCAACGACCACACACTGCGCGTGAAAAAGGCGACGGCGTGGCGAGGAAGCACCGCCACAGACCGTGTTAAATAAGGACGCTGGCAGCTGGGTCTCATCAGACCTGATTGCCGCTGTGCCTCCTGGGAGTTGGAGTTTTACTCCTTACACGGCGAGATGGCGGCGTGCGTCTCTGTCGCCCCCCTGTGGCGACACGGCCTGTGACAGTACCCCCCCCTCTAGGGGCGGCTCCCGACGACCCCATTCCAGCAGCCCGGTTGCGTCTGAACTCCCGGATGAGTTCAGGGTCTAGGATGTTGCGGGCCGGAACCCAGGAGCGCTCCTCTGGGCCCTAGCCCTCCCAGTCAACAAGATACTGGGTGGAGCCCTGGACCTTTCGGGAGTCCAGCAACCCTCGCACTGTGTATGCAGGGCCCCCTGCGATAGTTTGTGGGGGAGGTGGCGGGGTCTGCGGTGCCAAGGTCTGACATAAATAGGGCTTGAGTCTGGACACGTGGAACGTGGGATGTATCTTCATGGCTGAAGGCAATTGCAATCTATATGTGACCGGGTTGATGCGTCGGACTACCTTAAATGGTCCCACATATTTTGGCGCCAGCTTGCCGGCTCGCCCCTTGAGGGGAATGTCGCGGGAGGACAACCAGACCCTTTGACCTGGGCGGTATGAGGGTCCTAGCTGCCGTTTGCGATCTGCCTTGCGTCGCATGGTTTCCACGCTTGCCTTCAGGATGGCCCGAGCCTTGCGCCAAGTATGGCGGCACCGACGCACGTACTGTTGGGCTCCGGGAACTCCTACCTCAGCCTCCTGGTCAGGGAACATGGGTGCAGGGTACCCAAATTGGCATTCGAATGGGGACATGCCAATTGCTGAATGCCACAGAGTGTTATGCGCATATTCAGCCCAAGGTAGAAGCTCTGCCCAAGAGGTAGGATGGTCGGGCCGCGAGGCACCGGAGCATACGGCCTAGCTCCTGGTTGAGCCTTTCTGTCTGGCCGTTGGATTCCGGGTGAAACCCAGATGACAGGCTTACAGTGGCCCCCAAGGCTTGCCCAAATGCCTTCCAGAACCGGCTGGCGAATTGAGGGCCCCGGTCGGAGACTATGTCTCGAGGAATCCCATGAGCCCGGACCACATGTTGGACTAGGAGGTCCGCTGTCTCCTTGGCATTGGGCAACTTGGGTAGAGCCACGAATTTGCTCGCCTTGGAGAACCTGTCTACCATCACCAGGATAACCGTGTTGTTCTTGGAGGGCGGCAACCCCGTTATAAAATCCAGGGCAATGTGTGACCAAGGCCGCGAGGGAACCGGGAGAGGGCGCAACAGCCCAGGGGTGCGCCCCCGGGGGGTCTTGCTGCGAGCACACGTTTCACATGCCGCCACAAACTCTCGGACGGAGCTCTCCATCCCTGGCCACCAAAATCTGCGTTGCAGGAACTCCAGGGTCCTGGTGACCCCTGGATGGGCCGAAAATGGGGACGAATGCCCCCATTCTAGCACTCTCCTGCGGAGTTCTGGCGGAACGAATAACCGGCCTGGTGGATTGCCGCCAGGTCCTGGGTTCCGCTGGAGGGCCTCCTTTACCTGTGCCTCAATGGGCCAGGTCAGGGCTGCCACGACACGGGGTTGTGGCAGGATGGGTTCAGGGTCCGGGTTGGACTCCTTCTCTCCCTGAGACCACAGCCGTGAGAGAGCGTCCGGCTTGGCATTCTTGGAGCCCGGCCTATAGGTCAGTGTGAAGGCAAAGCGCTCAAAGAAAAGTGACCAGCGCGCTTGCCGGGCATTGAGACGCTTCGCCTGCTGAACATAGGCCAGGTTTTTGTGGTCTGTCCAGACCAGAAACGGGTGTTTGGCTCCCTCTAGCCAGTGCCTCCACTCCTCGAGTGCCAACTTCACTGCCAACAGTTCTCGGTCCCCTACCAGGTAATTACGCTCGGCGGGGGTTAGCCGACGAGAAAAGTAGGCACAGGGGTGAAGTTTGGGGGGGGTCCCAACGCGTTGGGAGAGTACTGCTCCGACCCCCACTTCAGAGGCATCTACCTCCACTATGAAGGGTTCCTCCGGATCAGGGAGTTGGAGGACTGGCGGCTCCGTTAGCCGAACCCGGAGGGTATCAAATGCCCGCTGGGCATCTGGTGACCATCGAAATGGACCGGGGGTCTTCCGGGTCAGCGCTGTTAGGGGGGCCGCTACCGCACTATAATTCCTCACGAATTTGCGGGAGAAATTTGCGAAGCCTAGGAAGCGCTGGACCTCCCGGAGTGAGGTTGGACGTGGCCAACCTGTCACCGCTTGGATCTTGGTCTGATCCATCCTCAGGGTGCCTTGGGATATAATGAATCCCAAGAAGGATACTGTCGAGGTGTGGAAGTTGGACTTCTCCAATTTGACATACAGGTGGTTATCGAGGAGAAGCTGAAGGACACGACGAACATGACCTATGTGCTCCTTGAGTGACCGGCTATAGATCAGGATGTCGTCGAGGTATACATAGGCGTAGCGGTCAAGCGCCTCCCTCAAGACGTCATTGATGAACCGCTGGAAGACAGCTGGCGCGTTCATTAACCCAAAAGGCATGACCAGATATTCGTAATGCCCGGTCGGCGTAAGGAACGCTGTCTTCCATTCATCCCCCTGTCTAATGCGAATCAGGTTGTAGGCGCTGCGAAGATCCAACTTGGTAAAAATCGTGGCCTTCTGCAGCGCCTCAAACCCGGTGGACATCAGTGGCAGGGGGTAACGATCCCTGACGGTTATGCTGTTCAGCCCGCGGTAATCGATACACGGGCGTAACGTGCCGTCCTTCTTCCCGACAAAGAAGAAGCCTGCCCCCGCGGATGAGGAGGATGGTCGGATGAAGCCCATGTCCAACGCCTCCCGGATATAGGCCTCCATAGCGGTGCGTTCCGTGGCATTTAAGGCGAAAAGCCTACCCCTGGGTGGTGACGTGCCGGGGAGGAGATTAATGGCACAGTCATGGGCACGGTGAGGTGGTAGGACATGGGCTCGAGCAACGCTGAACACCTCTCCAAGGTCATGGTATTCCTGCGGAACCTTGGAGAGATCAACGGTGGTGTGTGGGATGGGTGCTGGGGTCTCCCGACGCAGCAGGCATGCCTCACTACACCGAGGTGCCCAGCCATAAACCGATCGCGATTGCCAATCGATACGCGGGTTATGCTTCTCCAACCATGGGAAACCTAAGATCAGCATGAGCCGGGGAGCCCTAGTGATGTAAAATTCAAGGGTCTCCTCGTGCCCCCCAATGCGAAGGCGGACCGGATGGGTAGCATGAGTGATGGGACCTGCTCCTAGCATCCGGCCGTCCAAAGCCACCACCGCTAGCGGTGCCGGCAGGGTCACGACGGGTAGATCTAAGTTTCTTACCAGCTCATCATCAATAAAGTTTCCCGCAGCCCCAGAGTCTACATAGATCCCGACCTCGGCCTTAGACTTGTCCCCACGTTAACTGACCCCTTAAGGTGACGCCAACGGGGTTAGATAATTTAGGACCTAGGTTCCGCCCTTCCTGACCGAACCTGGCCCGGGCGTTTACTGACGGTCGCGTTGGTGGTCGGGCGCCCCCTAGCTGCATCGCCCCAGACCTCATTCTCGCAGGGTTACGAGCCGGGGCAGGCCAGGCAGGCCGAGGGCTGAGGGCCCTTGTGCGATTGGCCCTTTCCCTGGCGCGTTGACGCAGGCGTGTGTCTACGCGAATGCATGTTTCAAACATTTCCGTAAGGCAGGTAGGCAGGTCCCGAGGTGCAAGCTCGTCCTTCATCCGTTCGCTGAGGCCCTGGTGGAAGATACCTAGCAAGGCGCCCTCGCACCACCCGCTCTCCGCAGCCAGGGTGCGGAACTCAAGCACATAATCAGCGGCGGACCGCACCCCCTGGGTCAGGGAGAGTAAGCACGGGCCGGTTTCACGCCCCTCCCTGGGGTTGTAAAAGGTCTGACGGATTGCCTGACGGAAAGTTCGTTCCATGGTACACTCACTGGCGTCTGTCTCCCACAGAGCATTAGCCCAGGTTAAGGCCTTGCCAGTGAGTAAGGAAATCATAAAGGCTACCTTAGAACGCTCTGTGGGAAACCTAGAAGGTTGCTGTTCGATAGCCAGTGAGCATTGGAGCAGGAATCCCCTGCACTGCTCTGCTCCCCCAGCAAACCTCTCTGGGGTAGCAATTTGTGCGTCCGGGCCCCCGGGAGGGAGTTCGGATGCCCCCAACCTAGAGGGTGATTCAGGCTTGGGAACAGCCTCGGCACGCTGTTCTGCAATCCGGGTCAGCTGCTGCATAATTTGTTGCAGGAGCTGTTCATGGCGGCCGATGGCGGTCCCCAGCTGGTTCCATCTATGGCCACGCCGTACTGTTACGATGGGAGGGATAATAGGAGCCAAGATACAGGGGAGTAGTGGCAGGGTGACAGATGCCACTAAACGGCGTATATATATATGTCTATATATATATATATATATATATATATATATACATACATATATATATATATATATAAATATATATACGTATATAAGGGTATAAGATATGTAATAATAAGTATTGATATATAATTAGGAATATATATATATATATATATATTAATGCCTATTAACAATCGGCACTCCCGCGGCGCGCTGGGAGTAACGCGCAAACTTCCCGACCGAGGTTCGAACCGGCGGGCTGTGACGTTCGAGCCGCCGAACTAAACCGATGCGCCACCTAGGCTTTCCGGAAAACAGCGCGAGGAGCATTCTAGCCCCTATGGCAGCCGAGCAGTAAAAAGAAACGAAACACAAAAACCTCCGCTAAAGCGAGGCGCGCATATCGCGCTAAACCAAAAGAAATAAATAAACTAAAGAGCAGCTGAAAAACGCTGACTCCGCGACCGCGGCGCAAAAACCCCGAACCGAAATGACGCCGGTGTGACGTCACCGAGTGACGCACACACGGCTTCCCTGATCCCCAACTCTGAACCCGAACGCTGTGCTCTCGAGCGCCCTGCCGCCTCCACGGATGAGCGGCGTTCGACCGGACGCGTTATCGGCACACAGTAATATATACACACAGGGTAGAAGTGATCGTGATATTGCCCCAGGGCGTACCCCGGCAACCAATATCATAGGACAGTGGGAATATAATGTAAGAAGAGGACCCACTGTCAATTCAACATTGGGCATTGCTCCAACGACCACACACTGCGCGTGAAAAAGGCGACGGCGTGGCGAGGAAGCACCGCCACAGACCGTGTTAAATAAGGACGCTGGCAGCTGGGTCTCATCAGACCTGATTGCCGCTGTGCCTCCTGGGAGTTGGAGTTTTACTCCTTACACGGCGAGATGGCGGCGTGCGTCTCTGTCGCCCCCCTGTGGCGACACGGCCTGTGACACCTAAATATTTGCCTTTGAAGCAAAAACAAAGAATTTTGAGTGAAGTATGTGCTTTTGCAGGTATTTCATTGAGTTTTGCTGTTTGCACTAACTGTTTTGAGAAATGCACTTGTTGTGATGCCAATGTAAATCATGACGTGAGAAATGTACCAAATCGACTGAGAAAAACTGTAATAAATCAATCATTGTTTTTTTATTATAGTGTGTTTGTAACCGCTTTCTAAAAGCAAAGTTGTGTATTAGGTGTAACGGTAAATAGGTGTAACGGCACTCCGCTTTGCAGCTAATAACACCTCTTTTGCCATGATCAGATGTGGCAAAAGTACTAAAGTCTCTTACTTAAGTAAAAGCATTAGTTTATTGTTAAATAATTACTAAAAAGTAAGCAATTGTAAAGTATGATTATTTTTATACTCAAGTAAAAGTATACATGTAAATGCGTCTACATGTACTTAAAAGTACATAAATGTAAAGTATGATTATTTTTATACTTAAGTAGAAGTATAAATGTACATGCGTCTACATGTACTGTGCACAAGCACTATTACATGAAAACATGCAGTAAACTTTTTGAACTTCTTTTTAAAAGAATCTTATCCAAAATTTGTAGAGCTTGGCCCTCAACAAGAGTTATTTTGTAAACTCCGAACAACTATTTATTTTCAAATTATTATTTTATAACATAACAACCTATGAATAAATTAAAAATCAACAAACATGTTATTGGAAATGTACAGGTATTTCTTTTGAAATGTAGTAAGTGAAAGTAAAAAGTATTAAGTTACAGAAATGCTCGGTAAAGTATAGATACCTAAAGAATCTACTTAAGTACTGTAACAAAGTAAATTTACTTTGTTACTTACCACCTCTGCCCATGATTTATTAACAATAATGCATGCCCTCTCGTACCTTATTGCTTTAATATACACTAACACCTTATTTATGTTTGCCATATTTCGTTCCGTGCCGACAGCTGGACACCACAGTCTGACAGAATGGTGTTAAAGGTGCTGGGGAAATATAAAAACATGATCTGTGTCTGAGGTCAAAAGCCAAATCCTTTTTGTAGCAGCCGCCCTAAAGTTGACACATAATAAACAATATTTAGTTTTCTTCATTTACACTTCTATGTTGGTTGTTTACTTTAATTTGTGCAATAACGAACAGCTACTGGTTGCCTTGAACTTTTTTGGATCTTTCACTGATCTGCTTAAAATATAAGGTCTCACATGACTTTTCATGTTAATCACAGGCTGACTTTATGATACTGAGATCAGTGCTCTATGTAAGACTCCTTGTCATTACCTTGTCAAGGTAACAAATTGTTATGACTTTGACCAATTGGGCTCTTAATTTTAATCAAGTTTGTCATGTAGGATGAGGTTATGGTAGTTCAGTGGTTAGAGTGCTGGGCTATTGATCAATATTGGGTATTGATATTGGGTTCAAATCCCAGGTCCACTAAAGTTGCCAATTTGGGTCCTTTAGCAAAACCCTTAACCCCTATTGCTCCAGGGGTGCTGTACCAACCTTGTGCTCTGACCCCAACCAAAGTGGAATATTTGTAAGTCACTTTGGATTAAGGTGTTTGGTAAATGAGTATTTCTAAAGACGTACACCATATGGGCAATGTGAGAATATTATATTATATATGAATAATGCTTCCCAGCACACACTTACTGAAGATAAGTCAATGCATGTATAGAACATAGTTATACTTAGAATATCTTAAATTAAGTAAATTAATACCTGCAGATACCAAAATCATATTGTTATTGAACTAATTATTGTCCATTATGGGGCTTATTTTATGACTGCAATCTGTAGTGGAATGGAAAATCAATTGTCAAGGCTACAAACAAAACCATAATCACAGTAATTTACCCATTAATTTGTGTGACTCACTATCCTACTAAGAACAAAACAGGCCTGGGTGATAAGTCATGCACTTTTTGGGTTGTCTTTTATCTAGCTTCAGGGTCTACTGGATAATAATACTACCATGCTTGAGGCAGCAAACAGAGTGGCCTCAGGATGAGGAAAAACCACACAGAAACATCAACAACAAAAAGTGGTGAAGAGAAAGATGAAAGAGAAAGAATATAAGAATATAAGAGAGAGAGAGAAAATGTAAGCTGCTGAACAAAGGCGCTGTGCCAGGCGGTAGATTGCTTGCCTTTGGGGTCAGTTGTGATTTTACCTAAGAGAGTAATGTTTTGATTGTCACAGATTATATGCCACTTTTGGGGTGGGTGACAGTTGCTAGAATAGTAAAAAAAAAGAGAGAAAAGAAACAAACAACGCATCAAGCCCTGAAGGAAGGCGGCGCTGGATTGATTTTTCTCCCTCTCTCCTATGCAAAGGTCACTGTGATCAATGCTGCATAATTGAGACTGTATTAGGATCATATAGGGTCATTTTACTGTTTAATGATGAAATATTAAATATTGGCCGGCTAAGATTGCACTCATTAGCCAGCACTTAGAATTAGGGGCCTTTAATTAATTTGAACCTAACCCAAAATTCAATACATGAGCACAGACGGACATAAAGGCACTCTACTGCAAACCACAGAAGCTCGGCAAATCGGCTCCACTTACAGCCTGATTGACAAGACTGGAGCCGTCGCCGTGTCCTAAAAACCACATCTAAAAATACACGCTTTTTGTTTGGGTGGTGGGATTGAGTTTCCAGACGTGTCCAGCTCCCAAGTATTTTGTGTTAACAGTATCTAATATATATATATATATATATATATATATATATATATATATATATATATATATATATATATATATATATTAAATTAAATTAAATAAAAAATAATAAAATAATAAAAATTAATTTCATTTTAATGTATATATATATATATATATATATATATATATATATATATATATATATATATATATATTAGATACTGTTATATATTAGATACTGTTAAGACTATTAATGATATTTAATGATCTGAATTGAATAAAACTTCTGATCTGCTTTTTGTATTACTGTATTACTGTTCAGCAAGCATTTTATTGGGAACACTTGGGTTCCCCATACCCACCCAGGAGAGAAGGTTTTGGGTACTGGGCAGATATATCCAAGACAGGGTGCTAATCTATCACTGGGCACAAACATACTCAGACAGATTAGGATTCGAACCTGTAATCTCCAGCGCTGAGAGACAAACGTGCTCCGTGTTGCCCAACTTGAATATTTGAAATGCAATTTTCTAATAGTTCAATTATGTAGCTATGTATGCATGTTCTACAAATGTGAGTCAAAAGTGAGTTTCTTCATTATATTAGCTTCTAAAGCAGTGCTTCTCAAATAGTGGGGCGCGCCCCCCTGGGGGGGCGCAGTGCGGTGGCTGGGGGGGCGCATAACAAGATATCACAGAGCAAGTGATATTATGTGTACTGAACAAACCCTCAAGAGACAACATGGAAAAATATTTAAAAGGGATGAGGAGAGAAAGGCGGAGATAATAAGACCAACAAAAGTCAACCTAAATTTAAAACGAGGAAATGTGTTGAAGTGTATGTAGCGCCTGGCTTCACGGTAACTAAGGTGGGAGACGAAGAAAGACCGGTGTCTTCTGTGTCTTTAAATGTTGGCAGCGGACAGCATGAAGCCAAATAAATTAAGGCGTCACTTAAAGACATTACACCCCAATCACGCTGATAACCGCTTGAATTTTTTAATCGTAAACGTGACGCGTAGAGCCACCGACCATCCCGCATTATGAAAGCTACTTCAGAAAATCTGTGCGCTGCAGAGCGGGCGCGTTAGGGACATTAGTTATTATTTTTTTTTTTGTGGGTTAAAGTGTTAATATATTGTGCTCCTGAATTAATGTTGCTGATGAATTTGAATTTATTATTATTTATTGATTTTATTTCATTTCATTTTTCAGTATCAAATGCCATTCAGTTAAAAAATGTTTCTAGTTTAAATAAGGATTTCGTTCATTTCTGTTACAAACTAAAAAACAAAGTTAATAAAATTATTCTCTTCTAAGTTGATCTATATTTCTTTCTTTTTTGTTTTCTTTATTGTTAATAAGGATACATTGTTTTGAAAGAGCTGTACTTATAACAATCTTATAAAAACTTAAAAATACTTTTTCATCCCATTTTGTCATGTATGTATGGGGGGGGGGGGGGGGGGGGGGGCGCAAAAAGTTCTTCTTCTTCCCAGGGGGGGCTTAACAGAAAATAATTGAGAATCACTGTTCTAAAGATACTAAGTGAATGCAGTCAGTAAACTGACTGGCATACTGTAAGCTCATACAAAATGTGTAAAAAAATAAGGTTTGACCAGACAATGTTAGTCTTAGTTATGCTACAGTTTGGTCCTTGATCAGTTTGATCTTGTCTTTGTGTAATGTACACCATTTCACTTCAGCAGCACTTGAATGTATATATAGTATTTTCATTTTTTTTTTTTTGAAAATAACCAAATGTTGCGATTCCAGGGAAATAACAAGGGGAATTTCAGCAACCCCTCCCATATAAACTTACTTACTCTCTCAAAGTGGACTCTCCATTTTCAGCTGAGTACCAAAGACCAATGTCACGCTCGTCTTACCGTGGGCTAAACGCGGCTGCGCAAATACAACGCAGATCCGCAGCGCTCTAACGCGCAGAAGGGAGATAGGCACGCAGGTGGCAGAAACAAAACTTTATTCTGGTGTCCAAACACCACACAGAACGGTACACAGAGACAAGCAGACATGAAATTAACCAAGACGCACACAGACGACGAAGAACACCGTAACTAAATACACGCATCACGTGCACCCACAGACCAATCCAACAGAGACGCTAATGAACTAAAATGACCCAGACTAAACAGCTAATTAACATCAACACCCTGACAAGACAGCTAATTTCCATACCTAAAGACACAGAACACAGACACCGAAAAACCAAGGGACCAAAAGACAGAAAAACAGGTGCCCTAGGCACCCGTTACAACCAACAAGTTATGAAATGGTTTATGATTTAAATACTTAACTTGAGAGGTCCATTTCCTGAAGAAAATGCAAATGTGATTGCAGCTTGGCATACATATCAAAAGATATAAAAAAAAGATATACATCAGAGCAAAACAGTAAACGAGGTAAAAAATTGGGTGTGGCCAGGTAATAGGGCATGTTAAGTATGAGGAGGAGGAATGCAATATGTGAAGAGTGAAAAAAGGTTAACAAAAAGTGCAATTAGTCTGTGGTTTATGGTGGGTGTGTCTGCAAATTATTTGTTATGTGGCAAGTTTAGCTCAAAAGGTTACACCACTTTGAACAACTTGTTTTTTTTCCCATAGGAAATTAATTAAGTGAAATTGCAAAAATCACTGCAATGCAAAGTGAAAGGGAATTTTGGCTCAGACAAACTGAAATATCTCGGGAATTGTTTGACCGATTCCTTGTATACAAACACTCATCTCACCAATGAGCTTGATGTGTCCTGCGAAAACTGCCAAGTCAAGACAGTGAAGTCAAGTTAAAGCTACTTGGACATCCAGAGGACAATAATCATGGGCCTGGGTGGTTGAAGGCTGGGGAGTTTTTTTGGGGGTGGGCAAATGGACTAAAAGGATTTTAATGACATGCCTAGACTCAAATTCCCATAATGACAGGCTAGATTAATTATGCTCACAATGAGGTCATAATTATCCATAGGATCTGCATGCCCTTCCACTCAGCTCACAAATCAATACTACCACGTTTCATCTCACATGCATTTCCTTTCTTTTCAGCCATTTCTAAAAAGAGTAATTTCTATTAATTTGTGTTTCCAGTGAACGACTAACAAAGAGTGAGATGGATTAAAAACACAACATAGCATATATTTAGGTGGCAAGCTTTAAGTATAAAGGTTGTATTGAGTTCTAAACTAATGTGTTTTCCAATCAAATTTGATTTGAGGAGAAAATATTGAAGTGTGAATGTTGCTTAAATTACTTGTTCTTAAGATTTTTATGATTATTGCTCTTCACATTCTTCTTTTGTCTGTCAGTGTATGAAACACTTTATCAGGGGATGAGTGTCATTAAAACAATGGCTTGTATTCAAACATTGGAACAAGCCTCTTATACTATATGCTTTTGAATTCTTAGTGTGATGGTGCAATATCTTGATCATACTCCTCGCTATAAGAGGCTTAGGATTAATTCCTGTATAAAGTAGGAATTATTATTTTATCTCTCATCTTCTGGTATTATCATAGGATTTATTAAAACTTTAATCTCAGTTCTAGACATCTTGAAACACAATGTGCCAGTGTAAATATGATATGGTGAAGTGCCAATATATTTATATCTGTGTGCTTATGAATCAAAGGCAAATAAATTAATAATTTTGTGTAAAAATTTATCAATAGAGAAACAGTCATAGCAGTGCCTTTAAATTTTTTTTTATTAAGATTATTAAGATTATTATTAAGATTAATCTTAATTATTAAGATTTTATTTCATAATCAAAACCTTTTTACTTTTTACTTGGGTCGAGGAGCATGGGGTTTCCACATGCCTATCCAGGGGAGAATGTTTTAGATGCTTGGCACTGGACACGGTGACACTCTATCGCTGGGCACACACATACACATACACAATATGGGGAAATTTGGAACAGCCAAGTTTTTGGACTGTAGGAGGAGACCAGAAAACCCGGAGGAAACCCACACAGACACGGGGAGAGTATGGAAATGTCACCCAGATTGGAATTCGGATCCCCAGTGATGAGATGTTGATGTGCAAACCACTAAGCCACCCTGACAGCCTTTGAATAGGCACCTTCAAAATCTGGAACTTATGCCATGCCAAAATTATGCCAAAATTCCGCTTGTGCCATGCTGCTCTGTCCCTCTTCTACCTTGGAAGAAAGAGTCAAAACTAAGAACACTGACTGAGTAGTTATTTGTCTTCACATACACAAAAAAAAATGGTTCATATATGTTATGCAAAAGAGAAGAATGGGTAGCAAATGCTTGATGGGTAGCAAAAAAATACTAAATTAAAATATTACAGTATTTAAAATAAAAGGGTAAGAGAAAGTTTTCTCAATTACACATTTAAAAATAAAAATTGTGGGTGGAAAAATCAAACTTAAAAACTATACTATAACTATAAGTTAAACTCACTTATATCTCTCCTCACCTCTCTTACATTTTCTCTCACTTTCCCTCTTTCTCTCTCTTTCTCTCTACCTTTCTCTTTCTTGCTCTCTTTCTCTCTCTATTATTCTCTGTGCAAAATGCAATTTTCTTAGAGGTGAGCCACTTTTGCTGCTTTATTTAATAAATCTCTATGAGATCGCGGCCCTTAAAGTGCCGCCATGGCTGAAAGAGAAATGAGGACGTCTTAATTCCTTGACATAAACATAAGCCATGGATTAATGAAGGCCTTCAAGATCCGGCAGGATGAGGCTGAGAGATTGCTTATCGATCCATATCAAAATTTTCATGCTAATCTTAGTGAGGAGGACCCGGTGTCTGCTATCAGAGTTAATAATCTGATTTCTAGGCTGTCTGAGACAATTCTAGCCGGTGTGAGGCTCTAATCAGTGCCTCTCGTCTGCCCTCTCCCTCCTCCAGCACTGGCTCCTGGCCCCTGCCACCAGCCTGGACAGTGATTGAGGATATGATGGAGGTTTGTTGACAAATTAAATTTTTTACATTTCAGAGGAGATTTGGAGTGAGTGGGAATCATGAAGTTAAGGGGGGGGGGGGAAGGGGTGGATGGAGAATGAAAGGAAGAAGCAACTACAGCAATCGGGTGACCTCTGTATAGGTGTGAATGTGAAAAAAAAAATCCACATGGATTTTTGTCTTCGTTTAGTTCATTTGGTGTAGTCTAAAAAATAATAATAATAATAATAATAATAATAATAATAATAATATATAAAGGCGGCACGGTGGCTTAGTGGTTAGCACGTTCGCCTCTCAGCGCTAGGGATTCCCGGTTCGAATCCCCATCTGGGTGGAGTTTCCATGTTCCCCCGTGTCTGCGTGGGTTTCCTCCGGGTTCTACGGTTTCCTCCCACAGTATGGATCAAGTCAATTGAATTCTCAAAATTGCCCCATATAGAGTGTGTCTGTGTGAGTGAGTGTGTGCCCAGCGATGGATTGACGCCCTGTCCTGGGTCTATCTGCCCAGCGCCCGAGACGTTCTTCCCTGGATGGGCATGGGGAACCCCACCGCGACCCTAATAGAGGATAAAGCGGGAGATAATGAATGAATTAATGAATAATAAATAAATAAATAAATAATAATAATAATAATAAAAATAATACACTGACCCAAAAAAATTCATATTAGTGAGACCTGTCCCTCATTTGTGTTTTTCATTGTCTCCGTTTGGTGATTGGTTTAGTTTGTGCACGTGATTGGGTGTTTTTCCTACTTAGTTTCCGTATTCCCTCTCCCCCGTGCACGTCTTTGTTTGTGGTTTTTACACAGGTGCTAGGTCGTTTCGTTTGTTCCCTTTTCCGTTGGTGTCCCTACACCATTTTTAATAATAAAACCCAATTTGTTTTTATCCCGGTGTCTCGAACTCTTCATCCGCGCTCAACCACGGAGCGGCGCTGCGCATTGCTCCCGCGCAGGTTGGATCCATGGGAGTGTTTTACCTGACGGACCAGTGTACGCATTCTTTCCCATGTAGCCGTTCCCGGGAAATGCTCAACAGGCGTAAGCGGCGTACGCAGTTTCCCCGCGTAGCCGATCTCCTCCGGGGAAGAACAAGCTATCTAACACACACACAATCACATCTACTACTAGTACATCAATAATTAATAAACATATATATACATACACACACACACACACACACACACACAGACACAAGGGAAAAAGCGCTTATATGTTATTAGGATTATAATATATTTAGATGTTAACATTGCTAATATATAGTAAGGCAGTCACATACAGTCACTGTGCACTACTCTAATGACATCTACACTGTTGTTGCTGCCTGGCCGCTCAAGGAGGATGAGCCCCCCACTGAGTCTTGGTCCTCCCAAGGTTTCTTCCTTAAATAACAGCATAACAGGGAGTTTTTTCTTGCCACTGTCGCTTCGGCTTGCTCTTTGGGGGTTTAAAGACTTTTCATTCTGTAAAGCTGCTTTGTGACAATGTACTGTTGTAAAAAGCACTCTATAAATAAATAAATTGAACTTAACTTGAACATCTGACATCTCCATTTATAGAAGTGCGTTGTTTAAACAACCATACATCACTCCCCACACACATACTCAGTTCAACTCAAGGTTTATTTAAATAATAGTTTTCCTGTTAAAATATTGTCTCGAAGCATTATGTAAATACTTAATATTCTTTACACATAGTGTAATTTTGTCATGCAGTGTTTTTCAAAGAACTGTCCTGTAATTAAACATGTTCACATCAATGAAAAAATCTGTTAGGAAAACAAAATGTCCAGTCATGCAAATATCAAGATCCTTATGTCTTAGTTCTCTTTATTTGGAAAGAAAAATTTGTATTTCCTGTATGTGTACTCCTTTTTGACTCTATTGCCATAATAGTAATATATACTATTTATAATGTGTTTGCACAATGAGTCTGTGATTTTAATGGACATCTCTAAATGTGTTAAACAGAGGTCTCCAGAGGTTTCACATTGTTCACACTGTTAGTATTAATAGTTGCACAAGGTGAAGTTGTGTAAATTTTACACTGATTTAAGCCACACGTTTACTGACAGTCATGACAGTCCTTGGTTCTGATTGGGTAAAGGGTGGAATCCCGCATGCAACCGGACACCAACTAAAAAATGACAGCAGGCCCTAAATGAAAGCGGCCTCTGTTTGCTTTAACTTCTCTCAATAATCAATCTGCTCATCTTGATGTTTACAAAAAAGAGTCGATAGGCGACTAGAGGACTTTGTGATTGACTTTGATTTCTCTGCTGGTCCAAATCAGACTTTATTCTGCCAGACTTTGTCATTGATAATTCGTAATGATTTGGAGGCCCGTGTGCACAATGACACGCAGACAGAAGGTGGAGTGAGGTGGGGGTGTCCTTCAGCACCATTAACTACGGCCTTGGCTTTCCTCGTTATATCACTTTCATTTATTCTCAAATGCCAATGCTTTGGTTCATACTCTAATTTCACATATGCCACTATTCGAAGCAATCAAGGAGCATCTCTGAGATTTAAATGGAATTTTGCTATATAAAAACACATTACATTAATTATATTATGCTTTTACCTGTGCTAAGCTCTCTTCCAATTATTAATCAAAGTAAACTAATTTCAAAGATGCATCTGAAAATGGCAATGATGTATTTTCAACAATGATATATATATATATATATATATATATATATATATATTTTTATTTTTTTTTTTTAATTTTTATTTATTTATTTTTGCTTTTTTTTTTGCAGTGTAACAACAACTTATTATTATCTGTATTGAGCAAAAATGTTAAATTCAAAGATTCAGCATTGGCATATGGAATATAATTTGACCTTGGGACCCTCTTACTTTTCATTATCACACTTAGATGTCCAGTTTGCAATCCCCCGTCTAATCCCTTTCTTCCCACTTGTCAAAAGGTTTGTAAAATCCTATTTTCCTTTAATAAAGTATTGTTTTGTCCTGCACATGTATGCTTGGATAGAATGTCATACTATGTCTTTGTTCAGAGAGACTCCCCACTGATGTTCCTCGGCACTCTGAAAATTGCCTTATGGAAACACGGGGCCTAGATGGACAACAGCATCACGTTCAGCCCGCACATTATGCACATGACATATCTGGGACCTAGCAGTGGCAAAACTATGAATATAAAGTAATCAGGCAGGTAAAACCCACAAACACACACACAAACAGAGTCAAACACACACACAGACACACACAGACACACACACACACACACACACACACATACACACATTTCACACATTCCTTCCTATTTCGGCTTCTCTCATCTAACCACTTAACACATAATTTTTCTTAAATGTGTAACATAATTATTTAGACATCCAGAAAAGCACATCTATTTTACTTTAAGTTTTGAAGCCCAGAGAAATTGATGCAACATTTATGATGGCATCAAATATCAGGTCTATACACCCAAGCTGTTTTGAGACAATGTTCTATTGATATAATTGTCATATATGTAAAATTAAGTGAAATTCATTCGTTCATTCACAAATATATTTGATACATAATTTCATAAAAAAACAGAAGTGGGGACTTACTGAGTTAGACTACTAACTGGGTAGATTTTCTGAGAACAACATACCCTCGTTTTGTATTTGTGCTCAAATTAGGTTGATTTTTAAAATACATTTTTAGGTTGCAAAAATGTATTTTAATTATTTTCTAATTATGTTTTATCTTCTTTCCTGTTTTATGTCCTGCAAATTGCTGCAATGAATGATCAATTCCTAACATTTAACAGCAGTTGACATAAATGATAGTATAGATTTCTATATTTAAAAAAATTAAGATGCATCACCTTGTTTATTTTGTTTTAAATGTTTTTTTTATTTACATATTTAGCTTAATATACTTATTTAACCCCTTGTAGAATTGTTTTGTGGCAGCTGAGCTTACTTATGACCCAAAGAACAAGAAAAGACAAATACGATGGACAGAAAAAGTCATTAGTATATATTTAGTATAAATACGCCATGCTGGTCAATCAAGCAGACACCCATACATTTATCTAGAAGGTCATTTGTAAGGTCAGACACTGCTGACAACCACTGCTGCGTTACAATATACTTTTTAGTACTTAAAGGTGTTAGAGTTGATGCCAGGGCACTTTGCAGGGGGGTTGAGTCTTTCTAAAACTCACCCAACTCTGTCTTTATATATCAGGGCACAGTTAAAGTGTAACCAAAATAGGCATTCATATTTTTTTTTTCTTACAAATCTGTAAGCAGGTCCCAAAACGTGTGGCTGGGTGGTTAATTTTAGTCACCTGTGGCAATGAGACTGAGTAAAACACATTTGGGGTGGCTTAGTGCTTCTGTTTACTGAGCGTACACACATGTACACATACTTGAACACATTTATTACACTTAAAAAAAACTTTAGTGGGTTGTTTCAATACAATAATGCCAATTCAGTGTATATTATAAACAACAAAAGGGTCCACACACTTTTGGTCCTACTATGCATTTCAAAACTTAGTATATACATAAGCTTTTATGGAAATGGAAAATGTGTTTATTGGAAACCAAACTGAATAAAGGAAATAAAAAAGTGCAAAAAAAAAAAAGTGCAGAAATAAATGTGTTCAAGTGTGTGTACACTCAGTAAACAGAAGTACTAAGCCACCCCAAGTGTGCTGTGAAGTTCAAGCTGGAGTGTTTATTACGATTTCAAACAAAATGCTAATGCCATTAAACAAATGAGGTTTGAGCAAATTAAAAGGGAATCTGATATTAGCCGGCCCTATGATATAGCGCATGACGATCCGAGAGACTGCATCAAGGCATCATTCTCTCGGCTTGGGCTTTCATCATGCCCGCTCTCCGGAGAATATTTCTAATTAACATCATTTGCCTAATACTTTGGGTTAATTAGAATATTTAATTGAATAGCTGTAATCTTAGGCGATGACTATATTATAATCAAATTAGACACAACACTAGGCGCTGCAGCCTGGCTCGGCCGCAAGGAGAGCAGCAGACTGTCACTTGGAAATCTGTCCCAGTCCAACACTCTGCTATATTTAATGGTCCATTTGAAGTGAGCCATCAACATTTGATTATTCTTCAAGAAAAAAAAATAGAAAAAGAAAAAAAGAAAAACATAACAATGACAATAAGCGAGGGGAAAGCCATAAAAACACAGAGGGCTGAAGCTCCCATATGGCGACTCGTGCCTGGAAAAGCATGCCGATGACACTCTTGAGACTCTGGGAGGGGTTGTGTGGGGCCCTTTGTGTGTCTCTCGGTGGCCCACTTGCTTTTTAAGATGTGGGGAAAGTGACCATGGCAGGCTGTTGCACTGCCAGTTGAAGCAGAGAACCAGACAAATTGATTTTTTATAATCAATTAAGAAATGTGTACTGCAATGCCAGGCTGCTCGGTGAATGCTGTGTTAATGTGGCGTGAATATGATGACCCCACAAATGAAGCAAAACAAACCAATAAAAGGCGTGCAGCGAAATATTACAGTGCAGAAAAGGCAGTGGCAAACAGATGGTGGCTTGGTGAAATGAAATGGCGTATATGTCGGGCTTGCTTTATGGCTCCTCACTAATTGAGGCTGTTATAACTCTTAGCTTTAATGCTGTATAATAAAGGGAATCGGACGGAGCCCAGCGTGTGTTCCTCAGCTGTGATAACCCATCCTTTAAATAGATTATTAGTGTTGAATTTTATAAAGGTGCTCCCACGGCAAACTGCCACCCATATGCAAGGACAATGAAACCATTCCCTAGGCCTCGGAGAGACGATGCTGGCAATGCCATTGCAGCTGATGTTGCACAATGGCTAGATTAAAATGATAATGAATATGAGTTTGCACTTCTGGCCATGAAGGAAGTCAGTAAAGAGGGAAAACAATGTGTCTCATGCACTAAACAAAAACGAGGGGTGGGTTTGGGGGCATTGTTGGGGGCATTAATTGATCATTGTGAGCAACAGAGAAGGTATGCATCATAGTTGGGGTACAAAAAGTATGTAGACATTCAAAATGTGAAATAAAACTAAACTTATGTCTAATATTTATTCATTCATTAATTGACTAATTCTCTGGCTTAATCCTCCACTAGGATACAATGCCCATCCAAGTGAAAACATTTTGGGCGCTGGGTAGACACGACCAGGAGTTTCAATCCACCTCTGGGCACATTCAATCACACAGGCACTCAATCACACAAACACACACTATATGGGGCAATTTAGAGCATAAAATTTTATTTGAATCCATGTTTTTGCATTGTGGGAGGAAACGGGAGAACACAAAGAAAACCCACACAGACACGGGGAGAAAATGGAAACTCCAGATTGGAATTAAAACCTGGATGTCCAGCACTGAGAGGCGAACGTCCTAACCATTAAGCCACCGTGCTACTTTATGTCTAACATTGTTAGATTTAAATAATTGTATTACTTTTACGTGCCAGAATACAAAACATTTAATACAATTATTACATGGATACAATAATGTGCCTTTTAGGGATGTGACCAAATACTTTTAATGTGATGCATTCAGATATTTCTAGTTCCTTAACTTGCTAGTAATTACAATAAAAAGGTACATAATTATTAAAGGGATTATAAAATGTCTATCAATAAATGTTCCTAAATCAGGGTAGCCACAGAAATTGTTGGGTTTAATTCCATGACCTCTGGTTTCATCCTATAATATATAAAACATAATAGCAGGTAAATTAGTAATTTGAAATCAGTGTGTTAAGGTATGCAAAAATGTTTTTGTCTGTGTGTCTGCCGTGGAAAAGGCTAATATCTTATCCAGGGTGTTTCCCTGTCTTTTTTTAAGAGGTGGTACAGGTTTCAGCACCCTTCACAATACTGGTTAGTACAAACAAAATAGGAAATGAATAGTTCTTCCTTAACCATTTGAATAAGCTATATTCATCCAGAACCGTATTTATGGTAAATAATGTCCTACAGCATTACTATGTTGATGGTGAGGTAAATTTTATTTATTTCTAAAGGTTTACATTTATTTCTTTAAATAAGTCAAAAGTGACAAAAACAATTAGTCAGTTAATAGTTAGTTAATGACAATTTATCAAGTTTTAAGTATTTAACCATAAATTATACCAAAAGGCCACTCATCTTGACATTTAGTAATGATTAGTTCAAAAACTAAAAGTCTTCATAATGCTGTATAATACTTTTCATGAACCTTATTTAATGCCCATAGATGTTCATAACCACACTCATAAAGTGTTTTAAGAACATGCAATAAGGCTTTATAACACAAAGTGTTATACATAACTTCTGTTTTAGGAATGGTTTTCCTAATAAAATGACTTTATAAGTGCATACAACTGTTTATAAAAGCTTATAAGCTCTTTACAGGCATAAAGTAAAGTGTTGTCATTATTTATCTCTTTGAAAGAGACTGCATACCTAGTAGTACATAATTACTTATAAAAGCTTATAAATACTCTTTACAGACTATGTAAAATTTTATCATCTTGATTGTCTAAATAGGCGAAGAATCAAAAGTTTAAATAAATTCATATTATACTGCATTATGTGTTGTGTTATGACTTATGACTATGTTGGATTATGTCAAATAGTTTTATGACAATTTATGACTATGATTATAAACATCTATGTACATTAACAAATGATTATGACAAATGTTATAAAGTGTTATGAATAATTTTTAAATCTTTATGAATGTACTTATAATGCATTATGAATACTGGATTCAAAGCAAGTTCTTCATTCATAGCAAGTACCATGAGTTCTATTGAATGTTAATGAATTATGTTTCCCATACACATAAGTGCTAACTTGCTAATTATATTTACTATAATAAAATCTAAAAATCAACAAAAGTCATTGAAATGGCAAAAAAGCGGCAACAATGTTAGAACAGTTGATATGGAAAGGTTGAAACTTGTGCATTGTACATTTCCAAACAGTGTTTTTTAATGGTCAGTCTTGCATTAAAAAAGTTCTCTTGCCTTCATTCACATTAGCAACCACCCATTCTTACAGAATAGTGGGCAATCTGAAGCTGGTGCAAGGTCGATTGTGCTGTGTCTCATTTTGTCACCCCCTGTGGTGCATGATTAGTACTTTCCAGAATAACTGCAAAGCTTCAACAGACACTGTAACAAATGCAGCATATGTTGGAACTTATAAACCATTGTTCCTGCATTTGAAAGCAAATTATGTTTCAGCACAATCAAGAAGCAACCATCACTTAAGTGCCACTTAGACATTCTGTAAACAAAGGGATGGTTCGGCACTTGTTACTCGGATTTGGTGAGAGAACATTCATGGAATCTGTGCTTTATTAATATATTCAAAGCTGGTCAACATAAAGGACTGAAACAAGACTGAGCCATCCTTTAAATTGAACAAAAAGCATATTCTTTAAAATTAAATAAATAAAAACATCTTTTTTGAACCTAAAAATGTTCTGTGCCTGCTGGTGACTTACTAAGCTAGCATAATTGTATTGAAACTACTTTAATTGCAACCATTTGAGCAGCGCTTTTTGAAATTTGCTATTTAATTTGAAACTCACATATTTAAACAGGAGTGTTTTGCCTCCTTGCCTCCATGTTTGGCGAGGTTATAGGCGGAGAATGTGGACACCCACATAGCTGGTCCCGTTCTCCACGTTGGCACTAATTAAAAGGTTGAAGATGTTTGTCCAAAGGTTTCTGGTTTGTGATCATGCCCACAGAAATCTCATGTTCTCATAAACATTTTAATTTTAGATTATATTTGGACGATTACAGATGATTAAAGCTTCCCTAATTATACCAAGTAGTTAATTACCTAAGACCGACAACATTTCTAATTTGAACCGTGTGGAATAGTAATAGCGAGCACCAGCTGCTTTGAATGTTTTATGTTTTCACACAAATCCTTACCGAAGCCACAACAAGCTAACGCCTTTTTGCATACTGTATCATTGTTTCCATTCTAAAACAGGTATGTGTTGTTTACAGGGTTATTACTGTATAAAGAGCTTTAAATAAGTACATGGTCTGTCATAAGCATTAAATGCATGTGACCACAATTTACACACTAAAATGCACCCTTGAAAATGAAACATATATATCTATATATGTATAGATTAGTATGTTTTATTGTGGAAATACATAGTCTGCTGTTTAATCTTGCTAATTAGTAGTGTTAAAAAATGTTTAAGAATGTACATGTAGCATCCTAATTTACAATTTACAAATAGGTAAAAATCAATTTACCTATTTATATTTTAGCTATTAATATTTTTTCATTATTTTGAAACACTTTAAATGGGTATATCCATACATAATTCATTATTTTTTAAATGACTTCAGCCAGGTATTAACCCTGGGGTATTAATCCCAGGTATTAATCCCATTATCCAAAAATGATTTAATATCATTCCAATATCTGAAAAACTGAAATCAAAGATTCAACCTGAAAAGGAATTATAAGAATTGAGTTTTGATAAAGACAAGTTTTGCAGCAAAGGATCCACAACTTTAAAAAAAAAAAAAAAAAAAAAAAAACATTTAAAAATAATATATATATATATATATATATATATATATATATATATATATATATATATATATATATATATATATATATATATATATATATATACATATATATATACAGTGGGGAGAACAAGTATTTGATACACTGCTGATTTTTCAGGTTTTCCCACTTGCAAAGCATGTAAAAGACTGTAATTTTTATCATAGGTACTCTTCAACTGTGAGTGATGGAATCTAAAACAAAAATCCAGAAAAATACATTGTATGATTTTTAAATAATTAATTTCCATTTTATTGTGTGAAATAAGTATTTGATCATCTATCAACCAGTAAGAATTTTGGCTCTCACAGACATGTTACTTCTTCTTTAAGAAGCCCTCCTGTTCTCCACTCATTACCTGTATAAACTGTACCTGTTTGAACTCATTACCTGTATAAAAGACACCTGTCCACACACTCAATCAGTCAGACTCCAGCATCTCCACAATGCCCAAGACCAGAGAGCTGTGTAAGGACATCAGGGATAAAATTGTAGACCTGCGCAGGGCTGGGATGGGATACAGGACAATAGGCAAGCAGCTTGGTGAGAAGGCAACAACTGTTGGTGCAATTATTAGAAAATGGAAGAAATGCAAAATAATGGAAAATCTCCCTCGGTCTGGGGCACCATGCAAGATCTCACCTCGTGGAGCATCAATGATCTTGAGGAAGGTGAGGAATGAGCCCAGAACTACACGGCAGGACCTGGTTAATGACCTGAATAGAGCTGGGACCACAGTCTCAAAGAAAACAATCAGTAACACTCTACACCGTCAAGGATTAAAATCCTGCAGTGCACGCAAGGTGCCCTTCCTCAAGCCAACGCATGTCAAAGCCCATCTGAAGTTTGCAAATGACCATCTGAATGATCCAGAGGAGGAATGGGATAAGGTCATGTGGTCTGATGAGACAAAAATAGAACTTTTTGGTTTATACTCCACTCGTCATGTTTGGAGGAAGAAGAATGATGAGTACAACCCCAAGAACACCATCCCAACCGTGAAGCATGGCGG
>JAFMOC010000063.1:1150000-1352500 GCA_019802505.1 Corydoras sp. C115
GTGACATAAAACAACGACCAGCACCGAGGACGAGAAACAATGGAAATAAATACAAAAAGACACCCGACCACGTGCACAAAACAAACCAATGACAATACGGAGTTAATTAACTAAACTAATGAACAAAGAACGTTAATTAACTCAACAGAACGAAACTAAACACAGAACAGGTGCCCTAGGCATTTGTTACATTACCCCCGCCCCTGCGGTCGCACAACGGGGGGACGCGACCAAGAAAAAAGATAAGTCCGGGGGGGGGGGGGTGGGTGGGTCCTCCACCCTCCTTGAGCAGGGCTCCCTTGCGGGGGAGGCGTGCCGAACGCCCTCTGGTTGCGAGGTCAGGTGGGGCGTGGCCCACTCCTTGAGGGCGGTTCAGGAGTGGGCCACGCCCTCTGACTGCGTGGTCCGGTGGGCGCCCTCTGGCTGTGTGGACCGATGAGCGCCTTTGGCAGACACGGAGTGGGCCACGCCCTCTGGCTGCGTGGTCCAGTGGGCGCCCTCGGCGGACGAGGAGTGGGCCACACCTTCTGACTGCGTGGTCCGGTGGGCGCCCTCTGGATGTGTGGGCCGATGAGCACCTTTGGCGGACACGGAGTGGGCCACGCCCTCTGGCTGCGTGGTCCGGTGGACGCCCCCTGGCTGCGGGGCGTGCGGTCCCTGGACTTCGGGATGGGCGGCGTGACGCCCCTGGACTTCGGGATGGGTTCGCATGCTGGGTGGACCTCGGCGGGTTCACACCCTGGCAGGACCTTGGCGGGCACGCATGCTGGCAGGACATTGGCGGGCACGCACGCTGGACGGACCTCGGCGGGCACGCATGCTGGCTGGACCTCAGCGGGTTCGCACGCTGGCCGGACCTTGGCGGGCACGCACGCTGGGCGGACCTCGGCGGGTTCACACCCTGGCAGGACCTTGGCGGGCACGCATGCTGGCAGGACGTTGGCGGGCACGCACGCTGGGCGGACCTCGGCGGGCACGCACGCTGGGTGAACCTCCACCTCGGGGTCGCCATCCTGCACACAGTAGAGGTACACCCCCACCGCAATGCCCAAACACAAAGACATATCAGACACAGGGAAGACGGACTGGACACACGAGACAGACGAGACAGGGGGACACACCACTCTCACGCCACATGTATTCACATTTACCCCCCCGAGTGTCGGCTCCGGTACCGCCCCCTCGCAGCGCGATCCAGACACGGCGCGGTCCGGCGCAGGCGCATCACGTGACTGCCCCGCAGCGCACGTACCGCGCTCAGCAGCTGCGCAGCGCGCACGCTGCGTCTTGGCACCGCGCCGGCGTGCTCTGCGTCTGGATCTCACCACGGGGGGTTTAACAAGCTGGACTGGAGCGTCCGTCCAGAACTCCTCAGAGTTGAGGAGGGTTCGTATGGGCAGAATATGCCCATACATGTACGACTCACCCGCCTCGTCTTTGGAAATCTGAACCAAATCCAGACCTTCCTTAGCGCAGAGCGCTTCGTACCCGTACCTCCATAACCACTCATCATCGGAGTCGTAATACTCCGTCATATCAATACTTCGGCGCACACGCAGACACGGCGGAACATGCCGCGAGTACAAGGATACACGGCCCCCGCAAAGAAAAATTTAAAAATAGCTTACCTGGCTCTGGACTCCCCAAATTGCCCGGCTGGTCGTTCTGTCACGGTAGTCTACCTCGGGATAAAGCGGCATAGGAAGCGCAGAGCCGCCGCGTTTTAACGCGCTGAAGGGAGCCAGGCACGCAGTTAGCAGAAGAACAAGTTTATTTAAAGGTGCAGTAGCACCAAAAGACATGAGGTACGAACAGACTAGTGACATAAAACAACGACCAGCACCGAGGACGAGAAACAATGGAAATAAATACAAAAAGACACCCGACCACGTGTACAAAACAAACCAATGACAATACGGAGTTAATTAACTAAACTAATGACCAATGAACGTTAATTAACTCAACAGAACGAAACTAAACACAGAACAGGTGCCCTAGGCACCTGTTACACATTAAGCATTTAGGATAAATATCCTGATCTTTTCCAACTCCCTTCGTTAGACACATGAGTCTTAGTGTGCACAGGCACTTCATTATGTATAGCAGGTGGTTGCATTACTGGGTTGTACTGTGTATGATTTGGCAGTATGTGTTTATTAGACTTTCCTGTCTTTAAAGTGAATGCATGGTTTCACTTTTTATCACCACATTACAGTTTTGGCTTGGGTCTCAAGAGGTTAAGTTGTCATTTAAACACTGTCTTTTCCAAAAAACTCCATGTGTTTTCCATTTTGACAAACTCAAGGCTGATTAGGCACAAGTTACAAAAGTGTGGCTTTGTAGACATGTAGGCTTTGGTGTGTACCTGAAGGCCCTGTCTGTATTCCAGATCTTTCTACGGTGCATCATTAAAAGCAAAATCAGTCAATGGGTACCTCAGCCTGTTGAGCTGCTCGAATGTCATATTTAGCATGAGTGAATGATAATTTTACTTGAAAAACAGCAAGTAAAACAGCAAGTAAAACAGCAATCATCCAGAAACAATTATCGAAAATTTTAATTTTTATTTTATTTTATTTATATGTATAAATGTATATTTGTATATTGAACAGATTCATTATTAGAATATTTTTAGATTCTATATTCTATATTTAATAAATATAATTTTTTATTTAATTTAATTGGAAAATAATGACTGGAAAAATGCAAGTTTTAAACTCAAAGTTAGATTTAATTAATTATTGAATATTTATTTTCATAGAACAAAAGGCTTCTTTTCATGAAACCATGTACCACTTGTGCTTCTCCAACTCCTTATTTTAGCTATTCAGCATTTAACTTTCCCAAATTCACAGCAGTGGATAGCACACTAATTAAACACTACCACTGTTCAAGTGAGCATTTTTACTTTTCTGGTCCTCTGACTTGTCTTCCCAATCACATGCCAACACTCAATCATGGCCTTCTAACACTTTTACTTATTTCTAGTCTCAAGCTGGGCATTATCAGGCCTGTGACAGACTCCAACCTCACCAGCTACCACTGTCCTGGCAGGATAGGTAATCCACCAACACCATCTGCACCACTTGTCTGTGAATCACCTAAAATTTTGAGGCTGAAGGGTTAAATCCCAGTCTGTAAATTGTATTGTTCATGTGGTGCAGTCATTGGATTGGGATATGATCCGAACAGAGGGTGAAGGCTTTCCACAGTTGGTGTTAGTGATGGGTGAGGACCACCCAGTTGATTGCCAGGCACTCTTTTTAATTCTTCAGTATTGCTTCTCCCATACCAAGAGTTTCCTATCTTTGGTGTGTAAAAAGGCACACATTGCTTGTGTTCTTCCAGCTCACAGTCATCATGCTCAATCCAGTCCCTTTTAATCTCCCAACCTCACTGCAACAGAAAGCACAACAATTAGGTGGTAACATGTTTCAGGTAAGCCTTTTAAACTTTCTGGTCAACTAACTTCTCAACCAATTGACAAACCAACTCTCAACCACAGTCTCATTACTAAAGACTAAAATAAAGCCTGAAAATCCATCACAAAACACTGAAAAACACACTCCTGCATCTCTACCTGTCTTCTGAAATGCCATTTCCTTTACAAACCATGTTCACTTTTTTGACTTTATATTCAAATACAGATAAAGAAAACTCTGTTGGTTGTAATGACATCGGTGTATGCTGTCGGTTCAAATACATTTGCCTCTATGTTGTACACTGATTCACAAAACAGTGAAATATCTATTTTTTAGGTATTTCTGGTCAACAAAAAGTTGAAAAGCCACACACAATCCCTAAAGAAACAGGGCCTTGAGCTTTGAGAGATCCATCCAAATTTGATGAGCTGTGTCAGATGAGCGGATGACCCATTTTAATTAATGTTGAATTTGGTTTAAGTGCTCGACTGGTTCCGAGAGACGATCCCTGACAGTGGGTATTCCCATTTAGACATGAGTTTCAATTATATGCTCCACTTTCTGCAATCTCACACGCTGTGCATCACTTCCATAAACCGATATTAATGACTGCTCCCTGGGTAAACCACCAGCTCGTTGGACACTGTGTGGCCAAATTTATCCAGTTTTACAATTGCCCGAACTACTGCATGAAACGCTTAAGGTATAGGAGACAATTTGAAAATGTGTAAACTTTTTTCTTATTTTCCCTTTAGAATTGTAAATTTATAAGTATATAAACATTAAATAAATGTTTTTTTGTTTAACTAACAAGCAACAGTTTATATTCATATCAATTAAAACACATGTTGATTTTAGAATCATGAAATATTATTAATCATAGTTCACTTTCATGTTCATTTGTGAAATAATGAACTAATTCTATACTTTTTGTTTTGTACCACAGCTATGTAAAACATATTGAAAGTGTATGTATATTTATATTATAAATAAATTATATTTAAATTTTACTTTACTGCGGCTGTTTAAAAAATAATAAAGTATTAAAATTGACATTAAATAATACTTATGACAAATAAAAAAGGCATGGAAAAGTATTTACATTATGGGTCGATATGTGGGTCATTAATTGTGTGTGTATTAATAATGTGTAATCAGTGTTTCAAGTTTTTTTGGTCTAAAGCATCAAGCTGTTAACGTACTAAGACTTTAAGGCATACCACTTGTTAACAATAATTATTTTTTTAGTAAGTAATATTTTATTGTACAAAAAGTTCAGAACAGATTTCATGCAATAAAGATGTGGTTGAACCAAAATCTTATTCATGTCTTCATAAATTTTATGTCTATATCAAAATCAAATATCTGTCACAGGTGCCTGGGGCACCTGTCCCTCGTTTGTGTTTTTCATTGTCTCAGCTGGGTGATTGGTTTGTTTCTGTGCAGGTGATTAGTTGGTTTGTTATTTAGTTTCCGTTTTCCCTCTTTTCGGGGCACGTCTTTGTTTTGCGGTTAATCTACCCAATGTTAGTTTGTTCGTTTGTTCCCCCTTTTTGTTGGTGTTCCGTCACCAGTTTTTATGAATAAATCGGTTTGGTTTTTATCCCGGTGTTTTCTGGACTTCTCCTTCCGCGTTCTGCCACGGTGCGTCGCTGCGCAATTGCTCCACGCAGGTCGTACTCGTGGGAGCGTGTTCCCTCTGTTTGGCCGGCGTATGCAGTATTCCCTGCGCAGCCGGTGCCCGGGAAGCGCTCACTATGCACGAGCGGCGTATGCAATTGCTCCGCGTAGCCGCTCATATTTGGGGAAGAACGAGCTTTCTGACAGAAAGACGTGCCCACCATCAGAAGAGTTCTGGACACCAGGGGTCACCCATCGCTGAGCCGGTGGGCCAGAGGCTGTACCGCTGACAAAACCGAGTCTGGGCGCCAGGGACCGCTCGATTCTGAGTCTGAGCACAAGGGATCGGCAGCTGCATAGCCCGGGTACCGGGGGTTGGCCGTCGTCTGTTCACGAGTGTCTGAGGCCATTCGCCGCCGATCCTGAGCACCAGGGGCCGCCCAACGCCGACTCCGAGCACCAGGGGCGCTATCCCCGCCTCGCAGCAAGAGGGCGCCGATGCGCGCCCCCGCAGCGAGATGACATTCTCCACGCCGTCAGCAGGGGGCATCCAGCATGCCTCACAGCCAGAGGGACCTCCCTCCCTTTTGTTTTCTGCGAGAACTTGTTATTTTTATTATTAGTTTTTTTTTGTTTTTGGGTCGCTTTCCTTTTTTGCGCAACCCTTGAGGTGGGGGTATGTCACAGGTGCCTGGGGCACCTGTCACTCGTTTGTGTTTTTCATTGTCTCAGCTGGGTGATTGGTTTGTTTCTGTGCATGTGATTAGTTGATTTGTTATTTAGTTTCCGTTTTCCCTCTTTTCGGGGCACGTCTTTGTTTTGCGGTTAATCTACCCAATGTTAGTTTGTTCGTTTGTTCCCCCTTTTTGTTGGTGTTCCGTCACCAGTTTTTATGAATAAATCGGTTTGGTTTTTATCCCGGTGTTTTTTGGACTTCTGTTTTGGTGTTTATCCGCGTTCTGTGACGGTGCGTCGCTGCGCAATAGCTCCACGCAGGTCGTACTCGTGGGAGCGTGTTCCCTCTGTTTGGCCGGCGTACGCAGTATTCCCTGCGCAGCCGGTGCCCGGGAAGCGCTCACTATGCACGAGCGGCGTATGCAATTGCTCCGCGTAGCCGCTCATATTTGGGGAAGAACGAGCTTTCTGACAATATCAAAATTGAACTTGAATTAAATAAAAAATGAGGCCAACATTTAAAATTATTTGAATATCACAGAAGCTTCACCTTTTTTATTATACACAAATTACTTAATTAACATTAAAAAAAAAAAAGTTATATGAACTACAGAAAACTGAGGTATGATGCAGGACCTTAAAATCTCTGCTTTAAATGCTCTGAGTATTTATTTATATATATTTTTTTATTTAGACTAATAAAACCTAATTCAAGATGAAGCCCAGCTATCAAATACTACTGGTGCCACTACAAGTCTATGAGGCAGGAATTAGCAACAGTATTGCTAGAATGCCAGCAGGCTGAATTACTACCACATGAGCTCCTTTAGGGAAATTCTTGAGGAAGCAGATTCCTGCTGTTCATATTATCACCCCCCACAAAACCGCTGAGTACATGCACTAATGCTAATGAAAACTCACTTCAGACAACTGTCCTTATGATGCTGGTGTTGAAAAAAATCGTGACTGAGTTTCCTACATGCTGTGTGTGTGTGTGTGTGTGTGTGTGTGTGTGTGTGTGTGTGTGTGTGTGTATATATATATATATATATATATATATATATATATATATATATATATAATATATATATATATGTGTGTGTGTGTGTGTGTGTGTGTGTGTGTGTGTGTGTGTGTGTGTGTACCATGCAGGGCATTTACATTCAGGAAGCAATAGGAACAAGGTGGTAATAATTGGCTTAAATGTAATGGTTTTTAAGTTTGAAGTTGCACGCTAGCCTTCTGTTCCTAATTTTGTCAGTAATTCAGTACTGTTGATGTTGTAAGAGAAATTCGCTTTTTTCGTAACTTGAATTCAGAACAGTAATAGACATAGTGTGTACAATGCAACAAGTTCTTAATTACCTGTGCTTCACGAAACGGAAAATTTGCAACTACAAAACCATTTAAGATGTACACTCATTTGTTTATGTTTGTATTATATTCATTTACTACAAGTACCAAGGACTGAAATCTTTCCAGCTCACAAATGAGCCTTCCTTCAGCAAAATGGGGTTAATCTGGTCAAAAATTAAAATGTGAAAATTAACTTTGGTTCTGTAGTTCACACTTCAACTTAAGTACATCTACTCTTCATAGCTTTGTAATGCTGTAGTCCTATTGGAATGAGGGAAGTGTGGCCATTTTTGAATCAATTAAATTTAAATAGGTGTGGTTTTGGTTTTGGACATAAAAAAGTGTGTGGAGCAGTGAGCAATGCAGAATATCAAATGTATCTTAATAACATCAACAATTCTTCCTTTTACCTTTACAATTATATTATATTAGTTTTTTAATTACATTAGTTTTTGGTAACACCTACCTATGTCTATCTGGCATAATAATGCATTAGAAGTGCATTTATAAAGCTAGATGTACATAATCACACTTATAAAGTGTTATCAGAACATGCCATAAGGCTTTATAACACAACATGACATAATGCATTATAAATTATATATTTTAACTTTTCAACAACTTATTATAGAGACCAGCCACATAAAGCCCTATAATGTTTCCTAAAAATTACTTTATAAGTGATCATAACCATTTATAAAAGCTTATAAGCTCTCTTTATAGGCATAAAGTGTTGTCATTAATTACCTCTAGAGCCTGCATACATACAGTAGTAGAACATAATGACTTTAAAGCACATTATTGCTTTTTATAGACTTTAATTAAAGTGTACTCATCTTATTTGAAGTAAAAATGTTTAACATCCAAAAAATTAAGAGTTTAAATAAGTTAATCTTAAAATGCATTATGTCACTTTGTGTTATAAAGCCTTATGTCAAAATGTTATAACAATTAAACAATAAAAAAGAATAACTTGACAGCAGCAACACGCTCAAAAATACAGAACAGAGGCATGTTTACCACTGGTTTGCATAATCTATTTTTTAATTGTTTGTGAAGTAAATATCCTAATCATTAGCACTATTACAGTAGGATTTGTTGTATATTTGCGTTCATATGTTGCTATGTCGGGCGGCACGGTGGCTTAGTGGTTAGCACGTTCGCCTCTCAGCACTAGGGATTCCTGGTTCAAATCCCAATCTGGGTGGAGTTTTCATCTTCTCTGTGTCCACGTGGGTTTCCTCCAAGTTCTCCGGTTTCCTCCCACAGTCCAAAAACATGGATCAAGGTCAATTGAATTCGCCACAATGCCCATATAGAGAGTGTTTGTGTGAGTGAGTGAGTGTGCCCAGCAATAGATTGCTGTCCTGTCCTGGGTATATCTGCCCAGCGTCCAAAACATTCTCCCCTGGATGGGCATGGGGACCCCCACTGCGACCCTAGTAAAGGATAAAGCAGAAGATAATGAATGGTTTTTACTATGTCCATTATATAGCTTAACAATGCACATCTGAGGCCACGCCCATTTAAAATTAAGCTTAAATCATGATACTGGATATTATGATATCATGAATATTGTGACAGCAGAGGTGTGATCAAAAGTAAACTGTTGAATTAGAGTCAAATCCAGAGAAGCAACTGAGTTAATGGATCTCACATGTGGCTTATCTAAATTTACTGTCTGTGTGTGTGAGTACATGAAAATAAAAAAGGTTCAAAAAAGCAGAAAAGAGAAAGTGCCTTATACCTAGCCCACCAAATAAGGAAATGCAAAGTCGAGGGTGTTTGCATCTATATAATGGGTCTCTGTTCATACCAGCCAAAGCTTTAATAAGAAAATCATTCATGTACATCTGGCAGATCCAGTCTCCAGTTCTTGCATGCCAATTTTAATTATTGATTAAATGAAATGAAAACATGGGCAGCACAGTGGCTTAGTGGTTTGCACGTTCGCCTCTCAGCACTATGGATTTCTGGTTCGAATCACAATCTGGGTGGAGTTTCCATGTTCTCCCCATGTCCGGTGGATTTTCTCCGGGTTCTGCAGTTTCCTCCCACAGACCAAAAACCTGAATCAAGGCCAATTGAATTCTCCAAATTGCCCCATATAGAGTGTGTTTGTGTGTGTGTCTGAGTGAGTGAGTGTGTGCCCAGCGATAGATTGGGACCTGTCCTGGGTGTATCTGCCCAGTGCCCAAAACGTTGTCTCCTGGATGGGCATGTGGAACCCCCCGTGACCCTAGTAGAGGATAAAGCAGTAGATAATGGATGGATGGAAATGAAAACATTACTTTTTTTGGCATTAAAAAAGTGTAACCACTGTAAGATCATTCATAGCTACAAGGGGTTGCTTTTTGTTCATTAGAGCAAAATCAGTCATGATATGTCATAAGGATAAATAAAATAATTTACTTCTAGACTTATAGACTTATAGCCAAAAATCGATATGTGTTTAAATTTAAAAATGTATTTAATATGAACTGTAAGCCTTGATTTAAAGTATTTTACACAATAACATGATCCTGCTACTCCTTTTTTCTTTCAACATCAGGAAGACAAAAAAACATTCTCAGACATCATTTTTCTCCACTCGTGCTTGAGGCCGGCATGTCCTACACAGTTCGGAGGAACATTTGTCATTACTTATCAGGGTGTTGTTGTATTGGTTAGCCTGCAGAGAAACAGCTGTTTAGCTCTAATTTTGGGATGCATAGGCCAGCACTCATGGCAGCCAGCTGCAAAAAATCGGTGAGCACGAAGTGTCCGATGCTGAGAGAAGACACATGCCACCCCGTCTGCCTGGCAGATGCACTGCTCCATTATTCGCTTCTCCATTTTCACGTTGAGCCACCACATTCACACCTGCAAACACTTACAATATGAGTTGGAAATTGCAAACTCATAGGTTCTAGTATCGTCTCCCAATAAAATGTGCAAATGCTGCATAGTTTGAATACATTTTCACCTCAGTGTCATCACTATACATTAGTTCCTCTATTGGCCCTTTAGTAGTCTCTTGTGGCCTCATATTGACAAAAGCCCAAGGTGAAATTTATGTCACATATTTAATATGGACATCGGAATGATTATCAAATCCATAGATGCCAAGAAAGGCCAATCGGCACTAAATAATGGATGAGAGGAAGATGTGACTCAATTTGTGAGCTAGCGAAGGGCGAGAGGAAGATAGTGGGGGTCGATGTCTCCCTCTCTCTTTCTTTGTAGAATGTCATTATTCTGGTCGATTCTTTCTTTGCCTCGCTTGACATCACTCAGTGTAATCATCCTTCAATAAAAAAGCTGCTCATAATAAAAGGAACAACCTGGGTCAATAGGAGGAATATGGAGAGGGATGACCTCTCGCACCAGACAGCGTATAAATGGGCTCCTTCATCAGAGCAGAGATGCCTGAAGCGCTTTAGCCCCACTGCTATCACACCAACGTAAAGAAAAGGGCGCTGCATTAACGAATCAATGCTTTAATGAAGCAGCAACTGCAGCACTGACAACAAATAATGGTATGGATGCCGGGATCTTTGGTATGTCTCAGAATCAGTATCCTCTTTGAGTGACCTTATAGCTCATTTAAACAAAATAAGCAAATATATGTGGATTCCACTGGGTGTTGATATCATGTTGCTCCTACCTCTGTGTACACCACAATTCTGTTAAGTTTTAAAAGCATTTATGAGTTTAGGTTGTGATACTGTTATTACACATTTATATATTATTACTTAATGAATAAATTATTATTTTTTTTATTGTGATAATTGGAGGGCAAAAGTAATAATAAAAATTTAAATAAGAAAAAAAAAATCCCATAGTAATTTTGGTTAACCATAAACTTCTGTAAACCTAAATATTCTCATTAAATTAAAATTAAAATTACACATTTTAAATGGAAGAAATAAAGTCATCCAACTGATCAAAACACTGATGATGTGAGAATGGGCAACTGTATTATCCATGAATACACTCTGTAAAAGAAAAGGATAAAAAAGAACACTGCAGGAGATATGATGACAGCAATAAAATGTAAAACGCAACCATATTAAGTGTTGAATGCGACTCAGCTTTTAATTGTTACAGTATTGTTACTGTTTTTTAAAATTCAGTTTACATTTTTAAAAATTTTATTGATAACTGTAATTACTGTAAATACAGAATGAGTTACCAGACAATTGCTGCCATTTTATTACTATTAACTTTTTTAACGACGCGCAACAGGTAACTTGGTAATCTGTTGCCAGGTATTTACTGTAGGTTATTTTACAGATGATTTATTGTCATTGGCTACAAGTTAGTTACTGGGAGTTATCATCATACCAGAACCCACAATCAAAAGCCACATACAATCAATCACTAAATGACACAATTGTTTTATGCAGCATTCCACATTCCTAATCATTTCTACGTCCATATACTGTAGAAATTACTTTTTATGTTGAGTTGATCTGCGTAATTATTTTTTATGTATATTATGGCTTTTAAGTCTATTCACATAATGTAAACATTTTTAAAACGTTTATTAACCTGAAAACCACAACACCTGCTGATAGTTTCCTGGGGAGCCATGATGGCTTAGTGGTAGCGTGTTTGTCTCTCAGTGCTGGGGATCCTCGTTCAAATCCCGATTTGGGTGGAGTTTCCATGTCCATGTGGGTTTCCTCCAGGTTCTCCAAAAGCATGGACATAGGCATTTGCTAATTTTCAGATTTTTACATTAATTACATTTTCATGCAAAGGACTAATATAGCTCATATAATATTTATTATTAAAAAAAAAAATATATATATATGTACATTTACATATTTGGTCATTTAGCAGACGCTTTTATCCAAAGCGATTCACAAGATGAGAACAGGGTTAAACCACATCCCTGGAGCAATGAGGGTTAAGGGTCTTGCTCAAGAACCCACATTGATAACTTCAGGGGACCTGGGATTTGAACCGACAACCTTCAGATTGATAGCCCAACGCCCTGACCACTGAGCTACCACTCCCCAGAAATGAATGCTTAAAGGCTTTGCTCAAGTTTCCACATTAGAAACATTGAAATTAATCTAAACATAATCAAAGCTAAACGAGCCAGCCAGGAGTCGAACCTTGAATCTTCTGATCCGTAGTCAGACACGTTATCCGTAGTCAGACGCGTTATCCATATATATATATATATATATATATATATATATATATATATATATATATATATATATATATATATATATATGATTTGTATTTTATATATTAATATATTCTCCTGTTTTTTAATAAAATTTTGTTTGCATTTTTTATTATTTATTTAATTACTTATAACGCTTAAACCATATTGAGTTTAAATGGATGGATTTTCTGTTTTTCAATTGTTGAAGGTTTAGAAGGTTAACAGGTCTCGTTTTCTCCTTTGACATCATGCAGAGATGTTGATTATCTTCAGGCAAACATAATTCCTTTATCAAAAATGCTAATTGCTTTTTTATCGTTTGAGGAAAGATTACAAGTTAATAGAAGAAACTAAATAAACAGAATGGAATGGCAGAAAGGCGACACGAGATGTTAATTAATTTGTGGCCACCTCTGAGCTAATTAGCAGATATAAAAGAAAAAAAGAAGAGTTAATGAGGCCTGGTGTAACTGACACACTGGGAATGCAGATTCTATTTTATGGAAGTGTAAACAAATGATATAAAAGTTTTTCCATTTAATCTAATCAGGCAGCATAAAAATATTTATTTTCTGTTAAAATGGGTCAAGCATCCGCTATATAAAACACTAGTGAATCAAAAGTAATAATTTCTGTAAGTGCAGAACATAATTGTAACATAACATAATTCACTTGTGTATCAGTTGCTAAAGCATAATTTTATTCTTTTTTATTTGGTCAAAATCAAAACATCATGTTTATAAATGAACAAATAAATATACATTCACCAACTTTATTACATTTACATTTAGTCATTTAGCAGATGCTTTTATCCAAAATGACTTACAAATGAGAACACCACAAGTCAGAAGCCATGGAGAAAACCAACTATACTGTAAATTCATCAAACCTGATTGTTATTCGATGCTGCGCCCCCCCCCCCCCCCTTTTTTTTCTTTTTTTTTTTTTTCTCTCTACAACAGGTATTTGTTAAAGAGATGCGTCTTAAGTAGTTTCTTAAAACTGTTTAGTGATTCTGCCTTACGGACAGAGTTGGGAAGATCGTTCCACCATTTTGCAGTGGTGAAAGCCACGGAGTGAGAATTAGCTCCTCGGTGAGATGGAACCGCCAGGCAGCAATCATCACTGGAGCGAAGTGAACGAGTCGGAGTGTATTTTGAAAAGATAGAGTGAAGGTAGGAGGGGGAAGATCCAGAAATGGTTCTGTATGCCAGAGTCAGTGACTTGTACTGAATGCGAGCAGCTACAGGAAGCCAATGGCGGGAAGTGAGTAATGGAGTGACATGAGTTCGCTTGGGCTGGTTAAACACAAGTAGGGCTGCAGAGTTTTGAATTAGTTGAAGAGGTCTGATTGTGGAAGCTGGGATACCGGCAAGTAGCGCATTACAATAATCAAGCCGGGATAAGACTAGGGCTTGAACAAGCAGTTGGGTAGCATGTTCAGTCAAAAAGGTTCTGATCTTCCTTATGTTGTAAAGAAGGAATCTACAAGAACGGACGGTTTTGATAACATGATCAGAGAGTTTAAGGTGGGAGTCTATTGTGAACCCAAGGTTCCGGACCGAATCGGTTGGGGAGATTGTGGAGCCATCAATTTGGAAGTTCAGGTTGTGATGGATTGAGGGTTTAGCTGGGGTAATGAGAAGCTCTGTTTTTTCTAAGTTTAATTTGAGATGATGGGCCTTCATCCAGACAGATATGTCGGTGAGGCACGCAGATACCCGATTTGAGATGATGGTGTCATCAGGGGCAAAAGACAGATGAAGCTCAGTGTCATTAGCATAGCAGTGGTAAGAGAAACCATGCGTCTGGATGACTGTGCTCAGTGATGTCATGTAAAGTGAGAAGAGGAGAGGACCAAGTACAGAGCCCTGAGGCACACCCGTGCGTACTTGGTGAGAGTTAGAGATCTCCCCATTCCATGAGACTTTGAAGGTCCTTCCTGTGAGATAGGATAGAAACCATTTAAGTGTCGTGCAAGAAAAGCCTAATTCAGCTAGAGTGGAGAGTAGAATCTGATGATTTACTGTATCAAAAGCTGCAGAAAGGTCTAACAAAATGAGGACCGAGGATTGAGATTTGGCTTTGGCAGATTTAGGTGAGTCAATTACAGAGAGCAATGCTGTCTCCGTGGAGTGACCACATCTAAAACCGGATTGATTGGGATCAAGGAGATTATTCTGATTAAGAAATTTGGAGACCTGTGTGGATACCACCCAGTAAGTGTTTAAGTGTTTTAGACAGGAAAGGTAAAAGAGAAACAGGTCTGTAGCTCTCAACCAAATTTGGGTTGAGCGTAGGTTTTTTGAGTAGGGGTTTGACTATGGCCTGTTTGAAACAATTTGGAAAAGTCCCAGATGTGAGAGAGGAGTTAATGATGTGTGTGAGAGCTGGTGTGATGGAGGAGGCAATGGATGGGATGGGATGGAAGGTGGGATGGGATGGAATCAAGGGGGCAAGTAGTTGGGTTACTGGCAAGAAGAATTTTGCAGATGTCAGATTCTGTGACAGGGGAGAAGGAGGAGAGGGTTGGATGGCTGGATGTGTGAGATGTAGTGTTGTGGAAATGCTGAGTATGAAAGAGTTTGCTGATGCCCTCAATCTTTTCTGTGAAAAAAGTTGCAAAGACATCAGCTGACAGAGAAGTGTTAGGAGGGGGAGAGGGAGGAGTTATTAGGTATATTTCATTGTTTCTCCACTTAGATGGACTTTCTCTACATGTTGGTATCCTTTACTCTGTTCTTTGATGATCAGTACCCCACAACGCAGGTACTATCTGGGTGATGGATGATGGTACAAGTGGTACAGGTGGACACCTGTATGGTTTGATTGGTGTACTGTTCTCTGTTCAGCAGCACTGCTGTGTCTGATCCACTCATACTAGCACAACACACACCAACACAACACCACGATGTCAGTATCACTGCATTATTGAGAATCATCCAACACCATGTGATCATCTGTGAATATACTAAAGAGGACTAACAAATTACGTAGCGAAACAGATGGACTACAGTATGTAATTGTAGAACTACGAAGCACATCTTTAAAAAAAAAAAAAAAACTGTGAGGGTAGATGTGTAGATATAATCACTTTTTACAATAGAAAAACAAGCATGTTTTTTTTTTTTTTTTTAGTAACAAGCCTTTTAATTCTTTGGTGATTTGGAACAATAGCACATACATTTAAATTTGTGATAAAAAAATGTTCAGATGCTGCAGCTGAATTTGCTCTAGGTGGAGCTTGTTCTGACTGTGGAGAGTAATTATAGACTGGGTAATTATATCATCACAAACGTCAATGTGCACTGCTGCCACTGCTTATGCTCTGGACAGTCTTGATTCTGACCTCAGGGCTTCTTGCTGTGGGGATGTTTGACCATCACATGTCTTCAAAGGTGCTGCATTTTGCTGCTGTGGTAGTAGGAATGACATGTGCCTTAAGGTTTTAATAAATTGCTTTTAGCTGCTCTTATTTGGTTGGAAGTGCAGCTCTCAAGAACCAACCACTATTCTATTACTTGAACAAAATGACCTAGCCATTCTTCCGGGAAATGACGCAGAGAAATAACTGGTTCTACCTGGAAACACTAAGACATTCTTTTGTTTTCGTTTGGCTTTCAGTGCCTCTATCCCTGACCAATTTGTTGGGTGGGTTCCTGGAACTTTAGCTGCTAATTACTTATCTGCGGTTCGCTAAAGAGCACATGGACACAGGTTATTTAAACAATGATCAGAAAACATGTCATTTTGAATTAGGTGTGCCAAAGTGAGAGCTATTCTGGACTGGCTAGTTCCTTATGCATTGTACATGTGGACTATTTCTAAATTGGGTTTTGCAAATTTGTACTGGATTTGTATAAAATCCTATTATTACTTATAACATTTATTATTGGTAAGCATTTAACTGTTTTTTTAAACTCTCAAAGCTCAATTTACATTTGTTTTTCTTTTTTGGGACATTCAGATCAAGTATTGTTCCATTGAGCTGAATGACTGTTCTTATCTCAGAGTGAAAAATCAAATAATTTACAGGTTATTTGTTTTTAAAAGTAATATATTCAGGTTTGTATATTTAACATATAATTAATAAACAGATGAACCATTGTTTAGCTGCTTCAAAAGAACTTTATATCTTTATATTCATCAGCTACTTTATTAGAAATACAAAATATGCTTCATTTAAACTCAGTTTGATTTGGGCTGGATTTTACACCTGCCCTGATATTTCACAGCTCTGACATTCCCACAGTGATATTATGCAGTGTTTACAGGCCATTTCTACATGATTACAGGTGGTAATGAATAGGGATGACTTGTCGAGCCCAGCTAATCAGGTAATTGCAGCTTTCATAAAGCTGATTTATCAGCAGGAGTCAGAGAAGACCTGTAAATACTTCAGTAGATGACACCAGAGTTTATGAGGCGATCTCAAGCACTAATGACAGATGATCCCCGAAGCTTTGAAGGCCATAATAAATAAATCAGGCTCACAAATGGACATCTTGGGTCCATTCAGTGCTACATTTAAAGCTGTTATGCTCTGCAACTCATTATGATTGGTGTCATTTCAGGTGGCATTGATTTGCTTTAAGCAGCTCTGCTAAAGCTCCACTTTCTGGATAAAAATCTTTTTTTAATGGGTGGATGTGGAAGCATCAATCAGCATTACACAATCCACATTTAGGAGGCCCCCCATTGGGAGAGTGTGTATAACCCCCAACTTGGCGTGTTTGCCTCTTCAGAAAGTTCCTCAATATCAAACCTGGCTGATATACTACGTGCTGAAAACATGAGCTCTGCCAATTTAAGGGTATTAGTATTGTCGATTCAAGCAGGACAGAAACTCTCCACTTTTTTATGAGCCAAAAGTATGTGGCCATATGCCCATCAAGACTCTATAAATCTGTTCGATGTTTTATATGAATACATATAAATATTTATCAATTTTCAGCTTGATTTTTTGTCAACAATTAAAAAAGCATATGGCAAATACTCAAAATAAAAATACAGTTATTCAAGAGATGTTTAGTAAGTTTAAACTTATAGCTCAGAGGTTCCAACATCTTAAAATATAATGACATGCAAAGGAAAACAATAATGGTTAAAAAAGATGATTAATTTACACTGCAATGCCAAAACAGATATTTTCACAATGAGTTTAAGGACTGTGTAAAATATAGCAAAATGTGTATATCTGATGATTATCTTAATCCTTTTCTATGGTTGCGGAGGGGGGGTTTGGTGTTGGGAGCCCAATAACTGTCAAGTTTAGAATATTTTGGGTGCTAGAGACATACACCCAGGACAGTTTACCAAACCACTGCAGGGCACACACTCAGTATTCATTCATTCATTATCACCCGCATTATCCTCTATTAGGGTCGCGGTGGGGTTCCCCATGCCTATCCAGGGGAGAACGTCTCGGGCGCTGGACAGATACACCCAGGACAGGGCGCCAATCCATCGCTGGGCACACACTCACTCACTCAAATACACTCTATATGGGACAATTTTGAGAATTCAATTGACTTGATCCCTGTTTTTGGACTGTGGGAGGAAACCGGAGGACCCGGAGGAAACCCACGCAGACACAGGGAGAACATGGAAACTCCACCCAGATGGGGATTCGAACCGGGAATCCCTAGTGCTGAGAGGCGAACTTGCTAACCACTAAGCCACCGTGCCGCCCACACTCAGTATATGTGGGCAATTTAGAGCAGCCAATTCACCTTGAATCCATGTTTTTGGACATGGAAACGCCGCCCAGAGGTTACATTATATTAATGTCAGATCTTTACCTCTACATGTATCAATAAAGTCATGTTCATTTACCCAAACTAAGTTTTGGTGATTTCGGATGGAGCTATTTTACATACTTGCATACTGTTAATTCTAATTCTAATTCCAGATTCTAATTCTAATCTGGGTGGAGTACACCCTGTCCTGATTATATCCACCCAGCGCCCAAAACATTATCCACTGGATGGGCAGAGGGAACCCCCCCTATGGCCCTAGTAGAGGATTAAGTGGAAGGTAATGAATTAATAAATGAATGAATGTTATAGACGCTATTGTTATAGCATATATATAGAATGCTCTCCACTAGTGTGCTGAAAATTTTAATACAAATACATCATGTCTGTTCCTTTGAGTTGCCTGTGCTCATTATTGGTGCCAAACAGCTCAGTGAATGGTAAAGAGAGAAATAAAGACAAAGAAAGCCTGAGCAGCAGCAGTAGAGTGCCCATTATTGATGATCTGGACCACTCTTGGTCTCGGCAGTGGCCAGGCATCAGCACCATGATGATAGTCTTCAGTTATGCAGACCCATAAGCAAAACATTGCAATGCACTTTGTATTCTGACACCTTTCTATCAGAACTAGCATTAACTTCTTTAGTAATTTAATAAAAATCATAGAGGAAAAACATTTCCTTTTGTTGTGAATTCATGCCCATCCAAATTTAACTAAAATCAAAATTTTAACTAAACTTGATAAACCACAAATGCCCTGTCAGGGTACAATTGCTTTCTGTGAAATATTCATTCAATGCACCTAAATTTATGAATTTACTTTCTCCCCTCTACATCAGTTTTGGAGCTGTCCAGGACCTTTAATGGAAAACTATCACCAGATCTTTTCTTCTGTCTGACCAGGTCACAAGGTCACAGCTGATGTCACTTGTTAAATAATGTGTGACAAATAGGTCCTGACACATAGGCTCTAAAAGCAGAATGAAAGCAGATGCAATTTTAGTTGAATTTAGTTAAACAGAAAAATAGAAAAAACAGAAGATGCTGCATTCATGTTTTTTTTTTTTAATAAAATTATTCTCTCATCCTTACACTGTGTTTTTGCTCCCAGGAGTGAGTTATTTGTTTAATTCAGTTTTTCTTTAATCAATTGTTTTAGTTTCATTAAATGCCATTAAATTTTAATCAATTTGATTTTATTCATTTTTTACAGTATTACGGTGTGAAGTAATCATATGCAGTAATATTTTATTTTCTTTAAAAAAAAAATAGGTTTATTTTATAATTACATCATGAAAGTACAAATTGTTCTAATACATTTATACATAGTTATAATTTATCCATTGTAATCCCCGCATGAATAGTGGGACTTTCACTACACTAAGCAGATTTGAAAATCAGCAAAACACATTTTTGCTTACTTAACATTTTAAAATATTTAGCTTTAAAAGTTATAACTCATACCCGGTATTAGTGTCTTAAAAAGCAGCCAAGAGATTAACCATGTATGAGCTGAAAATGTCATTTTCTGATAGGCCTTTAAACGAGACCATAGTGGCCCAATGACAACAAATCTATAGCAATGTCTGATATGCTATAATACTAAAAAGACAAAAAGAACAAATTTAAGCACATATTGAGGGCAAAAACAAACTATTCTTTAGTACAATCTTTTTTTTTTGCTTAGGGTTGTGTAGTCTTGCTTCATAATGTTCTTTTAATATGCAGCTCACATTTTTTAGTATTTGCTGGTATAATTCAGATGTCATGGTCCCCTCAATTATTAAAAGCCATCCTTCTAAAAAAAATAATGTAACAGAGTTTTATGTCACCATAATTTAGAGCAAAACAATGTACATTCTACTCCACTTCATTCATTTGCCAGTGTTAGGTAGTTGAATCTGTGTAAGTGTGTTTGTGAGAAAAAGAGAGAGAGAGAGAGAGAGAGAGAGAGAATTTGCAAAATAACAAATCATGCATCTTTAAAAGGACTATAAATGTTGCTTGCATTCACTACAAAGCACTGACTCTGGACTACAGGACGATCTCTGCATCTGCCCCCTTTTACCTTCAATCTATTTTTCCAAAATACACTCCAACTCATTCACCTTGCTCTAGTGATAAACGTTGCCTGGTGATTCCACCTCACCGTGGGCGCCCGAGACGTTCTCCCCTGGATGGGCATGGGGAACCCCACCGCGACCCTGATGGAGGATAAAGCGGGAGATAATGAATGAATGAATGAATGAATATATTTATGGTCAATTCTTACAATTACAGTGTCAATATAAAATTGGCAGCTTTCCATTCATCTACATTTTGACTTTAGCAGAGATAATTACATTTGCTGAGGTGCAGGCATTTAGTGTTTAAAAAAAAACTCCTATAATTGAATGTGTGCATCTGCAAGTGTACATGTGAGGACTGTGACTGAGAGCCAGATCCGGTGGCCTCCTGACTGCTGTGTGTTTGGGTGTTCAGGTGGGGTGGAGTGGGGTGAATATGGGCTCAGCGGCAGGGGGCTGATGGGCCTTTCAGTCCGGTGCAGTGGAAAACACAGCTGCTAACAAACCACTTCACTTCACTGAAGAAGGACACAGATGCCATAAATGACTTGACATGATGGGTGAAGGGAGCTCCATTCCCAACTAAATCACCCATTCAGGGGCAAGTTAACAGGAGGGCAAAATAGAGTGGCGAGACCTTGTGGATCTCAGGAATTCTCTTTGATGGAGATAAAATCTCCACGGAGTTTGAGAGAGTGAGGTAGAAGCTTGGCGTACTTGCCTCTTTCTCTTGTTGACCACCTGCCTTAGTGCTTACTTCTGAATCATACAGCATTAAAGGCTAAACAGAATTTTAAAGACATCACATAATCTATATGAGTACAATAAATTAACTGATTAAAACTTAAGCATTGGGCTCAAATCCCAATCTTGGTAGAGTTTTGATGTTCTCCCTGTATCCGTGTAGGTTTCTTTAGAGTTCTCTGATTTCCTCCCATAGTCCAAAAACATGGATTCAAGGTCAGTAGAATGCTCTAAATTGCCTTATATAGAGTGTATTTGTGTGTGTGTGTACGTGTGTCTGTGTGTGTGTTTGTGTGAATGAGTGTTCAGCTCAGCGCTCCCCTAGATGGGCATGGGGAACCCCCCTGAGACCCAAATAGAGGATTAAGCGGAAGATAATGAATGAATGAATGAATGAATGTGAACTTCAATGATCCTTATTGTCTTTGTTGTTGTTTTCCACGGCATGCTGGAAAATATGTCAGCATGCACATGGGACAAATACCCACAAGAAACAAATTATAAAATAAACATAATAAAAGCAATATAAAATACCTTAGGGCATGTGCACATCCAGGGCAACACAGTGGTTAGTGGTTGGCACAACCGCCTATTAGCCTTGAGGAATTCTCCGATTTCCTCAAACAGTCTAAATTGCCCCTATGTAAATTGCCTTTGAGTGTCTGAGCAGTAATGGATTGGGGCCCTGTCCTGTGTGTATCTGAACATAATATAGGATTAAACGATAATGAGTGGATATGGGATGTGCACATCTTACCATCCTAGAACATAAAATACTACCTCGGGTGCATATGTGACCCCTACAAACCAAGCCATATCTCACGTGGCATGCTACTCTTATCATTTTAAATATGCAAATGTGTTTACACAAAATAAATAAATAAACAATATAAAATTGTTCATAATGTTCTGGTCCTGCTTTATTTGAAGCCAGCAGTGAGATAGCAGCATATGCACCTTGGCAAAGGTGTACATGACTAGAGCCAAAAACCACCATTACAAATGTACTTTTATACAACTAAGTTAATTCAGGCTACTCTAGGTCAGGCTTTAATAAAAAAAAAAGTGTGATTTAATAGTTTATTAAACTTCAAAACCCCTGAGGTTTATGGTATAAATCAGAGGAGAGTGGAATTCAATAGATTTTCAAATATAACAATGCATTTTGTAATGTAGGGAAGCATCTTGGCCTTTCCATTAATTCCAATATAGACTTTATTATGAGCCTAATTAAATAAACGAGACTGGTGCTCGGTATGCCTAATGTAACAAAAGCATGAAGGCAATTATACTTAGCCACTCACACAAACTCTTGTATGCCTGTAAAATAGAATTATCATTGGCAAGGAGGTAGACAGTCTTTCTATTTAGAACTGCATTGCAATGCAGAAAAGTGTAACCAAAATGAAGTTCACCAAAAAAAAAAAAAAAACAAGTCATCAATTTTAATTACCTAGTCTATAACCCATATAGTGTATAACCTCTACAGGAAGGACCAAACTCCCCCTTTTTTTTTGAGACAACAGAGATCCTTCAACATCTGTCGGACGATGCTTAGGATCCTCTAAAGGTTTGTGGTGGTGAGTACTATCCTTTATGCTTTTGAATGCTGGAGTAGCAGCAGGCTGAAGATAGTAGATGCAGACCGAACAAACTGATCCATAAGATGGGTGATGTTGTGAGTGTGGAGCTGGACTCGCTGATGGCAGTGTTTGAGAGAAGGATGCTGTCTAAGCTGAAGGCTGTGATGGACAGTGTACAACACTGTACGACACACTGGTAAGACAAAGGAGGCTATTCAGCTTAAGACTTTTTTCTTTTAAAATGCACCACAGAATGCCACAAAAAGTGATTCTTACCTGTGGCGATCAAACTGTATAACTCCACTGTCAATGTTTAATAACAAATTATATGTGCAATATAAAAATATGATTCAAACATGCAATTATATATTGGTGCATCACTTACTACTGTACATGTCCAACGAGTGCAATATAATTTATTTACTTATTACTTTATTTTGTATTATTTCATACTTTGTCCAAAAATTTATCTACTAGTTATATTTTAAATTAAACCTAAATTTTATAATATTGCATCTTATTTTTCTGCATTTTAATTATTGATATGTTTATTATTGCTAATATTTGCCACGGTAGTCTACCTCGGGATAAAGCGGAATAGGAGGCGCAGCGCCGCCGCGCTTTAACGTGCTGAAGGGAGTCAGGCACGCAGGTAGCAGAAAATTGGGTTTATTAAAGGTGTAGAGACACCAAAAAACATGAGGTACGAACAGACTAGTGACATAAAACAAATGACCAGCACCGAGGACGAAAAACAACGGAAATAAATACAAAAAGACACCCGACCACGTGCACAAGACAAACCAATGACAATAAGGAGTTAATTAACTAAACTAATGACATATGAACGTTAATTAACTCAACCGAAAGGAACGAAACACAGAACAGGTGACAGGTGCCCTAGGCACCTGTTACATTACCCCCGCCCCTGCGGTCGCGCAACGGGGGGACGCGACCAAGAAAAAAAAAACAGTCCCGGGGGCGGGGGGGTCCTCCACCCTCTTTGAGCCGGGCTTGGAAGGCGCTGTCAGGTGGACGCCCTCTGCGGGGGAGACGTGCCGAACGTCCTCGGGCTGCGAGGTCAGGTGAGCGGATCAGGAGTGGACCATGCCCTCTGGCCCCTGGACTTCGGGATGGGCGGCGTGCGGCCCCTGGACTTTGGGATGGGCGGCGTGCGGCCCCTGGACTTCGGGATGGGCGGCGTGCGGCCCCTGGACTTCGGGATGGGTGGCGTGACGCCCCTGGACTTCGGGATGGGTGACGTGACGCTCCTGGACTTCGGAATGGGTGACGTGACGCTCCTGGACTTCGGGATGGGCGGCGTGACACCCATGGACTTCGGGATGGGCGGCGCGACGCCCCTGGACTTCGGGATGGGCGGCGCGACGCCCCTGGACTTCGGGATGGGCGGCGCGACGCCCCTGGACTTCGGGATGGGCGGCGCGACGCCCCTGGACTTCGGGATGGGCGGCGCGACGCCCCTGGACTTTGGGATGGGCGGGGTGACGCCCCTGGACTTTGGGATGGGCGGCGTGACGCCCCTGGACTTCGGGATGGGCGGCGTGACGCCCCTGGACTTCGGAGGTTCGCGCGCTGGCAGGACCTTGGCGGGCACGCATGCTGGCTGGACCTCAGCGGGTTCGCACGCTGGCCGGACCTTGGCGGACACGCATGCTGGCAGGACCTCTGCGGGCACGCACGCTGGGCGGACATCGGCGGGTTCACACACTGGCAGGACCTCGGTGGGCACACATGCTGTCAGGACCTCGGCAGGCACACACGCTGGGCGGACCTCGGCGGGCACGCACGCTGGCAGGACCTTGGCGGGCACGCATGCTGGCTGGACCTCAGCGGGTTCACCCACTGGCAGGACCTTGGCGGGCACGCACGCTGGGTGAACCTCCACCTCGGGGTCGCCATCCTGCACACAGTAGAGGTACACCCCCACCGCAATGCCCAAACACAAAGACACGGACATATCAGACACAGGGAAGACGGACTGGACACACGAGACAGACGAGACAGGGGGACACACCACGCTCACGCCACATGTATTCACATTTACCCCCCCGAATGCCGGCTCCGGTACTGCCCCCTCGCAGCGCGATCCAGACACGGCGTGCTCTGGCGCAGACGCGTCACGTGACTGCCCCGCAGCGCACGTACCGCGCTCAGCAGCTGCCCCGCTTGAACGCTGTGTCTTGGCACCGCGCCGGCGCGCTCTGCGTCTGGATCTCGCCACGGGGGGTTTAACAAGCTGGACCGGAGCGTCCGTCCAGAACTCCTCAGAGTTGAGGAGGGTTCGTATGGGCAGAATATGCCCATACAGGTACGACTCGCCCGCCTCGTCATCGGAAATCTGAACCAGATCCAGACCTTCCTCAGCGCAGAGCGCTTCGTACCCGTACCTCCACATCCACTCATCATCGGAGTCATAATACTCCGATATTACACTGTTAGAGCCGTCCTTACGGCTCCGGGACAGCGGGCTGCGCATAGCAGCGCACTCGCGGACACGGCGGAACGCGCCGCGAGTACGAGGTTACGCGGCCCCCGCAAAGAAAAATTTAAAAAGTAGCTTACCTAGGCTCTGGACTCCCCAAATTGCCTGGCTGGTCGTTCTGTCACGGTAGTCTACCTCGGAATAAAGCGGCTGCGCATAGGAAGCGCAGAGCCGCCGCGCTTTAACGCGCTGAAGGGAGCCAGGCACGCAGATAGCAGAAAATCGGGTTTATTAAAGGTGTAGTGACACCACAAAACATGAGGTACGAACAGACTAGTGACATTAAACAAACGACCAGCACCGAGGACGAGAAACAACGGAAATAAATACAAAAAGACACCCGACCACGTGCACAAGACAAACCAATGACAATAAGGAGTTAATTAACTAAACTAATGACATATGAACGTTAATTAACTCAACCGAAAGGAACGAAACACAGAACAGGTGACAGGTGCCCTAGGCACCTGTTACAATAGTAGTACTTTGTTCTTTATTTTTTATTCTTCTGCATATTATAACACTATAAATGAGGTTCCTGTGATAACTGCAATTTTCCCCCTGGGATCAATAAAATATTCTGATTCTGACGATTAAGGTATATAGCCATAGGTAAGCAAATATCCTAGCATCTCTCCTTCATCTCACCAGTTTTTTTCACTCATTTTAAAAATATGATAGATGTCTGGCTTTCTACTCTTTATGGACTTTCCTGAGTGACTGAGGCACTGACTCTAAATGCCCAAGCTTAAGGTTAAAGCCCTTTTCAGACAACTGAAATGCTACCTTACCAATTTTATGATTTTATTGACCTGCCCTGTGCAAAGGCATGTTGGAAAATGTCTTCCTGATGAATCACTATAGTGCACCTAGTATCTGAAAAATAGGATGTTTAAATCAAATAAGCTTTTTAAATATTTATCATGGAATTATTATACCATGCATAAGTGGATAAGGGCATTTTGTGTGTGTGTGTGTGTGTGTGTGTGTGTGTGTGTGTGTGTGTGTGTGTGTATGTGTGTGTGTGTTGCTTTTACAAATCGACACCATTGCTATCATTTCCACAACATCTGACATGTAGTAGCTTACAAAAGTAAATACACTTATGGGACAACACTGAAGATGTGTCAATTTGATGTAATGTAAAGACGTGTTCAGCTTGTCAAATGCTAGTGTGTGTGGGGCTGTGAATTTTTCCAAATTGTTGACTACTTTGGAACATTTATAATGCCACCACATGAACATTGCTCCCTAGACTAAACTGCTAACAACATCATATTTGGACACAAAAGATAAGGTAAGTGATGAATAAAATCTAACTTTATTTTCAATCAGTTAGCTTTGGAAACTTTAAGTAAGTTTTAAGTAAGTTTTCTCAAGAAATAAGCAATTGTGTGTGTTTTCTGTCACAATTAAAATCCTAAAGTAGCACTAACCTATCTATTTCTCTGGCAAGTGCTATTTGTTGAAGTAGTTCAAGTGAACTGAGCTTCAGAAAGAATATCTTCCAGGTTATATTTTTTACTTTGGCTACAATTAGTTGCCTTTGTTCGGTATAGCATCCCTGAAACTTGCATCAACAGTAGTCAACAATATTTATATTTAACTATAAGTGATAAGAAGTTAGGGCATCATTTAGAATTTTTTTGAGCGCTAGAATTATACTTCACTATACTTCAACTGCACAAATGACTTTCTATATTTTACCATCTATAAACATAACAAGTTGAGACATATTTCATATTAAGCTTTTATATAAAATAAATAAAATACATTTTAAATTTCTCATTAACCTGCTCCAACTGTGGTGTTTTTCTTTAGTGGACTTAAACATCTTACAATCCATCAGAACTGTAATTGCAAGGCATGTATTTATGTCAGTGTTCAGCTTGTAAAAGGAGTGATTGGTGTACTTTTATTTTAATAAAGAGTAATTCATTCATTCATTATATTCCGCTTAATCCTCTATTAGGGTCGCGGTGGGGTTCCCCATGTCCATCCAGGGGAGAAAGTTTCGGGCGCTGGGCAGATACACCCAGGACAGGGGGCCAATCTGGTCACACACTCACTCACACAGACACACTCTATATGGGGCAATTTGAAGAACTCAATTTACTTGATCCATGTTTTTGGACTGTGGGAGGAAATCGGAGAACCCGGAGTAAACCCACGCAGACATGGGGAGAACATGGAAACTCCACCCAGATGGGGATTTGAACCGGGAATCCCTAGTGCTGAGAGGTGAAAGTGCTAACCACTAAGCCACCGTGCAACCGATAAAGAATAATACATTTTTAAACATACATTTGAATACACATCTATATAATCTAGCACTGATATAGTGCTAAACTAACTAAAACTAATATTTTTTAAAAAGCAGCAAAATTAAAAGCCATTTTAATATTCAGATTAATGTAATTGTGGGCCTCACATGGTACTGTGGTATGACAGCTGCATTTACAGTAAGTCCTTCAGCATAAAACAAATTTCTTCTTTGATGCCAAGTGGTACCGAAATTAACCAATCGGCCTGAAATCCAAAACCCATCAGTGCATTTGTTTACTTTCTGAAAATAAATGGACTTTACACTTTCCTGTTTGTTTTGACATACTGGGCCTGTTTTGATCCTAGTCCTGTGTCCCAAGAGGAAGGGACTCAAATTGGATTTTTCTGAGGCCAAGAGAAAAGGAAATCATCCAGTTCTGGTCTTGCTTTCCTCCTGCAATCCATAACCCCCTGCTGATCAATCTAGACAACATGTCTGCTAACATCTAACCAAAGTTATTGAATGTTTTATTTAATTTCTTATGGAATATTTGTATATTATATTATGCTTTAAATTTTACAATAAAAAATGTTTGGTGTATAATATGTGTGCATGTCAAACCCAACTTGTTTCAGAATTTGGAATGTCTTAAATTACACTAAAGCTGATTGGAATATATTACAATGACCAAATTACCATTGACATGGCCATAGGGTATAGGTAGGCATATTAGACTAAAAAAGATCCAAAGAAGTTGACATATAGAGATATATAGATATAGATATATAGATATATAAACCAAAAACACAGCAGGCAAGCCAGCATAGCAAGTGCTAGTTGTTTGGAACACCATATAGCCTTCAATACTACTCAGAATAGATCTAAAGAAAACTACCAACATACAATATTCCAATGCAAAGAAAGGACTGGAGTAAGGGCTATGAATGAAGACATCAGAAACAATAAAAGTTGAATTAACGCCAGGTGCTATAAGTTTATTAGGTTGTGAGCAGTCAAAAGGGAAAGGAGGTACAGGTGGAAAATGAGAGGGTGAAGTAGGTGTGACAGTATTCCCTTGTTTAAAATGCCTTGAAAAGGTGGAAAGAGAAAGGGAGCATTCAGAGATTATGTCCTCTGGGATTCCAAATAAGGGTATCAGGGTTAGAAAATCCCTTTTAAAATGTTAGTTATTAACTCCTTTTTCTAAAAAAAAAAGTTCAAAATATTTTTTTCCAAATATATGAAACATTCATTATTTTTTCTAAATATATGAAAAAAAATATAACTATATCATGTGCATTGTATGCACACACATTTATGTTTGTGATAAAATATGTTGTTTTCCTTCCATTCTTTCATTTTCAAATCAAAACCAAAATCATTTTTAACTGGCTGTCCAGCTGTTAATGCTCCTAGGTGTGAATGTGTGTGAAAGAATGTGTCTGTGTGTCTTCATATAGGAAGTGTATTTTGCCTAGTAAAAAGTAATAAAAATTATATACATTTTCCCATATGGGTCATATTCAGTTAGCTTTTGAAGAATCCTACATAAATGCTTTCTTCTGGAGGATTTTATAGTATATTATAATATAAAATAATTACTTTAGAACCTAAAGGCTTGGTGTTTGTTTTGAATGGAAAGTTCCTCATAGGTATCAATCCAAATGGCCTCATATAATCAAAGCCCCCGGACACACAACATGATCATAAGCAGATTAGGTCCCCATAAAGACATAATTGCATGACAGCACATACACTCAGTTCACTGAAGAAACTTTCTTAAAGTATTTTCAGCATTTGTTCTGCACACTTACCTTCGGCCACTCGGCGGGATCCCAGTGACTGGGGTCCTATTTCTAGCACAGCATGGGCCTGCAGAGCTCTTTGGCTGTAAAATGAAGGCACCGGAGCGCGGTGCGAGAGCATATTAGGCTCACTGAGATAAAGGAAGGCCGCAGCCAGCCGTGCACGCCTTCAATGGGGAAATAACGGCCAGACAAATTGTTTTTGGTACATTAAGTACCTGTTACTCTATTTCACAGATGGAAAACAATAACGCAAGCAGCCTTTATAGAAATCCCCACTAAGGCGCTTGCTTACTTTATATGCAAAACCATTTTCCCTAGGCCTTTATTTAGGGGAGGAGGAGTGTTGGAGTAGGGAGTAGAAGCAAAATGCCAACTAAGCCGATTGACAAATATGGCATATGATGATAAATGACAAAGTGGCTGGCCAGTCGACGTTCTACTAGGGGAAATCATACTGAATATCCATGTTAATAAAAATAAAATAAAACCAGTCAAATGTGGGCATATTGTAAATGGGCATGGGGATTTTTCAATTAATAAGCAGCGGAGCTGTGCAAATTAAATAAGTGTGTCAGATCCAGGATGATTTATCCATTCGGACTGATCCAACGGCTCTGCGGAGCAGCTATGACACCCTGACAAGGCGACAATGGATATGAAAAATGAGGCAATACCACAACACTAAAGGCGAGAGTTTCAAAGCCAAACGCACCACCACACGCAGAGTGCGTCCCCAGTAACACATAATGAGAAGCCTGAATCTAAAATCCCCGCAGGTTCAGCCATGGCTTGCAGTTTATATAGCGTGAGTGATGAGGACAAATTGGTCAAAGCGTTTCTCAGAGGTCTCATTGCTACAGCTGATTTATGTGGGTATTCTATGAAAACTCCTCGCTCCAAGGCCAAAAGTTTGGATGATAGAAGATTTTTTTCAGAATTCGTGGTTCATGGGCGGCACAGTGGCTTGGTGGTTTAGCACGTTTGTTATTTAACGCTGGGGATTAAGGTTTGAATCTCAATCTGGATGGAGTTTCTGGGTTCCCCAGGTTCTTCCCACAGTAAAAAAAAACATAGATTCAAGATAAATTAAATGCTCTAAATTGTCCAATATTATGTGTGTGTCTATGTGAGTGAGTTTGCCACCGATAGTTTGGTGTAATGTTCTTGGTGTTCTATCTGTAATGTTCTATCTGGCCAGCACCCAAAACTTTCTCCCATGGATAGGCATGGGGAATCTCACCGTGACCCTAGACCCTAAGAAGATAATGAATGAATGAAATAATTAATTATTGGTTCACCCCCATTTACATTCAAATGTGCTCATGTACTCAGCTAAAACAGAATTCTTTCCATTTTCCATGTCAATAATTTTATTGCAATATAAGTAAGACTGTGGCTCATTTGTTGTTGTATGTTATAGGCTTATTCTTACAAACCTGAGGTTCTACATTAATGTCTCAAAAACCTTCTAATCTTCTAAAGTCAAAAGTGATGGACATAGGCTGAGATATTGGCTGGTGAAAAAAGAGGTGCCTAGTAATTGGACATTGGGAAAAAGTGTCATCAATTATTGGTAAAAAGGGACAATAGTTATAAGTTATTGGCTGTTGCAGATGAGAGTGTTTACTGATTGGTAGGTTGGAACAGTGGAGATCAGTAACTTGCTATTCGGACCACTGATATCAATCACAATGCCGGCTAAATACTTCACCTCTCCATGCACCAGTCACTGTTACTACTGCACTTTATGTAAATAATGTATATATTGCACTTCTGGTTAGATGCTAACTACATTTCATTGGCCCTGTACTTGTACTCTGCACAATAATTATAAAGTTGAATCTAATCTAACCTAATCTAATCTAATCTAATCTAATCTAATCTAATCTAATCTAAATCTTTCTTCTATTAAACTAAAATGCAAGCAATTATATTCTGAGCTGGAGAATACACCAATCACAATAGCAAATTACTTACATTTGTTTAAAAGCTTGTTTTATGTTTTATGGTTTAGTTTTTTTTTTGCTTGTTATTTTAGACTTTTGGAAAGATTTCATTTTAAGAAATGACAAAGAATTTGTGAAATAACAAACATTTGGCTGTGTATTTTGTAAACTCTTAGATGTGTTAATCAAAAAGTGAAAGTCACCAAAGTTAATTGCAATTTTAATTATACTGCTGTAATATGTAAAAGGAATTAAGATGAATGTTCAAGCTGTACAAAATGTATGACATCTACAATAAGTCAGGTCATTAGACAAAGACATTTTAAAGAAATACACATCTGATGACTGGCGATATGCAGTATTAGCTTAAACTGTGAATCTATCATGGGTTTAGAACAGAAAAAAGACAAAGCCATTTGCTCTATTATATTTCTTTTCTTTCTGTAGCACTGATAAAAGAGTCACACACTTTCTCTACACTCAGCAGATTTAGAGGAACCAATTACCAGCTCAGCGGTGTGAGTGATCATAGCCTGAGGTTTGTCATGATGACATACAAAAGGGTTAAATTTCATCATCGTTTTATTCCCTCTATCCTATGTTTTTTTTTTTCTTTTACTTGGACAAACATTTCAGGGTTTTGATGGAATAGGATGAGAGAAAGAGAAAATGTAACAATAAACAATATAAAAGGCCCATCTTCACAGAACATTAGACATTGGCAAACATCCTACAGCGATGATCGGATAGATCAAATCTGACAAGTTCAAGTTGATTGCTAAGCGCCTGTTGATTGAGCCGTTTTTCACACAGACAGCGAGTCTCATGCTCATGCACTTCTACATTTTCAGCCTCAGCCTTATCTATCCTGTCCAATGCTGAAGTATATACTGGACCCTGAGATGCCTCCGGCCATCTAAATAATATAAGCCGAAAACATAACATTATTAAATTGCTGACAATATCTCGAAGAAAGGTCAATTTGACTAAACTGATTTTATTGGTTTCAATAGCAAAACATGTGCAAAGCAGGTGAGGTGTTGCAACAGGATGTCATAACTTTATACAGTAAAATGGTATCATATGATGTCCATCATATGGAATCAATCAGGCCTGAAATTTTATATTATTTATTTTTTATTTATTTTACTTTTTTGCCAATTCTGAACTTATTCAAATTTTTTATTGGCTTGGCAATGTTTTACACAGATAAAAAAAAAAAAAAAAAGCCAACTGCAATCAATGTACACATATGTCTGGACTAGAGACCATACACAAATGCTACATAATCTGAGTAAACTAATTTTATTGTACAAGTGAAAATGTGAGCTCAGATCTCAAGGTGCTGGTTTACTTTTAGCTCCTAGAATAAATAAAATTACTGCTGGTGGAAGAGTGTTCTCCCACAAGGCTCCTCAACTTTGGAATAGCCTTCCAGTTACTGGTCATGATTCTGAATCATTATTAATCTTCTTATGGGTCACTGACGTAGGGACACATCACAAGCAAACCCACTGTGGTGAAGTTTCAGTTGATGTCTGCAAATACAGAGCAGCTGGTAAAATAACAATTGTTAATGTTTTTTGAAAATGTAAATTGACCCACAGAAAATTAAAGTGACCCCTCTGTTTTATTGTACACAGTATACAGTATTGATAGCCTTGGTGTGAGGCAGTGACCACTACATGAGTGCTTATACTCCACATCCTGCTTGAAGCAGCCTGGAAAATTCTACAAAAAAGTTTATACCTTGTTCTAAAATAGTGATAAGATATAGATTACGTCAGACTCGTCTACCTCGGGATAAAGCGGCTGCGCATAGGAAGCGCAGAGCCGCCGCGCTTTAACGCGCTGAAGGGAGCCAGGCACACAGGTAGCAGAAGAACAAGTTTATTTAAAGGTGTAGTGACACCAAAGCAAAGAGGTACAAACTGACGAGTGACATAAAATAAAACGACGAGCACCGAGGACGAGAAACACCGGAAATAAATACAAAACGACACCCGACCATGTGCACAAAACAAACCAATGACAAGACGGAGTTAATTAACTAAACTAATGACAAATGAACGTTAATTAACTCAATAGAACAAAAGGAAGACACAAAACAGGTGACAGGTGCCCTAGGCACCTGTTACAGATTACCTGAAAGAGCACAACTTAACCTGAGAGTTAAACTTTTAAGATAATTTATTCATTCATTTCTTTTCTTCTGCTCAATCCTCCACTAATGTGGCAGTCTAATAGACACACAAATGCGTTCTATATGGGGCAATATAGAGCATTTAATTTACCTTGAATCCATGTTTTTGTCCCGTTGGAGAAAACCGCAAAACTCATGCAGGCATTGAATTTATCTAACTAAGGAGGCAACTCATTGCTAATGTTGTTATGTAGCCTTAGATTTAGATACCCTCAAGGTCGTCTTTGTACCAAAACAGTGGTACCTCCCAGAATCCACTGTGTATTGTGGCAAGTTTTATTGACAGGTGAATACTTCCTAAAATTAGTGAATGTCCTGCCAAATGCCCTGACTGGGTTGAAGTAAAAGGTGTTCTGACACTTAATAGAACTCCAGCAAATAACATTTTATACAGGTATATACAGGTGTATACATTTATAAGATTCCAACATTTTTTTTAAATGTGATGTATGACCTTTATCTATTTCTTCGACATAAACGATGCCAATATCACAAACCATACCCAAAAGTCCAATAAAAGTTAAAACATATTGTTATCTAGATGATCCTAGAGGGGATTTAAATGGTGGATGTAAGGAGAAATGGGTGTAAAGTGCAACTTTCCCAGATGTGGCTTTTACAGGCCGAGTGAGGCCGAGGTGAGTGGCAGCTTTACTATGATCATAAAATTGACCCGTGGAGACACACTTATATTAGAGATGCTGCAAAAGGCTGCTCACTCTGCTGCAGAGGCAATAATGTCACAGTAGCAGTGGATGTTATCATCTGCTTTATATGGCCAATGTTAGCACAGATGCACTCACTTCAAGAAGACTGAACAAGTTCCCATAGTCTCATATTTGTCTGGTATAGGACAATCACTTATAAGGACTTTCACTGTCCTAATAAAATGCTCAGCACATCAATTTATTTTGGAAAAATACTCTTACCAATAATCTGGATTAAATCCTATTTATCTGCACACAAAATGCATCCTTAAAAAGAGTACAAATAAAAAGAGTAGTTACATCAAGAAGTCCTTTTCTATTGCCATCTAAGCTATGTTAAAATTTGCATATTATATTTCTATAATAAGTTTTAATTGGCTAAAAATATAGGCTGACATAACATAAGCCCACTAGAATGCTTTGGTATTACCAACTCAAAATCTGATTGGTTAAATCAACTGGTTGATCGACACATATTTAAAGCTACTGGGCCATCAAAATTCATTCTGATGGCCTAGCCTGAAATATTTAAAGCCTGACAACCAGTGATGCAAAAATGTGATGCTATAATAAGAATATGCGGCGCAACAGGGGGAAACAGTATGAAAGGAATCATCGAACAGACATTTGGAATTATTTAATAAGTATTCATGGACAAAATAAAATGAACATCAGTCTGTGATTTTAATAAGTAATTAATATTGATTAAATGTTGCCATGTTAAAATATAATAAAACCAAATTGTGATTTGGGTTGTCCAAAACATTAAGTTGTAACCCCATATCAAATCTGGTTGTATGGCAGTTGCAAATGTGTCACAAAGTACAGTAAGTTTAATACATGTGAGATGTGCAGGTTGCCAGTTCAGCAAAAAATCCGAATGTAGCAGGATGATAGTTCAGTAAAATTGTACAAATAACAAAGTGGTGAGAGACAACACCTCAGTCACGTGCTTGTAATTCAGCCAGCGATCTAACACGGCTCTTTCAGCACACCCATCCCACCACAATAAATCCGCATGACAGTCAGTGCCACGCTCCTGTAACCAGTGACACAGCCTGATTTCCCAGCCCTGACAAGCCCGTCAATTGAGTATGATAACACTTACTTTGTCTTCATCCAACAAAGGAGTATAATATCAGTCCGTTTGATGATCCAGCAAAGCGAGTCAAGCATCATAGTATCAATCTTCATAGGCCTGCTGCCCGTTGTCTAAGAAGGGGGCCTGGGAATGGGATTGTTCAATCACGCCTCACTGCTCTACACACTTGCTCAAGTGCCTTCACTTTTCTCTCTGTCTCCCTTTTTTCTATCAGGCTATATGTTCTCTACACCCTTCAGTCTGTCAGTATGCACAGAAGTTAACCATAAAAGTCGATGTCTCATAGTCTCAAAAATGATGTGTTTTATAACATGTTTAACATGTCATCAGTACTGTGCATATTACTGCATTTTAAAAACTTTACATTACTTGATTATTAAAAATGGTTAAATTAATTGATCATTCAAGTCTGTTACTAGGGAAAGTAATGTTTGAATTTTGTTTGAAAGGTACATGCAGCTGCAATTGCAATTAAGCTAATGACAATGAGCATTCATCTTATACTGGTAGTTACAGGCAGTCCTGATTTTGACTGTGGTGGACTCATACACATTCATTCATTATCCTCCATTTAACCCTGTATTAGGGTCGTGATGAGGTTCCCCAAACCCATCCAGGGGAGAACGTTGGGCACACACTTACTCACTAACTATACACACACAGAACATATAGGGGTAAAAGAGGAGAAGTGCGTAAGGGTTTAATCTGTGAGATGTGGAACATAGGGTGAATCCTCATGTGCGAGGGAAGGACTAGGCGGACGGCCGTGGGACTGATGATCCTGGCAATGCGGTAGGGACCTATGAAACGGGGTGCCAGCTTGCGTGAGGTAGAGCGAAGAGGAATGTTTTTTGCAGAAAGCCACACTAATTGTCCTGGTTTGTAATGGGTTGCCGGACGGTGATGCCGATTGGCCAGGCGCTCCATTCTCCTTTGAGCTTTTTGAAGAGCAATCTTGGTCAACCTCCAGATTCTTTTGAAGTGCCGCATGTGACGAGTTAACGAGGGGACCGCTATCTCGAGTTCCTGTTCAGGAAAGAGAGGAGGTTGGTAACCCAGGGAAACTTTGAAGGGGGAGCGTCCAGTAGCCGCAGATTGGTGAGAATTTATGGCATATTCCACCCAGGGAAGGTGGGTGCTCCAAGACCTTGGGTTGCATTCAGAGTCGAACCCCAGAGTCGAACTCGTCGCAAGGTGGCCTCAACTTCTTGATTAGCCCTCTCAGACTGGCCGTTTGACTGGGGGTGGAAGCCGGAAGAGAGGCTGACGGAGGCTCCCAGACTTTCACAGAAAGAACGCCAGACTCTGGAGGTAAACTTGGGGCCTCGATCTGAAACAATGTCCAAAGGGATGCCATGGATTCTAAAAACCTGGTCGATGAGGACATAAGAAGTCTCCAAGGCAGTTGGAAGCTTTGGCAGCGCAGCAAGATGGACGGCCTTGGAGAAACGGTCGACGATGGTGAGTATAGTAGTCTTACCATGGGATTCAGGTAGGCCCGTGACAAAGTCCAATGCAATATGGGACCAAGGACGGCCGGGTATGGGAAGAGGCTGGATAAGACCGGCAGGTGGCTGATAAGAGGCATTGCATCGGACGCAGGTCAAGAAGGCAGCGACATATTCCTCTACATCCCGTCTCAATGTAGGCCACCAGAAGCGTCGACCAAGGAGACTTAAAGTGCCTGTAACTCCAGGATGGCCGAAGAATCTGGGGTCATGAGCCCATCTGAGAACTGCCGAGCGAGCTGAGGCTGGGACGTAAAGGCGATGCGATTGAGTGTTAGGTGGCGCAGGATTGTTTACCAGAGTGGTACGGATGATGTCAAGAATCTTCCAAGTGACATTGGCAATCACCTTTTCCTTGGGAAGAATCGGTTCTTTCGACTGGGGGGCCTTATCCTCCTCTTGGTTGAAAAGATGTGAAAGAGCGTCAGGCTTGGTGTTACGGCTGCCAGGGCGGTATGTCAGGGTAAAATGAAACCGAGAAAAGAATAGGGCCCACTGGGCCTGGTGAGAGTTAAACCACTTGACGGACTGGACGTAGACCAGGTTCATATGATCTGTCCATACAACAAAAGGATGTTCAGCCCCCTCTAGCCAATGACGCCACTCTTCGAGTGCCAACTTATGTCATAGTTCACTTCTGCGGGGGACAGTTTGTGGGAGAAGAAGGTGCGAGGATGAAGTTGGTTATCAATCCCGGTCCGCTGAGAGAGGACCGCCCCTACGCCTGTATCAGAGGCATCAACTTCTACAATGAACTGAAGTGAGGGGTCAGGTTGAACAAGGATCAGAGCCGTGGTGAACCGCTTCTTGAGCTCCTGGAATGCTTCTTCAGCTGGAGATGTCCATATGAAAGGAGACTTGACAGAAGTGAGACAGGTGAGTGGGGTAGCGATTTGACTGTAACCACGGATGAAGCGGCAGTAGAAGTTAGCGAACCCTAAGAATATTTGGAGCTGTTTGCGATCCGAGGGTGTAGGCCAATCAATGACAGCACAGATCTTCTCGGGGTCAGGCTTGACCCGGTCAGGTTCCAAAATGAAGCTGAGGAAAGGCACAGACTAGGAATGAAAAATGCATTTATCAGTCTTGACGAATAAACGGTTCTGTAATAGTCGACACAGGACCTGTTCCACATGGTGAACGTGTTCCTTCAAATTAGAAGAGAAAATCAGAATGTCATCTAGGTAAACGAAGACAAAATGATCGAGGAAATCCCGGAGCACCATTGACAAGATTTTGCAAGACAGCAGGAGCATTAGTCAACCCAAATTGAAGTACACAGTACTCAAAGTGGCCACTGGGGATGTTAAAAGCCGTCTTCCATTCATCCCCCTCCCGGATCCGAATTAGATGGTATGCATTACGTAGGTCCAGTTTGGTAAATACCTTGGCGCAATGAATGGCCTCAAACATATTGGAGATAAGAGGAAGAGGATACTTGTTTCTTACAGTTATAGCATTCAGACCGCAGTAATCAATGCAGGGCCTTAGAGTGCCATACTTCTTTTCCACAAAAAAGAACCCCGCTCCGAGTGGCGAAGAGGATGGACAGATAAGCCCCGCAGCCAGGCATTTGGTGATGTAAACCTCCATTGCCTCCCGTTCAGGTCTACTGAGGGAATACTGGCGTGTCGAAGGTAGGGGAGCCCCAGGGAGCAGGTCAATGGCGCAATCATAAGGTCGATGAGGCGGCAGGGTCTTGGAGCGCTCCTTATATTATACTTTCTGTAGGTGATGATAAACGGAGGGAACGGTAGTGAGGTCGATATGAGCCGGAACTGAAGCAGCAGGAGATAAGACGTGGGTATGGGCACCGCCCAAACAACTCTCATGGCATTGCTCACTCCACTGGGTTATGGTGTTATGTCTCCAGTCAAATGTGGGAGAGTGTTGTTGTAGCCAAGGAAACCCAAGCACCACTGGAGAACTGGAAGACTGGATGACAGACAATCTGATGGATTCCATATGGTTACCCGCCGTGGCCATGCGAACTGGTGAAGTCATGTGAGTGATGTGAGCTAGGGTTTTACCATCCAAGGAGATAACCCGAATGGGGCTAGACAGGGCCTCGAAAAGGAAACCCGCTTTACGGGCGAAATTCAGATCGATGAGATTAGTCTCGGCACCAGAATCCACTAGGGCTGATACCTTGAGAGTATCTGATACTAGGGCTGATACCAATCTGAGCGGCTTCCGCCCACGAGAGGGCGCGATCATGCAGCAGACTCAGGATGAAAGCAATCTTGGATGAATCATGCATAAATAACTGAGGTTGATGGCTGAAGACCATTGGCACTGGAATAAAAATCCTCGGCATAAGTTGAGATCGCCGCAGAATGGTTCTGGATGCGCCATTTGAAGGTGAGTCTGTGAACCAGCCAGCGATTCGTTGAGCGCGACGCGGTGAGGCGGGGCTGGTTGAGCGGAAGTAGGCGCGGATGCAGTCCTTGCCGGTGGAACAGTCGAGAGCTGCGTAAATTGCCGGGTAAGTTTGCACACTTGAAAAAGTAATTCCTGGTTCTGGTCCTAAAGATTCATCAGAAGGTTCTCATGTCAGTTGAGTTTTTCCTGATTCTCAGCCGGCGAAGCCGTGGCGCGGTTAGCTTCGGACATGCGCTCATTCGGTTGCTCCATAGTGGCCAGATTGTGCTGTGACGCACATACGGCGTTGGTGAGCGTGAGCGATCCGAACAGTCACACGAGACGAAGCGTAAAGAGCTTTATTTACACTATGAAAAGAACTGAAAGAAAACCTGACTCGATGGCCGAAACAAACAAAACCCAGAACAATAACAATAAGCAAATCGAAATCAAGGCGACGGTACCGAAAGACGAGGCGAGAGGATCGTAAACCAGGAACGGCGCAGGAGGTCAGAACACAGATTATCAGAACAGGAGAACGCTGGATTGGACACTGATACACAAAGGTACGGTCAGACAATCTGGCAATGTGGTAGAGGAAATTGGGGGTATTTATAGGAAGTGATAAAATGAAGAGGGCGTGGTAGGTGGGAAAGTAGGAGATTGTGACATGAGCACACTATAAGGTGCTGAAGCTACACGTCCTCCAACTTCTCATGGCTAAAGCAGATAGGGTTGCAGACTCTTTACTTAATATGCAAAAACTATTTGTCCTCCGTGTTGTTTTTAATTGATACAAAAGAACTGATAGAACTATTATAAATAAGTATAATAAAATATAACTAAATTGATTGAGACAACCAGATACAAAGCCTTCAACCACAGTTTCTGAGCCTGTCACTCTGTGTTACGACGGGGCGCGCCGCCCGGAAAATGGCGGTGCAGCGCGGCGTGGTGGAGATTCACAGAGCCAGGAGACCAGGTAAACTAACACAAACGCTCTTTTAATGGCTGATCGCGGGAACGCCGCTAGAACGAGCCGAGAGCTCAATACAGAAGAATCGGTGCAGCGGGGACGCCGCTGCCGAACCGAATACACGTAGTAGAAATACGTGGAGTGGGGCAACCGCGGAAAAGCCGCAGGAAGCCGAACAACCGTTAAATAAATACCACCGTGCGAACACCCGATGTGACGATATACATACACAATGTATATCGACCCAAAACACAGAAATGCTGACCTCCTGGCAGCTCAGCCGAGATTCCTTAAATCTGCCAGTAGGTCGCCCGTGATTAGGTAGGGCCCAATCCCTGCTCAAGGGGGTGGGTCCTACCTACGGAAGCCCGATACGGCCGAAAACCGAAACACGGGAGGCAGGTGGGAGGGGCCCAACCCTCCCAACCTGACATATCGCCCCCCCAAAACAACCGGGGGGCAAAGGCACCCGGGGACGCCGAAAAGGGAACCGAAAGGGGGCTCGAGGGCAGCGTGGAGACCCCTGGAGTGTGCGGGGACGCCGTGCCAAAGAGTGCGGCGGCACCGTGACCCCGTGTGAGGGTGAGGCCGGCGTGCCCTCGTGGACTGACGAGGAGCGCGTGATCCTTTGAGGAGATACGGCCGTCGAGAGACCCGAAGGGTATGAAAACCCTGTAACCCCGTGTAGTAGAGAAGGGGAAGTAGGCCCTTGTGTCGGCGGTGAGAAAATGACCCCCTGTGAATGCGCGGGAGGTATGCCCTCTTAAGGGTACGGGAACGCCGTGACCCTTTGCGAATGTGCGGGGGGCATGCCCACTTGAGGGTACGGGAACGCCGTGACCCTATGAGAAAGGAAGGGCGATGTGACCTTAGGCGAGTGTGGTGCCAAGCCGACCTGAGGGCACGAGAGTGAAGGAACCCCTTAAGTCTGAGGGGGCGCCGTGACCCCTGGTGTGTGCGCGGAGGACCTGGCTCCCGGTGGGCACGAGGTGAGCCAAAGTCTTTGAGGGTACGGGAGCACCGTGACCCTCTGCGCGCACTAGGGGTGCGGTAATGCCCTAACCCGTTGAGAACCCGAGGAACCGGAGAGACAGGAGGAACCCGGGTCCACACGACCGCTGAAGAGGAACGGGGGAACACCGAATAGACCCGAGTGGACGGAGAACAAAACCCGAGTGTACGGAGAGAAAAAACCCGAGTGGACGCGGAAGTGACCCGAGTGAACGCATATGTGGCCCGAGTGAACGCACATGTGACCCGAGTGAACGCATATGTGACCCGAGTGAACGCCAAACTGACCCGAGTGGACGAATAAGTGACCCGAGTGGACGCCACGGTGAGTCCGGGTGGCTCCATGATCAGTGCAGCCGGTCCAGGGTCCCAAGAGAACATGTCCACCCCAAAAGCTCCTGGTCCGGCGGATCCCTTGTCCAGAGCAGAAGGCCAAGTGTCCTTAGCGGGTGGCAGGTTGTCCACTTTACGGGGCACATAGTCCAGCGCGTTGGTCATATTGATAGAAGCAGGGGTCACACGATCCTGTGCAGAGACCACAGGACTCCACTGCTTCTTCATCCGACCTCTGGACTGACCACGGGCGAATACGCCGAGCGTCATGACACGACTCCCAGTCTCCCCTTTCTCTGCCACCTGGAAACACAAAGGGAGAACCAGTACCTTGTCCCCACAGCGCATATTAATGTCCTGGATAACCGAGACGGAGTCCGAATCCAAGACGCGTGGCGGGGCGAGCGGCGGCACGGCGCGGGGCGCGGCGAGAGACGGCACGGACCGGGGCGCGGCGAGAGGCGGCACGACCCGAGGCGCGGCGAGAGACGGCACGGCGCGGGGCGCGGCGAGAGGCGGCCCGGCCCGGGGCGTGGCGAGAGGCTGCACGACCCTGGGCGTGGCGAGAGGCGGCTCGGCCCGGGGCGCGGCGAGAGGCTGCACGGCCCGAGGCGCGGCGAGAGACGGCACGGACCGGGGCGCGGCGAGAGGCTGCACGGCCCGGGGCGTGGCGAAAGGCGGCACGACCCTGGGCGTAGCGAGAGACGGCACGGCCCGGGGCGCGGCGAGAGGCTGCACGGCCCGGAGCGTGGCAAGAGGCGGCACGACCCTGGGCGTAGCGAGAGACGGCACGGCCCGGGGCGCGGCGAGAGGCTGCACTGTCCGTGGCGTGGCGAAAGGCGGCACGACCCGGGGCGCGGCGAGCGGCGGCACGGGCCGGGGCGCGGCGAGAGGCTGCACGGCCCGGGGCGCGGCGAGAGGCTGCCTGGCCCGGGGCGCGGCGAGAGGCTGCACGGCCCGGGGAGTGGCGAAAGGCGGCACGGACCGGGGCGCGGCGAGAGACGGCACGGCGCGGGGCGCGGCGAGAGGCGGCACGGCGCGAGGCGCGGCGAGAGGCTGCACGGACCGGGGCGTGGCGAGAGGCGGCACGGACCGGGGCGTGGCGAAAGGCGGCACGGCCCGGGGCGTGGCACGAGGCAGATCCCGGGCAGCGAGGGAAAACTCACTGAGCGGGACCTCCGTGGAGTAATGAGACTCGCACGGAGGAACGTGGGGCGGGGCCCGAGTAGCGAGAGAGGGCTCGCCGAATGCGTCCTCCGTGGAGATAAGTGACTCGCACGGAGGAGCAAGGCGCGGGACCCGGGCGCACCGCAAGGCGCGAGGTGCAGCGCAAGGCCGCGCAGCACGAGGCGGCGCAGCGCGAGGTGCAATAGTGCGGGGTGCGGCCCGAGGCGGCACGGCGCGGGGTGCGGCGCGAGGCGGCACGGCGCGGGGTGCGGCGCGAGGCGGCACGGCGCGGGGTGCGGCGCGAGGCGGCACGGCTCGGGGTGCGGCGCGAGGCGGCACGGCGCGGGGTGCGGCGAGAGGCAGTACCCGAGTAGTGAGGGGGAACTCACTTAACGCGTCCTCCGTGGAGATAAGAGACTCACACGGAGGAACGCGAACGCGGCGTGAGGCGCGAGGTGCAGCGCGAGACGTCGCAGCACGAGGCGGCGCAGCACGAGATGCAGCTGCGCGGGGTGTGACGAGTGGCGGCACGGCGCGAGACGTGGCACGCGGCAAATCCCGGGCAGCGAGGGAGAACTCGCTGAACGCGTCCTCCGTGGAGAACGAAGACTCGCACGGAGGAAGGCGAACGCGGCGCGAGGCGCGAGCTGCAGCGCGAGACGACGCAGCGCGAGACGACGCAGCGCGAGGTGCAGCTGCGCGCGGGCCGACGAGAGGCGACCGGGCACGGGACGCGGAACGAGACAAATCCCGGGCAGCGAGGGGGAACTCGCTGAACGCGTCCTCCGTGGAGACAGGGGACTCACCCGGGGGAACGCGAGCGCGGCGCGAGGCGCGAGGGGCAGCGCGAGACGACGCAGCGCGAGGTGCAGCTGCGCGGGATGCGGTGCTACGCGGGCCGGTGCGGGGTGCGACGCTAGGCAGCCCGGAGCGGGGCGACCCCGCGCGGCGCGCGGACCGAGACGACGCAGGACGGGGCACCCGACGAATCGCGGCGCGCGGCCAGATCCGAGCAGTGGGAATAAACTCACTGCACGGAGGCTCCGTGGAGTCACGAGGCTCACACGGAGAGGTGCGCACCGCGGTCCGCTCGGCGAGAGGGCACTCGTAGAACGGGTCCTCCGCGAAAAAGGGGTCCAAAGGGGGGACCGACGACGGAGTCCGCGAGACCCTGAAGAACTCGCCGAGCGGATCCTCCGTGGAGAAAGGCTCCGACGGAGGACCGGGCGCAGGGACCTGCGCAGCCCACCCCAGCTCGTCGAAGGCGTCCTCCGTGGAGTCCAGAAAGTGTACGACGACTCCCTGGCGGCGCGAAAAAACTCGCTTAGCGGGTGGACCGTGGGGTAGGGAATCTCCCACGGCGGGAGACGCGCGTCAAACGGGTCCTCCGTGGAAAAAGGGTCCAACGGAGGAGCCGAAGACGAGGTCTGCGAGACCCGGAAAAACTCGCCGAGGAAATCCTCCGTGGAGAAAGGCTCCGACGGAGGACCGGGGGATGGGGCCCGGGCACTGCCCCTCCTCGCTCCAACCTCCGAGGAGCGAGTACTGCGGCGCGAACTAGACGGCGTGGCCGGCGCCAGGCTAAGAAAGCCGATCGCCACAGACGGGGCACCTCTTGGCATGGCTAGTGCCAGATTAAATAGCTTAACGGCTGCAGTGAGGGGCACAGCTAAAGGCAGGGCTAATGCCAAGTTAAGAAAGCCGATGCTGCAGCTGGAGGATGCGGCTATTGGCGTGGCTAGCGCCGATTTAAATAAGCCGGGTGCTGCTGCTTAAATGCGGCTATTGGCGTGGCTCGCGCCGATCTAAAAAGCCGAGTGTAGCAACTGGAAGCACGGCTAAACGCGGTTAGCACCGACGCTAACGCGGCACGCGCTAATAAACAAAACAAAACACGCCAGGGGAGGAAGCCGGGAAATGCGGCTGCACGCGGACGCGCTGAAATATAATAAAAGGGTTTGCTTACCCGGAGAAGGAATCCTGGACTCTGCTACAGATGTTGGAGGTCAGCATTACTGTTACGACGGGGCGCGCCGCCCGGAAAATGGCGGTGCAGCGCGGCGTGGTGGAGATTCACAGAGCCAGGAGACCAGGTAAACTAACACAAACGCTCTTTTAATGGCTGATCGCGGGAACGCCGCTAGAACGAGCCGAGAGCTCAATACAGAAGAATCGGTGCAGCGGGGACGCCGCTGCCGAACCGAATACACGTAGTAGAAATACGTGGAGTGGGGCAACCGCGGAAAAGCCGCAGGAAGCCGAACAACCGTTAAATATATACCACCCGACGTGACGATATACATACACAATGTATATCGACCCAAAACACAGAAATGCTGACCTCCTGGCAGCTCAGCCGAGATTCCTTAAATCTGCCAGTAGGTCGCCCGTGATTAGGTAGGGCCCAATCCCTGCTCAAGGGGGTGGGTCCTACCTACGGAAGCCCGATACGGCCGAAAACCGAAACACGGGAGGCAGGTGGGAGGGGCCCAACCCTCCCAACCTGACACTCTGTCAGTCACAGAGTGCAGTTCCCAATTGACACTCACACACACTTTTTGTACCTGAGAGCAGTGGATGAACAATGTTTTGTCTGTTCACCTGGCTTCCTCTTACACACATGTTGTTCTCTTGTCTCATAAATTTATCAGTTTCCGATATTTTCACGCACACACACATACAATTTAACTACTTCTCAACCTTGGTACATTTTGTACTTCAGTTTTAGAGGTATGTGCCTTTACAGGTGACCTCTGACCAAAGCGTTATAGTGTCTATATGAATTTACCCAGAAGAGCATTTGGGAGGTCAGAGACTGATGTTGGACAAATGCGCTAGACTGACTCATAAACTTCCTCATTACACACAAAACATGTTTAGTGAAGTTTGATGGTAAAGTTTATGGTTATTTGTGGGCCACGGTTTTACACCAATTTAACCCAACTTTACCTTTCCGACTTTGCTTTTTGCTGTATCAAATCGTGATGGAACTAAGCTGATGGATCTCATGGCAGCACTATGATGTTTTTTTTTGGGATTAACTCGGTATGGGTATGGTATGATAGGTTGAGAATAAATAAGAAACAAAAGCACATGAATGGGCTTCATTCAACAAAAAATACATTTTAAATACAGCTGCTATTTTGGTTAACTGGTATACCACCATGGCTGTACCCAATCAACACAAGATCTTCTGGCATGTCTGTTATTTATCAATGTTCATCACAGTCGGCTGCAGATTGATGGGCTCGGTTGGGGCGGTGATGTTGGTGTGCACGATCCGCCATGGAAAGTGGGGGAATGAATCTGCCTCAATGCATGCGGCTCCAACTCTGTCTGCTTGCCGGTTTCTGGCATCACCTCTCCAGTAAAGATGAGGAGACGCCCTCCTGATGAGTGCTCTCAGGGATGCCCTAGTGCCTGCACATCAGTTGAGTTCAAACATTCACAGATTCTCAGGTAGCTTCAGGGGTGATCACATGTGCTTATTGCACTACAGGGCTGATCACAGGCACTTAAGATGCTATTGTTCTAAAAGAACCAAACAAACTAAGAACTTCCAAGAAAGAATATTTAAACTCTAATACTAACTCACTAAGGAAGGGTGTTCTCTGAACTGAAGGAATCGGACACGACTATGACATTAATGGGAAATGTCTTTCATAAAATATAAATAACTCTTTTACAAAAGGATTCATTTTAATGCCCCACTAACAGAAATTAAAAGGGATGTCATCATAGATGTGTTTTCAAATGTCTGCATCTATGGAGGCTCTGCCTTGGAATGAAGTTTAAAGCAGAAAGATGGGAATTGCTTCATGAGTTCAGCTTCCAGCTTATAGTGTACTTATAATGCTTTTTAACACTTTCCAAAAACCTTTGTTAATGTACATAAATGGGGCGGCATGGTGGCTTAGTGGTTAGCACATTCACCTCTCAGCACTAGGGATCAAGGTCAAGTGAATTCTCCAAATTGCCCAATATAGAGTGTGTTTGTGTGAGTGAGTGAATGTGCCCAGCAATAGATTGGCGCTCTGTCCTGGGTGTATCTGCCCAGCGCCCAAAACGTTCTCCCCTGAATGGGCATGGGGAACCCCACCGTGACCCCAGTAGAGGATAAAGCAGAAGATAATGGATGGATGGATGGATGTACATAATCACACTTATAAAGTGTTTTAAAATCATGCCATAATGCTTTATAACACAATGTGACATAATGCATTATAAAATGTTCTTTATCTGTTTATAACATGTTCATAACACTTTCTATGAATTTGGTATTCATAATGCATTATAAGCACATTTATAAAGCTTTATAAAATATTCATAATGTTTTATAACATTCGTTATAAGCATTTGTTAATGTACATAGATGTTCATAATCATAAATCATAAATTGTTATAACAATTTTACAGAAGACTTTATAAGTGACATAATGCAGTATGATAGGAATGTATTTAAAAATTTGTTTTTTTGCCATTTGGACATTCTTACTCAAAACAAGATGATTACACTTTACTTAAAGACTGTAAAGAGCATTGTAAGCTTTCATAAGTCATTATGTACTACTATGTTTGCAGTCTCTTTCAAAGAGATGACATGACAACACTTAACTTTATGCTTTTATCTTTAAAGAGAGCTTAAAAACTTTTATAAAAAGTTATAAGCTCTTATAAAGTAATTTTAGGTAAAGCGTTTGTTAAATTATAATTTATAATGTATTATGCACACTTGTTGTAAAGTCTTATGGCACGTTCTTATAACACTTTATAAGTGTAGTTATGTACATCTATGGACATTAACAATTGCTTATGACAAGTATTTTAAAGCATTATGAATTCTTTACAAAGCTTTATAAATGCACAATTTAAGTACATTTTACAGCAGACTGTATTAAAAACAGTGCATAATGACTTATAAAAAATTTAAAATGCTCTTTCCAGAAAACTGACATCATGTTGTGTTACATGAGAATATATATGCATTCTAAAAAGAATTAAGGACTTTCCCATCACAGTGTACAGGGTGCTTGCAGAGATAAGATAAAGGACATTTTATGGAACCTTATTTAGGAAAACAGAAATTGGCCCAAGCCATGGCACGAGAATACAGTGGTAAAAAAATGTGCTTGTGTAATTATAATTCCTTGTATGTATGGGATTCTGTACTGCCATGCCATCAATGACCAAGAAAAATAATAATTTGAACAAAATAAAATAATAATAATAATAATTATTATAATAATAATAATAATAATAATAACACACGCAATTCTATCAATAAGCCCCTGTGATTAAGATTTTTTTTTTGCTTTAGACTTTGAAACGGCAGTCTAAGAAAAGTTTGTGATGAGCGTGTTTTCCTTAGTATGCCAATAAAAACTTTGATGAGAGGAATTGTTTAAGGCATGCTCAAATCAAACGAACTTATCCAAATAAATCTGAATGTTAATTCTGATTTAGGCTTTCTTGCCCATTTCATTCCTTAAAGTTTGGCATGACGCAAGAAAAAGTAGCTTGTAATTGTCCAAAACCTTTGAAGTAACTAACTGCGGCAACTAAGTAGCCAGGTCTGACCCTGAAAACAGTAGAGAAGTGAAAAATTCTGTCTGGATTCAGGCCAGTGTAAATGAACTTGTTCTGCTGCATTAGCTTTATAAAACCATAATCATTCAGCCATAAAGCATTACGCGCATAACATTTTCTGATTTATGGAGTGCTGAATTGATCGAGGGAAAAATAATAGTGCTAAAATAATGCTGCTGCATGTCTTCAGCAGGATATTATGATATGGAGTAGATTATAATTGTAATTTGATTCCTGCAGCCACTTGCTAAATGATAAATGGAATCTCAGACCCAACAGCGTGGCATTCCCAAAGTCTTTAATATGACAATTAAGTGTCGACCTTAATGTTTTATTGCACTGCTCTCTCTCTCTCTCTCTCTCTCTCTCTCTCTCTCTCTCTCTCTCTCTGTGTCTCTCTCTCTCTCTCTTTCCCTCAATGTGTGCTGGGCCCTCTCTTTCTCTCTCTCTCTCTCTCTCTCTCTCTCTCTCGTTCTCTTCCCCAGATCACTTCATCAGTACAGTGTAGCTTCATCCGTAGATTAAATGGAGACTCGGCTCTGTTCTATCTCTGAGCACTTACTTATGTTTTATGACACACACTAAATCAATTTTATGCCTCTATTGATTTTTCTTCCCTCCTCCTTCATTGCTTCCTCGGCGGTCTCCCATTGACTCTTAGACTGAATCTCCCTGGCAAGCCCCTTTTTGCCCCTTGTGACCTTCTGGGTCTTCTCCTGTTTAAGAAACAGAGCAGCAGGGCAAGGCGGTCATTCACCAGGGTGATTCTGTTTCACTAGTGTAATAAGCAGAAATAAAGCACATGACTCTGGTCAGAATATGGAAATGTTACATTTAGCTTAATGGTCACACTCAGATTTTGGTAAAAACCCAATAATTTTTTATTTATATAACCCATCTTGTGCATACATTCTTTGTGTATTTCAATATTAAGGCTACTTTGAGTAAAGAGTAGTGTCATGTGTCATGTCACACTCATTGCATTTATCAGCTGTGCTACCTTCAGACACAATCAACTATATCAAATATGATCTCTTTTGTAAATGGATCGGCCGTCATTTAGCATGTCCCTGTTTTCATGCAAAAGTTAGGGTGTGGCAGCTCCTTGGTTTGAGTGTTGGGCTATTAATTTGAAGGTTGTGGGTTCAAATCCCAGGTACACTGAAGCTACCACTCTGGGTCCTTGAGCACGGCCCTTAAATATCATTGCTCCAGGGATGCCGTGGCCAAACCTGTGCTTATTTTGTATGTCGCGTTGGTTAAAATTGTCTGACCAAATGTAAAGATCTATATCTATCTATCTATCTATCTATCTATCTATCTATCTATATATATATATATATATATATATATATATATATATATATATATATATATATATATATATATATATATATATTAACATATGCAATCTTTTTTTTTAAGATACACAAAAAAGGTATACAAGCACTAAGTATGCAATTAAATGTTCTAATGTACATTGTATTTAATATTATTTGTGGTACTTTAGCCATTTCATTGTTGTGATGTACATCATTATTATTATTTTGGCTTGTGAAACCAATTTTTAACTGTTCCAAGCATTTTCACTTAAAAACACAATTTTCTTCACAAATACAGTACAAATAAGACAATAATATAGACATTCTAAAAACTACAATAGTTAATGGGAATTCTATATTTAATCTAATTGGCTATTGTGGCGGGGCGGCACGGTGGCTTAGTGTTTGGCACGTTTGCCTCTCAATGCTAGGGATTCCCGGTTCGAAACCCCATCTGGGTGGAGTTTCCATGTTCTCTCCGTGTCCACGTGGGTTTCCTCCGGGTTCTCCGGTTTCCTCCCACAGTCAAAAAACATGGATCAAGTCAATTGAGTTCTCCAAATTGCCCCATATAGAGTGTGCATGTCTGTGTGAGTGTGTGCCCAGCGATGGATTGGCGCCCTGTCCTGGGTGTATTTGCCCAGTGCCCGAAAACTTCTCCCCTGGATGGGCATGGGGAACCCCCCCATCCAGATAATGGATGGATAGGCTATTGTGGCAGGGGTATATCTCTCTCCCTCTCTAAAATGTAGGTTCAGATTTTGACACAACCTCATACCAATCACACCACACCCCCACCACAAGTGCCTCAGTCTTCCGGATATCGTGATGTGGCTGGTGGGGTGGTGTAGCAGGGGCATATAATTAATAAGATTAAATGCAAATGTGAAGCTCAGAGATGCCTAAGGAAAGAGATAGCCCCCTCCAAAACTTAAAAAAATTTATCTTTCAGGAGCTGTCAAGCATTAAAAGAGCCAATAAGTATAGTACATGGCACTGAATTTAACAGACTATGGTGTAGCATGCAAACACTGGAGCTGGGTGTCGATTAGAACAGACCAAAAGTGATTATTAACAAGAATTTGTTAAGAATTTGAATGGCTAGCACATTCACCTCTCAGTAATAAGTCTTATATTGTAACTAATATAACTTATAACTAATTTTCGATTTTAGTTGAAATAAACAACAATAACAGTTAGACGAAAAAAGATTTAAGATAAGAGCTTTACAATCACCCTATAGCTATCGTGGTTTGGGTTCATGTAACCTAAACATTTAATAAAAGTGCAGTAATACCAAATTTAAGCTGAATACTCTCTCTCTTACTCTCTCGTTCTCTCCCTCTCTCTCTCTCTCTTGTTCTCTCTCGGCTTGTCACATTATGATGTGGATTGGCATGTAGCAGCTGTCTGCTCCCCAATCCCTCTCTTTCTATCACTCACTGGCCCCATTCACCCCACCCATGCTGTCCACTGACAGGCCTATGATGGATTAGGAATTGTCACCTGGGACGCTTGTCACTTGTTTACAAAACGTCCATCGCTCATCTACCAACACGCTGGTAAGACTGCAGGGACAAGGCAATCCCATACAATACATCAGCGTGGCTCCCACAATGCAGCTGATGTGTGTTGTAGTGCATTCATTACACTTAACTTATTATATTTGCACTGCTAGGGAATCGTACCAGCTAAATGCCCTGTCTTGGTCTCTCTTTAATTCAAGAGGTCAATGTCTTCCATCAAAGCAAAATGTGTCTGTGGACTCAAAACAATGGTTTATTTGTGTATCTGTATAAATATGGTACTACAAAAAGGATTTTCTTTCCTTCAACTTATCAGTGAAGCAGTTTTAATAACTAAACAATATAAATATGTTCATGGTCACTGTCACAATAAAGTTTATTTTATAAAACCTGCATTTAAACAGAATTTTGATTAAACAAAATCTTAACATCATTTAAAACAGAATATCTACCTGTAACTTTTAAACCACAGCTTTAATTTATTACTTGTGTTAATTGTTATAAATGGACAGGTGTGATGGTAGAGTTCATACATTAATTAAACAAAAATTCTCCACGTGCTATTTCTAGTATTATTGGGCATGGCTTTCAAGGTGTCAGGCGTGAGTCCGTAATGGAAAAAAAGTAAGTGCAGTAGCGCAGAAAGGATCCAGGAGGCACAGGTAAGTGAAAAGAGTTTATTAAGGAGTCAAAAACATAGACTCAGAACCGAACACGCGACCAAACTAAAACAATGCCGGAACTCAGACTAAACGGAAATGGAAGACTATAAACGAAAACCAGACCACGTGAAAACTGAAAGTAACCAATGAAAACAACAAAGACATTAACTAAATGAGAACAAATGAACTCAAATGATGAAAAGAAAATGAAAACAGGTGAGTAGTGCCTAGCACTCCTTACACAAGGTAAAGATTTAGTCAGATTTACTGAGATAAATTGTCTTTAAATTTGTAAAATATTAGCTTACATATTTTTTGGTCACAACAGAAGCACAGCATTTAGTGCTGCTACGTAACACAAGCTTCAGGGTTTGATTTTTTGTTAAGGAGCATGAAAAGTTCTGTTATGGGTTGATAATGACATGCTGATAATTTGGTGATATTTAATCACGCCTATAACTGAGTGGCTGAGTGGAAGGCCTTGCCCCCCTGAAGGCTTTCCTAGATTCACTACGACCTGGGTATGGAAAAATGTCCTTCAGATTAGAAAAAAATCAAATTCTGCCATAGTAAGGCTATCAAAAATTGACACAACACGGAGGGTAACACCTTCATGGTTAGAGGACACAAAGTGGAATATGCAACAAGAAAGGAAAAACAGGTGAAGACAAGATACAGGATGTATAGTTAACTGGAAAGGTACTAGCTATAGGATGCTACCACTATATTGAGAGATAACACTATATGGGAAGCAAACACTATACTGGGAAGATGTTACACAAAATAATGCCATCTGGTTAGGGCTCCTTAAAGCTAACGTTAACATGGTAGGGAAGGAGACTCGCAGTGGAATGCAATCCAAAGGTTACCGCTTAACTGGAAGCTAATGCTAAGCCAGAAAGCAAACAATATTTAAGGAGGGAGATTTGCATCCTAATGCAGTCTGAAGCTATAGTAGAAGAGTCCCACAGCTAAATGTGGTCTAGAAGAAAAAGAAGAATGTGTAAATATTAAATCGGAGTAAATCCCTACTGGAAATTTTTCATTCTGCCATAATTAAGCAGGGTAGGTAGGTAAGGAGTTTTTTCATAAACAGAAAAAAAGTAGGCATCAACTGGCACATACTGTCATAACCATGACAGTAAGTAAATTAATTGATGATAACCTGCAAGACGAGGGAGAGAGGTGAAATTTATACCCTTTGGGAAGGCAAATGACAGAAACTACAGGGCAAATAGCATTAAACCACAACTATGGACTAAAACCAATACACAAGGATGACATGAACAGTCATGATGGGAGTGCACTCCTGACACATACATCCTCTGGAGGATCATTGGGGATGCCCTCTGGAGTGCTATTAGGGACGCCTTTGTCATTTATATGAGAGTAGACAGTTATGGTTCAGTATTTTAATGGTATCAATAAGGAGGAATAAATAAAGAAACACGTATATCTAAAGCAGCCAAATAAGTTTGACTAACCACATACAGCAATAACTCACATGCAAGTAGTAAAACTTAAGAGTGAAATTATGAATATGAAAAAAATAACAAAGCAGCATGCAAAACATAAAGTACACAGAAAGGAGACAGACAACCCCTTAGGGGCAGTTGTAGGTTTGTCAGTAAGGAACCATCCTTGTGATCTGAAGGTCCCCGGTTTAAATCCTGGTTCCACCAAGTACATATACATAACCCTAACTAGTCCCCCACCACTCCAGGCATGTGGGCTCACTTCAACAGTGTGTGTATAATAAATAAATATGTAAATAAAAGCCTCAATTTATTTATCTTTTAAGTTTTAGCATTAAAGTGTAAAAAAGTTCCAGGCTTTGAACATTTATACAAGGACATTGACAGCAAGTTGAAAAGTCATTTCACACAGTGAAGTTACGACTCTTCATACTGCTCCATCTACGGCTCTTCCTGGGGCCTGTAATGACTTCCTATCAGGCCTAATCGTCCTCTGCTGGGCCCTATGTACCATAGTGGTGCTTCTACAGCAAGCATATTGCCATCAAATTAATTTTTCCCTGTGAACGCTTCATCGCTGGTGGCATAAATGCCGGCATGAGAGCAATCATAATTGGCTCAGAACACGCATGTAATTATTCATCAGCTGCTGTTCCTTTACAGTTGACATTGTTCTGTGGCGGCGAGGTGAGACTGATTTGAATACACATTTTTTTCCCCCTGAACATAGAACATAATTGAAATTTGCTTCATGTGGATGGAAGATTACATTACAAATAATAGATAATCAGCTGACAGTAAAGTAATTGAGTATACAATCTGCATCCATGCCACTAAGAGCTTCCGTGTGTGTGTGTGTGTGTGTGTGTGTGTGTGTGCGCATGTGCATGTGTGATATCAGAAATGCAACTCCTGGCTTGCAAGTATGCTAACAAGGCATGCGCCAGCAGCTTTCTCTTTTTTTATACCATATCCATTTACCGCGTTATCTTTTTTCCTTACACACCTTCTGCTCCTGAGAGGCCACTTCTCAGGGAAGTGCTAACAGATGGCTGCTTAATGTTCATCTCATTTTTATAATCATTCATGCTTTTATCCACTTTGGCTCTTATTAACACTCAGTAGGCTGCCTTCCGAGGGGCTCATTTATCTAATGATTACTACCATTTTAGTTTTATCAGGGTTGATGGCTATTGCATGCAAATGAACATCTTGCACACCATCATGAAAAATATATGCACATTCCTTTTCTTGTGTACAACAATTATTGCAAATTTATAGCCAATCACAGTAGTGAAAACATTTTTCTTGAACAGATCATTTTAAGATGAAAGAAAAGAGTTTTTTTTACCTCTATTTTTTTCTCAAAAATGAGTCAAAGTGCATTTATTTAACTAAAGAGGTCTCAGTTCCGAGCCCTGGGGAAATATTACATTCACAATAGTATCACATTTTAACGATAAAAGAATGCAACTATTGTTAATATTAAATTTAAAACCAGTCAGCAGTGTCATTGACAAGAACAATTTTTAAAAAGTTGTCAATTTAAAAAGTTAAATTAAAATATTTTTATTGTTATTTTACAAATGATGATATTGGTAATTAAATATCTTATTAAAAATACAGTTATCAATGTCTGTTTATTTTATTTTATTTGCCCAGGTAGACAGTTAATAATGTAGCGTATGATTTTTTTTTACTTTAGTGTGTTCGCCCCTCAGCACTGGGGATGAACCTGAAATGTTCACCCCTGGATGGCCATGGGGATCCCCCCCCCATGACCCTAGTAGAGGATTAAGCATGGGAAGATGACAAATAAATGATAAAATGAAGTTGCACTAACCCTTTTTACACATTGCTGTCCATTTCCTACTGCCTATCAACCTTTTATGCCTTTCCATTATATTCTACACAAATATTAAAAAGCTTTGCTTGACACTCTATTTTAATTTGTTATGTAACATAAGTTCTTACTATTTGCCTGTACACACAGGAGTTTTGTTGTCAGCTAGTAATTTTTATTTCTTTTATTTTTAAGTTTGTATTAGCCAGCAGTTTTAAGAATCACAGAAGGACAGAATACAGGTTGCACTATAAAAATAATCCATATAATTCCTATAGCAGCGCAAGTGTATAAGGGCTTATATTTATTTGATTCGTGTTAAAAAGTTGGTAAAAAAAGTGTATAGTAAATAAATAAGTGTAAGATGTTTGTGGGGTGTTATTAGCATGTGCAGAGAGGCTAAAACAGATCAGATAGTGGCTAATCACTGATGCAGCATGCGTTCTAACAGCAAAGGAAGGCCAATTCATCTGTTTTTTCCCTTTGCATCATTATCTCACATTTTGCCCGCTTTTCAGATAATATGCAATTAAAAATAAAGATCATTTAAAGTCTTTGGTGTTGGCCTAATTACTATAACTTTGCCCTGGTAATGAGCGTGCATGCCTATTGATTGTGGCCAAATCTCCCTTCCACTTGGAAAAAAGCAGGTAGTTACTTTGTGTTAAATCATTAATATAGTAATGATTTTTCCAGAACACTCTCAATTAAGAGAAAAAAAGGAAATGACCCTGGGGAGAGGGAACTCATGCTGTTGAGAGCATGATGCTGTGAATGTATTGGGCTGGAGAAAACGCATTAATAGATTCTGACTACAAACAACATGCTTGTGTAGAAAATACCAAAAAAAAATAAAAAGACAGAATAACAAAGGTGTTCCATGTAATTCTGCACACACTTGTTGTGCAATAACATGTTATTACATCCGTAGGACCTGTGCGATAAAGTTAACATCCTGGGAGCACTTATAGTTTGTTTAATATTTACCAGCTTCATTGAAATATACAGTCTGTCTTATCGTATTAAATGTACATAGTCATAACACATGCATGATGCCAGGAAATTCTTAAGTAATTCATCTTATTAACTGGTAATTAAATTCAGGGTAGCAGTCCTGGAGATTACCAAAAACATTAGGCCTAAAAAAACTTTATTAATATGTTTTTTTAGGGGATGGGTATGCTAGAAACAAAAACAAAAGGGAGAAAATACAAAACTCCATAACGATTTCAATAGCAAAAAGCCTCTCTCATCACTCATGAGATACACTCTTTCTAAAATAAACCATTTTTGTCACTGTTATTGAAAATAAATGCTGGCCCATGTGTGCATTCAGGTCGCAAAGCATTACACACCTGCCAAACCTCCTGCCTGACCCTGACAATTCACACCATCAGTAAATCATTACCTTGGGTCATTTTTCAAGCACCTGCATGAACCTCCTGCTGCCACTGCATTTTCTTCCATGCCCATCTCACTCCTGCTTCCTATGGCACGGTTGGCATAAGCACGCAGGCCTTTCAGACCCTTCAGTTTGTTGTGTGCCCAAGCTGTGTAGCCATGCCAACACACACTGTCTCAGTGAAGCATTTGTCTCTAGTCAGGAACACAACACACACACACACACACACACACACACACACACACACAGACGCAAGACCACACACATTCCCGTTCATTACACCAGCATTTCTCAAACAAAGGCACCTTTTTATAGTCTTAAGTTCCAGCTACAATTTACAGCAGGTCTCTTTTTCAGATGCTTGACATTTCCTCACTCCTGTCTTAGATATGCTTGAAGAGTGTAGCACGTCATTTCTTTCTTCGCTTCTTTGCACATAATAAGTCGCTTTTTCCACCCAGTGCAATGTAATTTCCAGATAAACTAGCGAATTACTGAAAACAATGTCAAAACAGCAAATTTAGCTAATGTATGTCCTTCTGACTGTTAGAGCAGAATTTCTTAGAAAACAAGTGGTTTCATTTTTTAACACTTTCTTTCATTTTTTAACAAATAACTTTTTTTCAGTCATTTTTCAGTGGCGATATACATTTCATTTGATGACCTCTAGATTGCAATATGGCATAGGGTTAATTTGATTGTTTTGACAACATAATGCAACGTTTTCTTTTTTTTTGTTTGGTTCATTTTCACACTATCTGAGCCTGATGGATCTTGTTTTTGTCACCCTGTAGTATAAATCAAGTTGAAAAAAAAGCATTGAGAGGATAAACCTGGCAGTCTCTTCAGGGGCTGCTTTCCAGGTGGTCAGTCTAGGTTTTGTTTTTGTTGTATTGTGTGGATGTTCTCCCTGTATCTTTGTATTATTTTCCATAGCCCAAGATCTTGTATGTCATAAGTCTTGAGTATAGTAAATTGATCATTGGTGAGCATGTGTGTGTGTGTGTGTGTGTGTGTGTGTGTGTGTGTGTGTGTGTGTGTGTGTGCTTTTTGCCTAATAAGCGCAGGGATCAATCAATTAAATTTGTACTGGTAAACATAAACTTTTTGTAGGTACTGCATATTGACTATACATTAATATTACTGAATTACTGAATGTTAAAATCACTTCTGTGTGATAATTATAACAGCACAAGTTCATATTAGATCAGAATAAATAAAAAAATATATTTTTTTTACAAAAAGTGATTTAACTAACATACACAAATAATGAGATAAATAATTACTAAAATGTTTTAAGATTTAAATGCTATGTTACAAATTAAAGACATTTTGTATTTTTTCATTACTTTAAAATAACTCTACTTAACTAACGCATTGTATATTGTATGTTACATACAAATAGATAATACTTAAAAATGAGTAATAAAAAAATAATTAAGTATAAAATTTTACTATTTCATTTTAGGTCTGATGATAAACCTGTTTTATTAGGGATTTTTAATTGCACAAGATAATAAATATCTATATTGCGACTATACTTCAAATGTGTTTATAAAATTAATTAGTTTGCAGTATTGGTGTATGAAAGATCATAATTATGATCTGAGTATTCCGGTAATCAAACTTTTGCAGTTAGATTATTGTTAGACTGCTTTGTCAGAAACAAAAGCTCATTTACATTTATTTAGAAGGGTCATGTAAAAATTAACTAGAGGAATAAAATAAGTCCTCTGCAGACATGACCTTTAATAAAATTGCCTTTTATTTAATTATTTTGGCCCATGAATCTAGTCAAGTGGATTTCTTCTATCCATCTTTATTTACGACCCTTTGACACAGCCATGAATCCCACAACAAAATCAAACTCACATGGTTATCAAAAGCATACGACTCCTATTACTTTAGATGTCAGGAAAATGAAAGGGGTAGTCATATAGCAGGTGCAGCAAGTAAATCAGGTGCCACTGGCCTGGTCAGTCGAGGTGCATGAGCACCAGCAGGTGTTTTGAGTTGCTAGTTTGATCGAATAAGAGAAATTAAATTATATGTAGAGTGATGTGATCTACAGCCATGACAGGAGGCTGTGCTATGTTGTTGATTTGGATTGTTCATATTCATCCATTTTATTTGCTATATCTATAAATAGATACACACTGCAACTACAGGAATTTACTTATTTTGGCCAGATTTTAATTTTATTAGTTTATTTAAAAGTTTTTAACTCATATCATTTCAAATCATTATTAAACATTCATTCATTCATTATCTCCCGCTTTATCCTCTATTAGGGTCGCGGTGGGGATCCCCATGCCCATCCAGGGGAGAACGTCTCGGGCGCTGGGCAGAAAGACCCAGGACAGGGCGCCAATCCATCGCTGGGCACACACTCACTCACACAGACACACTATATATGTGGGGCAATTTTGAGAATTCAATTGACTTGATCCATGTTTTTGGACTGTGGGAGGAAACCGGAGAACCCGGAGGAAACCCACGCAGACACGGGGAGAACATGGAAACTCCACCCAGATGGGGATTCGAACCGGGAATGCCTAGCGCTGAGAGGCGAACGTGCTAACCACTAGGGCTGTATTCAACTAAGGTTTTTCATAGTCGAATCTGATTCGTCAGATTTTCCCTATAGTCGACTGAAAGTCGAATCAGCTAAAATTTCACCACAAGATGGCGCTATAAGCGTGTTTTTTTAAAGATTTTTTTTTATATTTTACATGTTTTTCTAGAGCACCGTAAATGGGTTAAAGCGCACAAATCATTAAAAAAATATATATATTAACAGAAATTAGTATGTGTAACAATCACCTGCGGCACCTGTCCCTCGTTTGGTTTCTGATTATCTCACTTGGGTGATTGGTTGGGTTAGTGCACGTCTTTAATTTGTGGTTACCTTACCCGATGTTGCTTTGTTCGTTTACTTTGTTCTGTTGGTGCTTCGGCACCACTTTTTAAATAAATTCTAGTTTTGTATTTTATCCCGGTGTTCCAGTTTTTCTCCATCAGCATTTCTGGCACGGTGTGTTATTGCGCATTCGTTCCGCGCAGATCGCACTCGTGGTAGCGTCTCCCTCTGTTTAGACCGGCTGACGCTGTGGCTTACGTGTAGCCGGATCCCGGGAGACGCTCATGCGCGAGCGGCGTTCGCGATTTCCCCGCGGAGCCGCTCATCTCCGGGGAAAGACGGACATTTGTGACAGGATGATTTTATTTGACAAAAGGCTATATATATAACGAAAACAAAGACATTTCATGTAAAAAGTAATGCTTAGCAGCAGCAATGGGCACCCCCATGTGATCAAAATGGTACATTCGACTATGAGGTTCATAGTCGACTACGGTTCTCCGAATCGAATCGTCGAATCAGCGAATATTGCAGCTCACCCCTACTAACCACTAAGCCACCGTGCCGCCCATTATTAAACAAATTATGTAAAAATAAAATAAATGTTTACATCATTGCATGTTGTATCCTACGTATTATTATTGTTATTATTTTATCCAATGGCAATGATAGAGTGAGTGAGCATACAAAAATAAAATATAAAGGACATAATTTTACATATTATACTATTTAAAGAATGACAACTATTTTTGCCTATCTATCTATGCCTATCTATCACAACATTTGTAAACATCAGACTACCATAACCAATCAAACATCCAGTTGTCATGCTTTCGCCATGGACAAATTATGCTGAAATGACTGAAAACATTTCCTTGCACATGTGAAAAGCCTTGTCAAAACAACATTTACTGTGGACAAAATAAGAGTAAAAAATATTGAAAAAAGAATGAACCTTTACAAATTGTTTTTAATTTACATTTATTCTTTATTTACTATTTATTGTACTTTGAAAAATACATTTATTCATGTAATTTGAATGTGCTTCGTAGATAAATGTGACTTAAATGCAAACTTCTCAGAGTTCTCATTCAATATTCAGTAGTCAGTCTATGATTTGCAAGAAGATCTAGAAGCAAATCAGTTTGTTTGGACTTGCTCACTGGTGTCACGTTAGTCTACCTCGGGCTGAAGCGGTGGCGCATAGGAAGCGCAGACCGCCGCGTTTACACGCACTGAAGGGAGCCAGGCACGCAGGTAGCTGATAACGGGTTTATTAAAGGTGCAGTGCACCACAAAACATGAGGTACGAAAAAGACTAAGTGACATAAAACAAACGACCAGCACCAAAGACAAGAAACAATGGACATAAATACAAAAAGACACCCGACCACGTGCACAAGACAAACCAATTACAAAAAGGAGTTAATTAACTAAACTAATGAGCACAGAACGTTAATTAACTCAAACGAACGGGACGAAACACAAAACAGGTGACAGGTGCCCTAGGCACCTGTTACATTACCCCCGCCCCTGCGGTCACACAACGGGGGGACGCGACCAAGAGAAAAAAAAAACAGTCCCAGGGGACGCCCCCTGGCGGCGTGGCGAGGCGGGTGCCCCCTGGCGGCGTGGCGAGGCGGGCGCCCCCTGGCGGCGTGCCGTGCGACGTGCGGCCCCTGCTGCTCGGGCTGGGCGGCGTGCGGCCCCTGCCGCTCGGGCTGGGCGGCGTGCGGCCCCTGCCGCTCGGGCTGGGCGGCGTGCGGCCCCTGCCGCTCGGGCTGGGCGACGTGCGGCCCCTGCTGCTCGGGCTGGGCGGCGTGACGCCCCCTGGGCTTCGGGATGGGCGGCGTGACGCCCCTGGACTTCGGGATGGGCGGCGTGACGCCCCTGGACTTCGGGATGGGCGGCGTGACGCCCCTGGACTTCGGGATGGGCGGCGTGACGCCCCTGGACTTCGGGATGGGCGGAGTGGGAGGGGGGTCCTCCGCCCTCCTTGAGCGGGGCTTGGAAGGCGCCCTCGGGTGGACGCCCTCTGCGGGTGAGGCGTGCTGAATGCTCTCTGGCTGCAAAGTCAGATGGACGCCCACGGCGGATCAGAAGTGGGCCACGCCCTCTGGCTGCGTGGTCCGGTGGACGCCCACGTCGGGCGCGGGGTTGGTCACGTACTCTGGCTGCGTGGCGAGGCGGGCGCCCCCGTCGGACGAGGAGTGGGCCACGCCCTCTGGCAGCGTGGTCCGGTGGACGCCCACATCCGGCGAGGAGTTGGCCGCGCACTCTGGCTGCGTGGCGAGGCGGGCGCCCCCGTCGGACGAGGAGTGGGCCACACCCTCTGGCCCTCTGCGTTTCCGGCGGACGCCCCCTGGCGGCGTGGCGAGGCGGACGCCCCCTGGCGGCGTGGCGAGGCGGGCGCCCCCTGGCGGCGTGGTGAGGCGTGCGGCCCCTGCTGCTCGGGCTGGGCGGCGTGCGGCCTCTGCTGCTCGGGCTGGGCGGCGTGACGCCCCCTGGGCTTCGGGATGGGCGGCGTGACGCCCCTGGACTTCGGGTTGGGCGGCGTGACGCCCCTGGACTTCGGGATGGGCGGAGTGACGCCCCTGGACTTCGGGATGGGCGGCGTGACGCCCCTGGACTTCGGGATGGGTGGCGTGACGCCCCTGGACTTCGGGATGGGCGGCGTGACGCCCCTGGACTTCGGGATGGGCGGCGTGACGCCCCTGGGCTTCGGGATGGGCGGCGTGACGCCCCTGGGCTTCGGGATGGGCACGCGCGCTGGTAGGACCTCGGCGGGCACGCATGCTGGCTGGACCTCGGCGGGCACGCATGCTGGCAGGGCCTCGGTGGGCATGCACGCTGGGCGGACCTCAGCGGGCACGCACGCTGGGCGGACCTCGACGGGCACGCACGCTGGCAGGACCTCGGCGGGCACGCACGCTGGCAGGACCTCGGCCGGCACGCACGCTGGGCGGACCTCGGCGGGCACGCACGCTGGGCGGACCTCGGCGGGCACCTCGGGCTCGCCATCCTGCACACAAAACATATACACCCCCACCGCAATGCCCAAACACATAGACATCTCAGACATGGGGAAGACGGACTGGACACACGAGACAGGGGGACACGGATTCACATCTACCCCCCCGAGTGTTGGCTCCGGTACCGCCCCCTCGCAGCGCGATCCAGACACAGCGCGGTCCGGCGCGGGCGTGTCACGTGACTGCCCCGCAGCACACGTGCCGCGCGCGCGCTGCGTCTTAGCACCGCGCCGGCGCGCTCTGCGCCTGGATTTCGCCACGGGGGGTTTAACAAGCTGGACCGGAGCGTCCGTCCAGAACTCCTCAGAGTTGAGGAGGGTTTGTATGGGCAGGATATGCCCATACAGGTACGCCCGTCTCATCATCGGAGATCTGAACCAAGTCCAGACCTTCCTCAGCGCAGAGCGCTTCGTACCCGTACCTCCAAATCCACTCATCATCAGAGTCATAACACTCATACATTTCTCTGTTCGAGCCGTCCTTACGGCTCTGGGACGGCAGGCTGCGCATAGCGGTGCACTCACGGACACGGCGGAACGCGCCGCGAGTACGAGGCTACACGGCCCCCGCAAAGAAAAATTTTGTGCTTACCTGGGCTCTGGACTCCCCAAATTTCCTTTGGCTGGTCGTTCTGTCACGTTAGTCTACCTCGGGCGGAAGCGGTGGCGCATAGGAAGCGCAGACCGCCGTGTTTACACGCACTTAAGGGAGCCAGGCACGCAGGTAGCTGATAACGGGTTTATTAAAGGTGCAGTGCACCACAAAACATGAGGTACGGAAAAAGACTAAGTGACATAAAACAAACGACCAGCACCAAAGACAAGAAACAATGGACATAAATACAAAAAGACACCCGACCACGTGCACAAGACAAACCAATTACAAAAAGGAGTTAATTAACTAAACTAATGAGCACAGAACGTTAATTAACTCAAACGAACGGGACGAAACACAAAACAGGTGACAGGTGCCCTAGGCACCTGTTACAACTGGCAAACCTAATTAATTTTTAGTGGTAAAGACAAATTTATTAACTGCTATTAAAAATTATTATTATTTAGATTTTCATATATTATTTTGGTTATTGTTAAACAGTTTGTTATGTTTCTGTATATAATGTATGATATACTTCATAGCATTATTTTTACAAAAAGCTGTGATATCTGTGGATTTTTCATACTGTTTACTTCAGCGGTGTGCACTGCAGTAATTAGGCTGTGATGCATTTGAATTATATGATTAATCCAAGCGACACTTCATGAAATGGCTCACAGATTTAGAGTGTGGACATTTCAATTATTTTATGCCTAATCCTATACTAGGGTCTTGCAGAGGTTTCTTACAGTGGAAAGCATTTTGGGCACCACGCAGATGCTGTGCACACGTTCACTCAAAAAGAAACACACACAGACACACATAAACACACACACACACACACACACACACACACACACACACACACACACACACACACACACACACACACACACACACAGAGAAACACTATATGGGGCAATTATGAGCAGTCAATTTACCATGAAACCATGTTTTTGGACTGTGGGAAGAAACCATGTGCTTACGTCTTCGCTGTGTCCTTACAGCATCTATTTTTCAATGCATAGCTACTGTTTCCATATCCTTTACTGACTGTGTTTTCAACTTTTCTATTTTTATATAACTGTGCTGCACCACAGTTTGGCAGCAAAGTGCATGATATCTTGCCTGAAGAAATAAATCAAGAGTAAGTGGACAGCAAGCAATAAGATGCTAACCCATGAGTGTCTCAACTCCCACTCAGTGGGCCGTGCACTTCGAGAACAATGGGGTAGAAGATGACTTCCTTCAGTATCTCTATATAGTCACCTAATGGTTGTAAGGAACAGATCGGTAAAAACTTTTTTTGAGTGTTTTTTTTTTTGGGTTATATAAAAAAGGGCACCTGCTGTCTAAGGCAACCATCTTTGCATCTGCACAGTTTAAACAGATTTTCTTTCATTAATCTGGGTGGTAGAGGTGCTGAACTATGCTCCATACTCACAAGGTGAAAAGCAATAAAACACCCTTTTCACACCAGTGTACACCTGGAACAATTTTGTATCACAAACTTACTTTCAAATATTTTAATACATTTTTTTTGCTGTTGTAATTTAAGAATACTGAAGCTTTTTCATGAAACCAACAGACATGGAAAATTTCATATTTAAAGGACCTTGTCCTTTTGTACTTGATGGATTAGAGGTATATCTTAGTGGGTGGAACTTCACACTGTGTGCCACCTGCTGTTGTTCCATCATGCTTTGCTGAAGAACATGAGCCTCATGTGTTATCTCATCAGACAGAGTTGATTTTAAATAGCTCTGTGATTATTACTGATGTTCCACTCAGCGGAGGTTTGAAGTTTTGGTTAACATCTGTATGGGCAATTGCAGAAGGGTTCATGACCTTTCACCTCATCCATCATGCCATGATTGACATGGGAGACTAACCAGTGACAACTCAATGCTTTTAGACTGGAGCCTTGAAAAAAAGTAGCAGATGGATTCTGGTATACTGGTTTACATATACATGGAGATTAGACAGACAGATAGATAGAGGGCTGTGTAGTTGTTGTTTTGTGTAGCACCTTGTTCCTGAAGTTAAAACTTAAAAACAAAAACACCTTCTTATTAGCCAAAAGTTCCTATGTTTGATTTTTAGGGTTGCAGTCAGTGTCCTTTCTTTGCATACATATTTTTCCTCATGTCTGCGTGGGTTTATTCTAGGAGTGCAAGTTTTCTCCCACCATCTAAAAGTATTTGTTGTAAAGGTTATAAGCATAAACTAAATCATAATTAAAAAACAATGATGTGGTCATATATACGATTATTATTAATCTTGAATTGAATTATATTTCATAAATATATAAATATGTGCATTATTTTGCAAACAGGTTCTTTAGTTCTAAGTCTCTTTATGGTTGTAATAAACTATTCATCACCTGCTTAATTCCATCTCACACTTCATTGGTATATTAAATATTCATATACTTTATTGTGTACTGTGTAAAAAAAAAGATACCAAAATAACAAGCACTGTCTTAAGTAAATACTAAAGTTACTGTGGATCAGCTTTAGTGCGATTTGAGTCAGGTTCTGCCACACAAATTTCCATCCCCAAGTTGATAATCAAAACTTTAACTAAATCCACCGTGGGATGGGGGGGGGGAACAGACATTACCAATTGGCATTAATTTGGTAGAGTGAAGTGTGTTTTCAGGCAGGGTGTGTGTGTGTGTGTGTAACCCCCATGACTGCATTGCTGACCTGCAAAATAATTAGTTTTTACAATCAGCTAGCTCAACATACTACCTTATCCCCTTTCTGGACTTGGCACTTGCTGTGTCATAAGTGCACAAAAACCATAGTGCCACTGCTTACACATGTGGCTCAGTGAAAAATGAATTTTATAATTTCCTTTCTTTTAAATAAAAAAATAGCTATATAATTTTATATTTTATATATTTTTTGAAAGTCAAACTGTAATAAAACAACAATGGGATTAAAACTTGGATCACCAGTGTTTAAACGCAAATGTGCTTACCACTAACCACTGTGCAAAATGGCCTAACAATAGCTAATATTTTGCTCTCATTTGTTCAATTTGGTTCATCTACATTAGATATTTATTTGTAAGTCTGATGAAGTTTTAGGTCAAATTTATCGAAGAAATCTGAAAAGAACCAAATGGTTCACAAACTTTTAAGCACCACTGTACAGATTATTCATATTATATTATATTCATTATCTTCAGCTTTATCCTCTACTATGGTAGCAGGGTTTTTCCACATGGAAAATATTTCAGGGCGGGGCTCCAATCTATCGCTGGGCAAACACTTACTCACTCACACACACAAACATACAGACTACATAGGTGCAGTTTAGAACAATCAATTTACCTTAAACCCATGTCTTTGGACTGTGGGAGGAAACCAGAAAACCTGGAAGAAACCCACAAGGAAACGGGGACAACATGAAAACTTCTAGATTGAGATTAAAATCTGGATTTCCAGTGCTGAAAGGCGAATATGCTAACCACTAAGCCAGTGTGCCGCCCCTGTACAGATTAGGTAAGGTTAATTATTTTTTATCTTTTTTAAAAAAATGAGTGCCAATCATTTTGGTCTGTAGTTTCATTGAAATAATCTTGCAATAATAATTGTTTTTTAATGAAATGTAATTACAGATTTACTTTACTACAATTATTCATTTATTAATCCATTCATTATCTTCCGCTTTATCCTATATTAGCGTTGCGGGGGGGGGGGGGGGGGGGGGTTCCCCATGCCCATCCAGTGGAGAACGTGTCGGGCGCTGGGCAGATACAGCCAGGACAGGGCGCCAATCTATTGCTGGGCACACACTCACTCACACAGACACGCACACAAACACACTCTATATAGGGGAATTTGTCCATGTTTTTGGACTGTTGGAGAACCCGGAGGAAACCCACGCGGACACGGAGAGAACATGGAAACTCCACCCAGATTAGGATTCGAACCGGGAATCCCTAGTGCTGAGAGGCGAACGTGCTAACCACTAAGCCACCATGCCGCCCGACATAGCAACATATGAATGCAAATAAGCCACCGTGCCGCCTACTACAATTATTCTCATTCCAATTGTCTGTATACTATTGCATGCATATTGGCTTACACAGAATACATAAACAGAAGTTTATGTATTGAGCAAAGTAAATTAAAATGCTGAGAACAAGGTTTCAAAGTCACAAAAAGTATAACCTTGTGTAGTATAATGGCTTGTTTGAGCAATGAATTTGTTAAACACAGTCACACTCTCTGTTTCATCCACTTATTTTCTTTAAAAAAAGTTTGTGAGTGAATTTGTTATTTTCAATGTATGGCAGACAGTGAAGATCAGAAAGAAAATAATGAAAACAGGTATGTGATCGTTCCACCACACCAAGGTCAGTCTAATTCAGCTGGGCATCATAGCAGGCTAATTAACAACTAATTAACATCTATCAGAATTCCCACACTCCTCAATCATGAAAGCTTTGTCTCAGCAACAGATTTTTTAGTCTTTCTCACATCTGTATCTGTACATCATTCTGTCTAGACGCAGCTTACATGTTGGTTTTGTAAGTATGTGGAAGTTTATCATTTGAGGAACTTAAAACAAAAGAATTGTCACTGTGTTGCAAAACTGCTCATACAGATTAATTATTTCTAAATCATAGACATTTTAGACTAGGTCAAGAGTTTAATTTCTTTAAAACACTGAATCATCATGCATTTAGCTTTTTCCTTCTTCCAAGGTCACTTTTTTCAAAAGATATGTAATAGCTTTTACATATTTAGTATTCATTGAATGGACACTTATTAGAATGGTTATTAAAAAAATGGATCCATTATGCAGGTTAGTACATTCGGCTAAATTGTAATAATACAATACTATCTACAGGTTATATATACATTTACATTCAGTCATTTAGCAGACGCTTTTATCCAAAGCGTCTTACAAATGAGAACACCACAAGTCATATATAGAACACCAAACCAAGCACATCTTGTAATGTTTCAATATTGATAGCTTTTTCCTTTTTTTCCCAAAGCTTTATCAAAATTTGACATAAAATGTATTCTGATATTCTGTTTATTATATAGTTTTTGTCATTTCTAGTCAGTCATTCTCCATGTGTATATCCACAGTGATGTTATAGTCTGTAAAACTGTAATGATATGAAAAATTTAAACATTTTGCACGTTTTCTGGTAATCTCTGGACATTGAAAGTTTTAAAAATTATCAACCAGTCTGAGTAACAACTATAAAATGAGCAGGGCAATGTACAAACTTGACAAAATTCTACTTATAATAGAAATGCAAATTAGTTTGCTTCGGAAAATGCCACTGACAAAACTATATTGTAACAGGTGCCTAGGGCACCTGTCACCTGTTCTGTGTTTCGTTCCTTTCGGTTATTAACGTTCATGTGTCATTAGTTTAGTTAATTAACTCCTTATTGTCATTGGTTTGTCTTGTGCACGTGGTCGGGTGTCTTTTTGTATTTATTTCCGTTGTTTCTCGTCCTCGGTGCTGGTCGTTGTGTTTGATGTCACTAGTCTTTTCGTACCTCATGTTTTTTGGTGCACTGCACCTTTAAATAAATCCCGTTCTTCTGCTACCTGTGTGCCTGGCTCCCTTCAGCGCATGTAGACGCGGCGGCTCTGCGCTTCCTATGCGCAGCTGCTTTATTCTGAGGTAGACTACCATGACAGAATGACCAGCCAGGCAATTTGGGGAGTCCAGAGCCCAGGTAAGCGATTTCTAAATTTTTCTTTGCGGGGGCCGTGTAACCTCGTACTCGCGGCACGTTCCGCCATGTCTGCGAGTGTGGCGCTATGCGCAGCCCGCCGTCCCGGAGCCGTAAGGACGGCTCTAACAGTGTAATGTCGTATGAATGTAATGAGTATTATGATTCCGATGATGAGTGGCTATGGAGGTACGGGTACGAAGCACTCTGCGCTGAGGAGGGTCTGGATCTGATTCAGATATCCGATGATGAGGCGGGCGAGTCGTACCTGTATGGGCATATTCTGCCCACACGAACCCTCCTCAACTCTGAGGAGTTCTGGACGGACGCTCCGGTCCAGCTTGTTAAACCCCCCGTGGCGAGATCCAGACGCAGAGCGCGCCGGCGCGGTGCCAAGACGCAGCGTGCGCGCTGCGCAGCTGCTGAGCGCGGTACGTGCGCTGTGTCTGGATCGCGCTGCGAGGGGGCGGTACCGGAGCCAACACTCGGGGGGGGGTAGATGTGGATACATGTGGCGTGAGCGTGGTGTGTCCCCCTGTCTCGTCTGTCTCGTGTGTCCAGTCCGTCTTCCCTGTGTCAGAGATGTCTTTGTGTTTGGGCAATGCGGTGGGGGTGTACCTCTACTGTGTGCAGGATGGCGATTCCGAGGTGGAGGTTCACCCAGCGGGCGTGCCCGCCGAGGTCCTGCCAACATGTGTGCCCGCGAAGGTCCTGCCAGCATGCGTGCCCGCCAAGGTCCTGCCAGCATGCGTGCCCGTCAAGGTCCTGCCAGCATGCGAACCTGCTGAGGTACGGCCAGCATGCATGCCCGCCAAGGTCCTGCCAGTGTGTGAACCCGCCGAGGTCCGCCCAGCGTGCGTGCCCGCCAAGGTCCGGCCAGCGTGCAAACCCGCTGAGGTCCAGCCGGCATGCGTGCCCGCCGAGGTCCTGCCAGCGCGCGAACCCATCCCGAAGCCCAGGCTGTCACGCCGCCCATCCCGAAGTCCAGGGGCATCACGCCGCCCATCCCGAAGTCCAGGGGCAGCACGCCACCCTGCCCGAGCAGCAGGGGCCGCACGCCCCGCAGCCAGGGGGCGTCCGCCTCGCCACGCCGCCAGGGGACGTCCTCCGGACCACGCCGCGTCCACCTGACCATGCAGCACGAGGGCGTGGCCCACTCCGCATTCGCCATAGGTGCTCACAGGCCCACGCAGCCAGAGGGCTCCCACCGGACCACGCAGCCAGAGGGCGTGGCCCAATCCTCGTCCGCCGAGGCCGTCCACCGGACCACGCAGCCAGAGGGCGTGGCCCACTCCTCGTCCGCCGAGGCCGTCCACCGGACCACGCAGCCAGAGGGCGTGGCCCACTCCTCGTCCGCCAAGGCCGTCCACCGGATCACGCAGTCAGAGGGTGTGGCCCACTCCTGATCCACCGTGGGCGTCCACCTGACTTTGCAGCCAGAGGGCGTTCGGCACGCTTCCCCCCCCCAGGGACTGTTATTTTTTCTTCTTGGTCGCGTCCCCCGATGCGCGACCGCAGGGGCGGGGGTAATGTAACAGGTGCCTAGGGCACCTGTCACCTGTTCTGTGTTTCGTTCCTTTCGGTTGAGTTAATTAACGTTCATGTGTCATTAGTTTAGTTAATTAACTCCTTATTGTCATTGGTTTGTCTTGTGAACGTGGTCGGGTGTCTTTTTGTATTTATTTCCGTTGTTTCTCGTCCTCGGTGCTGGTCGTTGTGTTTGATGTCACTAGTCTTTTCATACCTCATGTTTTTTGGTGCACTGCACCTTTAAATAAATCCCGTTCTTCTGCTACCTGCATGCCTGGCTCCCTTCAGCGAGTGTAGACGCGGCGGCTCTGCGCTTCCTCTGCTGTTGGTTTTGAGGTTTCTGGGATTTATTATCCTTGAAAATTCTAAATTTTTCTTTACTCCCACGTTTAGTCAGAAGAAATCTTTGTCAGATAAATATTATTGTTGACAAATATTTAAAACTATTTTAATAGGTATTTGCAATCTGATTAACCTTATTAAAACCTGAGGTTGGACTTCTCTTTTCTAAAACACTTGGCTGCTCTTAAGAATTGGCAAAAAGCCTAGGGCTGATGTTATATAAGAAAGTGAAGCATACTAAAGCATACTCTTGCATACTAAATAAGTTCATTTTTAAGGATTAAGAACTAATTAGATTTGCTGCTGATGAGGAAAAATCCACAGGGCAGCATCTTTTTTAACAATATTAGATTAGAGTAAATAAAATGACTTCGTCTGTATCAGGTCTTTTATGTAACATTCAAATAATATATGAAAAAATATGTGTTTCCACCAATCATAAATATGGTTATGTATCGAAACCCTAATTTTGATTAAGATCCATAATCCCAGGTAAAAATACCTGATATTCATTTATTTTGTGTTGTTCTCATTTGTAAGTCACTTTGGATAAGAGCGTCTGCTAAATGACTAAATGTAAATGTAAAAAAAAAAACAACAGCCGCAACAGGCTTAGTGCTTATCAGGTATCGCCTTGCTGTTTATAATAATCTGTATTTTCCTCTGGGCGGCACGGTGGCTTAGTGGTTAGCACGTTCGCCTTTCAGCGCTAGGCGAATCCCCATCTGGGTTGAGTTTCCATGTTCTCCCCTTGTCCGTGTGGGTTTCCTCTTTCCATGTGCAAAAACATGGATCAAGTCAATTGAGTTCTCCAAATTGCCCCATATAGAGTGTGTATGTGTATGTGTATGTGTGCGGGTCTGTGTGAGTGAGTGAGTTTGTGCCCAGCGATAGATTGGCGCCCTGTCCTGGGTGTATCTGCCCAGCGCCCGAAACATTCTCCCCTGGATGGGCATGGGAAACCCGCCCCACGCGACCCTAATATAGGATAAAGCGGAAGATAATGGATGGATGGATGGATGGATGTATTTTCCTCTATGGTACATAGGGTGACCAGATTCCAATTCACCAGATGTGGGAAAAAGTCTATGTTTGTGTGGGACAATGTGGGACACCAATGCATAGTCTAAAATAACTTTTAAAAAAAGAAACATTTCTATTATACATCTATCTGATTATAAAACATGCATTTCAAAACTGCAGTCTTTCAATAACAATGCTGGATGACGTCTCAATTTGTGGGACGCCTGAAAAGTAACGAAGTTCCGTGATTGTCCCGCACAAAGTGAGAAATCTGTCCACCATAATGGTACATGAATTAAAATATTTTTTTGTATATCACACATTGATATGTGTGTGAAGAGGTCAGAGGTGTGCATTAATGTCATTAATGTCACGGCTGGACACATGGCTCAGCAAATCAGATTGAAGGACTGGAACTACCCATTGCATAATTGGTGTTATTGCTCTCACACTCTCTCATACTGGTCACAGGAAGTTCAACATAGCACCTTGTCGTAAATGAAAAAAAAAAAAAAAGGTTTCTCTACATAAAGATGTAGTGGCATTATGGCTTAGTGGTTAGCATATTTACTTCTCAGTGCTGGTGTTCCAGGTTCAAATCCGGGTGGAGTTTCCATGTTCTCTCCATGTCCGTGTGGGTTTCCTCTGGGTTCTCTCACACAGTCTAAAAACATGGATTCATGGTAAATTGAATTTTCGAAATTGCCCCATATACTGTCCACTCTAATTGAACTAGGCTTCTCTGGTACAACACTTGAATGGTTTTGATTCTAACAGGATGGACCTTCAAAGTGTAATGGAATGGGAAGATTTCTAACTCTCACCAAGTACTCACTGGTGTTCCTCAGGGCTCTGTACTTGGTCGCTTCCTCTTTCAGGCACATGCTTGCCTCACCGACATATCTGATTAGATGAAGGCCCATCATCTCAAATTAAATTTAGCAAAAACAGAGCTTCTCATAATCCCACCATAACCCTCAATCATGACCTGACCTTCCAAATTTATGGCTCCACAATCTCTCCAACCAACTCAGGCTGTAACCTTGGTTTCATAATTGACTCACATAATAAACTCTATGATCAGGTCACTAAAACGGCCCTTTCTGCAGATTCCTTATCTTTAACATCAGGAAGACCTGACCTTTCTTGACTGAACATATATTCAGCTGTTAGTTCAAGCCCTCATCCTATACAGACTCAATTATTGTAATGCATTGCTTGCTGGTCTTCCAGCTTGTACAATCAGGGCTGTACAACTGATTCAAAACTCTGCAGCCCGACTTGTGTTCAACCAGCCCAAGCAAACTCATGTCACTCCACTACCTATTTACATTTACATTACATTTAGCAGATGCTTTTATCCAAAGCGACTTACAAATGAGAACATCACAAGTCAGTAGCCAGCTACACTGTAAAATTAATAAACATGATCATTATATGATGCTGCCCCCCCCTCCCTTTTTTTAACAGGTATTTGTTAAAAAGATGCGTCTTCAGTAGCATGTCAAGTGACTCTGCCTTACGGACAGAGTTGGGAAGATCATTCCACCATTTTGCAGTGGTGAACGCCATGGAGTGAGAATTAGACCCTGGGTGAGGTGGAATCATCACTGGAGCGAAGTGAACCAGCCGGAGTGTATTTTGAAAAGATAGAGTTAAGGTAAAGGGGGAAGATCCAGAAATGGTCCTGTAGGCCAGGGTCAGTGATTTGTACTGAATGCAAGCAGCTACAGGGAGCCAATGGAGAGAAATGAGTAATGGAGTGACATGAGTTTGCTTGGGCCTGTTGAATACAAGTCGGGCTGCAGATTTTTTAATTAGTTGTAGAAGTCTGATTGTGGAAGCTGGGAGACCGGCAAGCAACGCATTACAATAATCCAGCTGGTTAGCATGTTCAGTCAAGAAGGTCTCATCTTTCTTATGTTGTAAAAAAGGAATCTGCAGGAACGGGCAATTTTGATAACATGATCAGAGAGTTTAAGGTGGGAGTCTATTGTGAAACCAAGGTTACGACCGAATCGGTTGGATTAGATTGTGGATCCGTCAATTTGGAAGGTCAGGTCGTGATGGAATGGATTAGCTGGGATTATGAGAAGCTCTGTTTTTTCCAAATTTAATTTGAGATGACGGGCCTTCATCCAAACAGATATGTCAGTGAGGCAGACAGATATCCGATTTGAGATCGTGTTGTCGTCATGGGTAAAAGACAAATGAAGCTAATTATTTAGCTTCATATTATTATTTATTCATTCATTCATTATCTTCCGCTTTTATCCTCTATTAGGGTCGTGAGGTGGGTCCCCATACCCATCCAGGGGAGAACGTCTCGGTCGCTGAGCAGATACACCCAGGACAGGGCGCCAATCTATCGCTGGGCACACACTCACTCACACAAACACACTCTATACAGGGCAAACCGGAGAAGCCGGAGGAAACCCATATATATATATATATATATATATATATATATATATATATATATATATATATATATATATATATATATACACAGTGGGGTGTGGAAGTTTGAGCAGCCTTGTTAATTTTCCTGATTTACCTTTATAAATCATTGGTTGTTTGGATAAAAAAAAAAAAAATCTGTTAAATATATCATATAGGGGACAAACACAGTGATATCTGAGAAGTGAAGTGAAGTTTATTTGATTTACAGAAAGTGTGCAATAATTGGTTAAACAAAATTAGGCAGGTGCATAAATTTCGGCACCAAAAAAAAACTTAACTAAATATTTAGTAGATCCTCTTTTCGCAGAAATATCAGCCTGTAAACGCTTCCTATAGCTTCTAATGAGAGTCTGGGTTGTGGCTGAAGATTTTAGACCATTCTTCTTTACAAAACATCTCTAGTTCATTTAGGTTTGATGGTTTCTGAGCATGGACAGCTCTCTTTAGGTGACACCACAGATTTTCAATAATGTTCAGTTCTGGGGACTGAGATGGCCATTCCAGAACATTGCACTTGTTCCTCTGCATGAATGCCTTAGTTGATTTGGAGAAGTGTTTAGGGTCGTTGTCTTGTTGGAAGATCCAGCCCCGGCGCAGCTTCAGCTTTGTCACTGATTCCTGGACATTGGTCTCCAGAATCTGCTGATATTGATTGGAATCCATGTGGCCTTCATCATTAACAAGATTCCCTGTCCCTGTACTGGACACACAGCCCCACAGCATAATGGAACCTCCACCAAATTTGACTGTAGGTAGTAGGTGTTTTTCTTGGAGTGCTGTGTTCTTTTTCCTCCATGCATAACGGCCCTTGTTATGCCCAAATTACTCTATTTTAGTTTCATCAGTCCACCTTATTCCAAAATGTAGCTGGCTTGTCCAAATATGCTTTAGCATACTGCAAGCGTCTCTGTTTGTGATGTGGGCGGAGAAAGGCCTTCCTCTGCATCACTTTCCCATACAGCATCTCCTTGTGTAAAGTGTGCCGAATAGTTGAACGATGCACAGTGTCTCCATCAGCAGCAAGATGATGTTGTAGGTCTTTAGTGCTGGTCTGTGGGTTGACTCTGACTGTTTTCAACATCCTTCGCTTCTGTTTTTCTGAGATTTTTCTTGGTCTCAGAAGAATAAAAAACAATACAAACTTAATACATAATGGCAGAATAAACATTGTTTATTTGAATAAGGAGCATGATAACAAAATTAATTTTACATTTTTCACTTTGTGGGTCAGTGATTCAATGTCTAGTTAAAGGTGTAGTCTGCAATTTTATAAAACTCTTAGTTACCTATGAACGCCACTATCTAGATTAGATCTGGGGGAATATTAAATATTGTAAATTACACAAACCACTAGATTGCTATCATTGTCATATCATTTACAACCAACAAACCTATAATCCAGTCAGTATCAATTTATCAATAAATGCCCATTATGTTAAATGTTTCTTATGTTCCTAAAAATGGGTAAGAAAAGCCATAATATTTGTGTCAATGAAAACAGATATGGTGTACACACTGCAAACATAAAGCCTTATACCTAAACACATTAATGCAATGCCTCTCTGTGATAGTATAAATATTAAATTATGATTAATCCAAGATAATTTGAAAAACAAGTTAAAAATAATAAATGAGTTGTATAACAATAAAGATTTAACAAAATTATTTAAAAAGTATCTATTTTACAAAATAGACAATGCAAAAACTAATTGATTGTAATATATATGTATATATATATATATATATATATATATATATATATATATATATATATATATATATATATGTGTATATATATATATTAATTAAAATAATTTTTTTCTGCTTATTTTCCACATGAGATGTATAATATTCCATTTCATATGAAATTAAAGCTGCACTGTGGAAATAGACATCCACAACTGTGGGACAGTTTGTCATGTGTTGTGAACCTTAGGGAGAAATGATGAAGGGGTACTTTCGCCTGGCGACCGTGCCCTCATGCCCATTTCTTGTTTACCTCCCGTGTGTGAAATGACAGAACATGCCAACAAATTGCTCGGGGGTGGCACAGCATCTGAGGACAATAGCATGCCATATGCCAGCCGGGGGAAATGAATGGGCCTCATTTGTGTTGGCTTTCCTGGGACTGGCTACTTGGTAGACACCAACTCTGCCCCCACACACACTCACACACTCACCATGCCATCTGCAAGAATTACATATACTATGAGCCATGAGACACAGCGGGCTAACATTCGTAGTGCTGCAAAAATCTACAATATAAAAAGTTATTTAATTGGCTAATTTATGTTAAAATGCAATTCCTTCTATTATGCTAGATTACATTGTTCTAGGATCATAGACAGACATTGTGTGAGCTAGCTTCCAAACTCTTTTTCAGGAGAAAAAAGTGATGTCATGGACTGATTTGCATTTGCATTGAATTGTACTTCTTGTTTGCATATCAAAGCATGTTACTTGAAAAAGGGGATTTTTAAAAGAGAAAATGGAATAAAAGAGCTTATAGAAACAGTTCTCTTTGGGTCACAGTACCACGTTATTAAACTAAAATATGCTGCTAGGTAGGATACATTATATTATATATATTATATACATATGTAATTCAAGATCTAGTAAATGACGAGTTAAGGACTAAAACTTAAAATTCCATGTAATGCATGTGACACATAATTTAAACTTTTAAACCTAATCACTGCTAACAGTACAGTATACCACCTTCAGATGATCATCTATTTTCTAGTCATGTGGACTTGAATGCTAAAGTCAACAAGTGAAATCTCCAATATTTATACTACTACTACTACTACTACTACTACAACAACTACTAACAATAATACTATATATATATATATATATATATATATATATATATATATATATATATATATATATATATATATATATATATATATATATATATATTAGGGGTGAGCTGCAATATTCGCTGATTCGACGATTCGATTCGGAGAACCGTAGTCGACTATGAACCTCATAGTCGAATGTACCATTTTGATCACATGGGGGTGCCCATTGCTGCTGCTAAGCATTACTTTTTACATGAAATGTCTTTGTTTTCGTTATATATATAGCCTTTTGTCAAATAAAATCATCCTGTCACAAATGTCCGTCTTTCCCCGGAGATGAGCGGCTCCGCGGGGAAATCGCGAACGCCGCTCGCGCATGAGCGTCTCCCGGGATCCGGCTACACGTAAGCCACAGCGTCAGCCGGTCTAAACAGAGGGAGACGCTACCACGAGTGCGATCTGCGCGGAACGAATGCGCAATAACACACCGTGCCAGAAATGCTGATGGAGAAAAACTGGAACACCGGGATAAAATACAAAACTAGAATTTATTTAAAAAGTGGTGCCGAAGCACCAACAGAACAAAGTAAACGAACAAAGCAACATCGGGTAAGGTAACCACAAATTAAAGACGTGCACTAACCCAACCAATCACCCAAGTGAGATAATCAGAAACCAAACGAGGGACAGGTGCCGCAGGTGATTGTTACACATACTAATTTCTGTTAATATATATTTTTTTTAATGATGTGTGCGCTTTAACCCATTTACGGTGCTCTAGAAAAACATGTAAAATATAAAAAAAAATCTTTAAAAAAACACGCTTATAGCGCCATCTTGTGGTGAAATTTTAGCTGATTCGACTATCAGTCGACTATAGGGAAAATCTGACGAATCAGATTCGACTATGAAAAACCTTAGTTGAATACAGCCCTAATATATATATAATATATATATATATATATATATATATATATATATATATATATATATATATATATATATATTGTGTTATGGAGGGCAGAACAGTGGTTAGTAAGTTTGCCTCTCAGTGCTGGGTGGAGTTCCCATGTTCTCCCCGAAATGTTCTCCCATGGATAAGCATGGGGAACCCCCTCATGACCCTAGTCCCATGTATGGGTTTAAGTAAAAGATAATGAGATAAAATGAGATGACATTGTTATGTTAAAACCTATATTGGAAAGAAAACAGTCAGTCTAGAAATTGAACCCAAGATCATTTTGTTTGTTTTAATATAACAGCACTACCAGCTGTGCCACTGTAACAGGTGCCTAGGGCACCTGTCACCTGTTCTGTGTTTCTTTTGTTCTTTTGAGTTAATTAACGTTCATTGGTACTTAGTTTAGTTAATTAACTCGTTCTTGTCATTGGTTTGTTTTGTGCACGTGGTCAGGTGTCTTTTTGTATTTATTTCCTGTGTTCTCTGTCCTTGGTGCACGTCGTTTATTTTATGTCACTCGTCAGTTTGTACCTCTTTGCTTTTGGTGTCACTACACCTTTAATAAAACCTGATATTCTGCTACCTGCGTGCCTGGCTCCTTTCAGCGCGTTAAAGCGCGGTGGCTCTGCGCTTCCTATGCGCAGCCGCTTTATTCCGAGGTAGGCGAGTCTGACAGAACGACGTGCCAGTCAATTTGGGGAGTCTAGTGCCCAGGTTAGCTGTTTTTAAAATTTTTCTTTGCAGGGCCGTATAACCTCGTACTCGCGGCGCGTTCCAGCCCGAGCACCTGGGGCGTCCGCCTTGCCCCGCAGCCAGAGGGAGTCCGTCTTGCCCCGCAGCCAGAGGGCGTCCTCCTCGCCCTGCAGCCCGAGGGCGTCCACCGGACCACGCCGCCAGAGGGTGTGGCCCACTCCTCGTCCGCCAAAGGCGTACATCGGACCACGAAGCTAGAGGGCGCCCACCGGACCACGCAGTCAGAGGGCGTGGCCCTCTCCTGATCCACCGAAGGCGTCCACCGGACCACGCTTCCGATGCGCAGCCACTTTATTCCGAGGTAGGCGAGTCTGACAGCCACTATGCCTTTTTTTTATAATTTATATAATGACACAGGGGGCGTCCGCCTTGCCCCGCAGCCAGAGGGAGTCCGCCTTGCCCCGCAGCCAGAGGGCGTCCTCCTCGCCCTGCAGCCCGAGGGCGTCCACCGGACCACGCCGCCAGAGGGTGTGGCCCACTCCTCGTCCGCCAAAGGCGTACATCGGACCACGAAGCTAGAGGGCGCCCACCGGACCACGCAGTCAGAGGGCGTGGCCCTCTCCTGATCCACCGAAGGCGTCCACCGGACCACGCTTCCGATGCGCAGCCACTTTATTCCGAGGTAGGCGAGTCTGACAGCCACTATGCCTTTTTTTTATAATTTATATAATGACACAGGGTATGCAAAACGTAAGGAATGGCACATATTTTAACAGATAATTTTACGACAAAACCAATGGTATATTTTACATTGTTTAATTTAAAAGTGTGACTTTTCTATGGCACAGGGAATGTTTAAAAATAGTATTATCGCAAGCAGAGATCATTCTCATTACCGACGGATGGAAAACACAAAGTGCATGTACCTCTATGTCTCCAGTTACAATTTATATAATACACTAAAGTTTCTCAATACTAAGAAAATGTTAATATTAAATTGCATTTGTTAGACAATGAACCAATCACCAGCTGAGTAGCAAGAGAGAAACCTGTTTACATCTAAAATGCCACCATCTTGGTTTAAATTTTTTGAAAGTAGTTATTCAATACATAACTGTTATATATTTTTTTCTAAAAACAGTGGATCAATAAATGTTTATTTACTTGTGTATAGGTGCCATATGAAAGGAGGCATTATCCTGAGCAGAGTATAGATTCAGTAGTTTTTTTCTGTTGAATGAACTATATGTGTCTTAGGAGTGGATTTAAATCAATTACACCCAAACAGGCCTTTTTTTTACCAACAGTGCAGTTGCCAAAGTTCTTGTGTAGTATCTGTTGTCTGTCTCTGGAATGTAGGGATAGCCAGGTCTTAATTCACCCAATTTCATTTGCTCATATATACCCTCTCTACCAAAGAAAGGTGTTGTAACACCTAATCAAAGATGACCCAGGATGTTGGGTAGCATTGGCAGAACCAAGAATGCAGTATCTTCAGATACACCTCTAATTTTTTATCAGGTGCTATTGTTCCTAAATGTTGAGGTCAACATCATCGATATTGATTGTTTACAGACTCACTGGATGCAGATATAGTAGCCTAACTTAGTCATGGTATGGTGTGGTGTATGGGGTACCTGAATTGTGAAACCTTTTTAAATTTATAAAACATTATGCGATCTTTATACAAGGTTGTTAGATGAAGAGTCTTTTATATTTTTGTCATAGAATGAAACAATTCCTAGATGCTTTTGTTAGTTGGTTCCTTTACTCACCTTTCTACACCTTCTGTAACATGCAAAACATTTAAAGAAATTCAATATTCTATATTGTAAATGTTCTAAATACTATCACTCAACAAGGTTACCATTTGGGTGGCATGATGTCATTGAGACATGGGAGATTCTGGTCAACTGCTGGAGTCAATGGAGAATGGAGTTTTTAAATTCCTGGCTCTATTCATGATGGAGTTTGTCAGGGTACATGAAGCAAGAGAAAGTCTAAGAATAACTACTTAACTACTGCTGTTTTCCAGGAGTAGTTTTTAGTCACATACACTTGTGCAAAAAAGTGAAATGATTTAATAAGTCTAAAATGTACTCACAACCCCTTTTGCTCTATTCAAGATGGTAGTAGTTGACTGAGACAAGTTAAAAAATGGGAAGTGGTTGCGATGGAAATCATAGATGCCTTGTCTGGAACATTTGTCTGGAACATTTTGAACATTGAAGAGCACATACTCTTTACACTTCATGTATAAAGGTTTTGAAATTTGTAAGTTATAACACTTTAGCACAGCTGTAATATAAATAGATTTTCAGTTGCAAGCCTGGAATAAGTCTTATAATATTTAGCTCTTCTTTTCCAAGATGACAAATCAATCAAAGGATGACATTTTTCTTTGGTTGTTCTTTAGGGGTTGTTCTTTAGACAGGTAGTCTTTTGAGGAGTAGCTAAGAAACAATGAAATGGTTGCACCTTAAAAATATCTTTCCCAGTCTTTGTGGAAGTTAGATGTCTTTAATAATGACATTACTACCTTAATCAGTACAGTTCTGACCAATTAGATTAGGTACTTTATTACAGAGTCTAGCTACAGCTCCTTGGTTTTTACTTCATAGTTAGAGATCAACACAGTGCATCCCTTTGAGAGAACTCTGGTATCATTAGCTGCAGATTCTAAGGGAGGACCAGTAAACAGGGTGTCTAGAAACAGTAATTCTAGTCCAAACAGTGTTCTATTGAACCCTACTTTCCCCACTATTGTTACCTGGGCTTCTGAGTTGAGTAGTATTTCAATAAGCACTCCCTTGCTAGTGTCTTTTTTTGCAAGAAGACTGATACCCTTGTTCTAAATCAATGAGGACAGTTGGCACTACTTCATTGTATGCATCTTTGACAAGGCACCTTATCTTGGCTGTCCATTTAGTGGCACATGTTAGAGGTAAAATTCAGATGCCAATAGCATTGTTTTTAAAAGAGTTTAACCCCCCCACCCACACACACACACACACACACACACACACACATGACCATAATTCCTAGTATGGGATTAAGTGGAAGGTAATGAGATCAGATGAGAAAAGTGTTTAGTTAGTGAGAACATCATCAGTTCCATAATTGCTGCCTGACTGGTATGTAATTTTTAATCAACCTTAGTTAAATCAGGTTGCCCATCCAAGTGCTGAGCAGCACTAATAGTCTACTTATCCACCGTAAGGTCATCTTTATTTGTAAGCACCTCCCTAAAGGCACAAGGTTTGGTCATCTTAAATACTACATGCAAATCATCTGATTACTGTGACAAAACATGTTACTGTTAGATATACCTTAGCCCACTTCAGAGCTTTGACCTCTATGAAGCTTAAACTCATAACATGGAAACAAAGCAGCTACAACTGTGACTCAGACTACCTGATCATTAAAAATGTGGTGATTGACTGCCCTACTCACTGGTGATGTGGGCATAACAGCATTCCTGAGAAAAGTTTTAGTATCTCTCTGCACAGGCAAAGATAGGCTGGCCACAGGCTGGTCTCTTTCTGTTTTTTTTTTTTTTGCCACTGTGGTTTTGGCTTGCTCTTTGGGGGTTTCAGGCTTTTAAGACTGTAAAGATGCTTTGTGACAATGTACTACTCTAAAAAAATGCTATATGACTATTCTACTTGAACTTGAACTTGAATTGGATTGATATGCCCTGGCTAATGAATTTCTCTTTGAGGCAAGTCTGTGCCTGCAGTGTTTGTCATGGCTTGGTCATGGCTTCCCATTTTTTAATACTACCATATTAAATAGAGCAAAAGGGGTTGTGAGTACATTTTAGTCTTATTAAATCATTTCACTTTTTTTGCACAAGTGTATGTGACTAAAAACTACTCCTGGAAAACAGCAGTAGTTAAGTAGTTATTCTTAGACTTCCTCTTGCTTCATGTACCCTGACAAACTGCATCATGAATAGAGCCAGGAATTTAAAAACTCCATTCTCCATTGACTCCAGCAGTTGACCAGAATCTCCCATGTCTCAATGACATCATGCCACCCAAATGGTAACCTTGTTGAGTGATAGTATTTAGAACATTTACAATATAGAATATTGAATTTCTTTAAATGTTTTGCATGTTACAGAAGGTGTAGAAAGGTGAGTAAAGGAACCAACTAACAAAAGCATCGAGGAATTGTTTCATTCTATGACAAAAATATAAAAGACTCTTCATCTAACAACCTTGTATAAAGATCGCATAATGTTTTATAAATTTAAAAAGGTTTCACAATTCAGGTACCCCATACACCACATCATACCATGACTAAGTTAGGCTACTATATCTGTATCCAGTGAGTCTGTAAACAATCAATATCAATGATGTTGACCTCAACATTTAGGAACAATAGCACCTGATAAAAAATTAGAGGTGTATCTGAAGATACTGCATTCTTGGTTCTGCCAATGCTACCCAACATCCTGGGTCATCTTTGATTAGGTGTTACAACACCTTTCTTTGGTAGAGAGGGTATATATGAGCAAATGAAATTGGGTGAATTAAGACCTGGCTATCCCTACATTCCAGAGACAGACAATAGATACTACACAAGAACTTTGGCAACTGCACTGTTGGTAAAAAAAGGCCTGTTTGGGTGTAATTGATTTAAATCCACTCCTAAGACACCTGATGCTGCATTGCCTGATAAACATGTTCGCCCTTTTTAAGTTGCAATATCACATGCCTCTGGGGAAAAGATCATCCACAACCTGCAGAAACACGAGTGGCAGATCTATCAGCCAACATGTGTGTTTTAAGGAATTTAAAATAATATTTGTATAAAGCCATTCCTGAGTCCCCAGTTCTTTATACCCACCTCGTTACACTCAACTAGCTACACTTGAAAAAAAATCTGAAAAAAATATCCTTAAGGTTTGTAATATTATTTGAGAAAATAACATTTACCAAAAATACTCCTGATTATTTGTACAAAAAAATCCTACTTTTTTTCCTTAAAAATAACTTAATTAGCTCCATTAAGATGTCCTTTTCTGTTATTGTGGAAGCTAATGCTGAAATTCGAGTCATATTTCTGTAATTTGTACAGCGTGTTGTCACAAATGACATTTTAAAAAAAAAAGGTAATCTCAACCTCAAACATTGCATCCTTTTCATACTGTCACGGTAGTCTACCTCGGGAATAAAGTGGCTGCGCATAGGAAGCGCAAAGCCGCCGCGTCTACACGCGCTGAAGGGAGCCAGGCACGCAGGTAGCAGAAGAACGGGATTTATTTAAAGGTGCAGTGCACCAAAAAACATGAGGTACGAAAAGACTAGTGACATCAAACACACGACCAGCACAGAGGACGAGAAACAACGGAAATAAATACGAAACGACACCAGACCATGTGCACAAAACAAACCAATGACAAGATGACGTTAATTAACTAACTGATAACCAATGAACGTTAATTAACAGAACAGAACGAAACTAAACACAAAACAGGTGACAGGTGCCCTAGGCACCTGTTACACATACACTTCCTGGAGTTATTTCAAGATCATGCACAGAAACCTAAATATTTAAAAGTATACCTGAAATAAATGAAAACATGAAAGCAAGTGAAACAAGTGCCAGATTATTTTTTGGTTTACGCTCAATGCTCAAAACTCCCTAAAGCAGTCCATGCTGACGTCACCTTCTGATTTGACACTACACCAATCCAAACCATATAAACTGATTTCATGAATATAGATATTCATTTTAAAATTAACAATTTAAAAAAAATGTGATCTATGTTGTTTTCTCTAGAGGTATTTTCCTCAAATGGGCTCACCACCTGTGTGGGGCGTAGTAATAGGGGTTTGGTGCAGTGTGGATCGGGGGGCAGACGAGGCAGAGTCAGAGGACCCGGGAGGAGGCTTGTCCATCACTGTGGCTGAAGTCGCTAAGGTAGTCAGAGGGCTCCTTGGTGGCAGGGCTTCAGGGGTGGATGAGATCCGCCCGGAGTTCCTCAAAGCTCTGGATGTTGTGGGGCAGTCTTGGCTGATGCGCTTTTTCAACATTGCATGGTCATCGGGGGCAGTGCCTCTGGAATGGCAGACGGGAGTGGTGGTGCCTCTTTTTAAAAAGGGGGACCAGAGGGTGTGTTCCAATTACATGGGGAATTACACTCCTCAGCCTCCCCGGCAAAGTCTATGCAGGAGTACTAGAGAAGAGAGTCCGACTGATCGTTGAACCTCGGATCCAGGAGGAGCAGTGTGGTTTTCGTCCTGGTCGTAGAACACTGGACCAGCTCTTCACTCTCTCCAGGATCCTTGAGGGTTCATGGGAGTTTGCCCAACTAGTCTACATGTGCTTTGTAGATCTGGAGAAGGAGAGTCCTCTCTGGTTCAGGGATCAGATCTTGCCTCAAGTGGAGGAGTTTAAGTATCTCAGGGTCTTGTTCACGTGTGATGGTAAGATGGAGCGTGAGATTGACAGACAGATCAGCGTGGGGTCAGCAGTGATGCGGACCCTATACTGGTCTGTTGTGGTAAAGAAGGAGCTGAGCCACAAGGCAAGGCTCTCGATTTACCAGTCAATCTACGTTCCGACCCTCACCTATGGTCTTGAGCTTTGGGTAATGACCGAAAGAACAAGATCGCGAATAAGTACAAGCGCCCGAAATGGGTTTTCTCTGAAGGGTGACTCGGAGATCCGGGAGAGACTCGGAGTGGAGCCGCTACCCCTCTGCATCGAAAGGAGCCAGTTGAGGTGGTTCGGGCTTCTGGAAAGGATGCCTCCTTAGAGCCTTCCTAGGTAGGTGTTCCAGGCAAGTCCAGCTGGAAAGAGACCCCGGGGAAGACCCAGGACATGTTGGAGGGATTGTATCTCTCCGGAGAACGACGGAAGATGATGGATGGATGGATGGATGGATAGAGGTATTTTCTCAATTCTCTATACTTTCCAAACCACATAATAAATGTGTTGTAATAAAATTTATGTTTATTAATTTTTTTCACTCAAGAGGCCAACATTTACTGCTGATTTAACCCCCTTTAATGTCATGTCTAGGCTCTTGTTTACTTTCACTTTTATGTTGTCCTAATACAGAATGGCAGAATAGTTTTATACTTGTGATAGAATTTAGTCAGATGTTATGGGCTCTCTTGGAACCAGCAACTGTTCCAAGACACCACCAAAAGTGTAACCCCTGGTCTCTTCTTCATGAAGTACTGTCGTCTATGAAAATGCATTAACTGCCATAATGGCAAGAACATAGCATCTAAAGGTGTGTCTCACCTTTAAGTTGTTTGACAGCAAACATGGGGCCACAAGGCCACTGTGCCATAATTTAAGGCTCAGATAGTAAATGCTATTGCAAATTGTTTTTACAAATATGGTGATGAAGTGATACCCACAATCAAACCCCCAAACATCACCGATCACTCATCTTTTTTTTTATTGTCCACAATTAGCTAATTTGTTGATTGCACAAAAAGCAAAGCAGGCTGGTCGCCCTTGAAGAAACTTGGTAATGTTTGTACTGTTTGTGTCTGCGGATTTATGGCAGTGTGTGTGTGTATGTGTGTGTGTGTGTGTGTGTGTGTGTGTGTGTGATGATAGCAGATGATTAAGGAGAAAGCGCTCTGTTGACATGAGGTACTAATGAGGATGAAATGAGAAGGTCAGGGCCGGTCACGCAATGTGCCGCCCCCCTCTTCAGGACAGCCAGATAATCCCCTACTTAATCGCCCCTGCCGAAGCACGCCTGCACAAATGTGCACACACACACACACACACACACACACACACACACACACACACACACACACAGCTCATCAGCACCCTGCATCCTCATAATTGCAGTAATTAGCAACACAACAAGTTCATCTTAGGTGCCGGCCGGCTGTTATGATTACTGCAGGTCTCCTGCTTCCACTCTCTCCCTCTCTCAGGACTTTACCACCTTTGACCACATTAGTGTGTCAACACCCAGACATACATCAGCTCTTTGTTAATGCAAAATGAAAAAGTGAGGCTATATTTGAACTTTTGGAGCAGCTACTAAGTGTTAGGGATAATATCCATAGACTGCAATAAAGTTGATTTAATTAACAGAACAACAGTTTTTAATTAAAAAACAAAAGGCTAGTTATACTGCATATTATCTTAAAAATAAATGTCATCAAACAAAATGCTTAATAAAGTTTAATAACTCTGGACTTGTTTGAAGTAAACATTTGTCATTATAGGCATACAACAAACATTTTAACTAACTCTAAATCAAAATAAAATCAAAATAAAATCAAACGATCAAAACCTCGTATATGAACTAGTAATAGACTGGCAGGCAACAGGATGCTTATCTTTATGCTCTTTTGAATGACATGATGCTACAGTTCTCCTTGTGAACCTGCTCAAGATAATTGGCATACAAACTGATTTAAAAATAAATAATTACAAAATTATAAAAATTATAATTGATCGTATTTTATAATGTTAAATAAACATTATTCCATTAATGATTGGTGTGCAGCCTAGATAACTCTAGCTTACAGAGTAAGGTCAAGGGTTGAACTTGATTCAATGGATAGCAATTACATTTCTACATTTCTATAATTACATTTCGATATTGCCATATATGGTAATCACTATTGTTATCCGATTTTTATTGTTCCACTTTCTTTGTTTCCCTTTATTCTCCCACAATTTTACAGCTATCCACATGATTTTTGCAGGACACATCGGGCTCATTGGGGAAATGAGTGCTTGTGTATAGCTGAATTGTTCAAACAATTCCAGAGATATTCGTTTTTTTACGAGCCAAAATTCCTACTCAATTTGCATTACGTTAATTTTGAACTCCAATAACTAAGTTCGCTGCAGCCAGACCAGTTTTGTGAAATTACAGTGATCGCAGTCTTCATTCACTCCTGATCACTCTTCAAAGTAAGCTTATTTCATTTCCTATTGGAAAAATCAATATAATATTTTCAATGTGGAGTAAATTTTTGAGCTACAAACACGAAACAGTGATTTGCCACACCCATTTTTTGTCCCATTTACTTGCAGCATTTTTTGAATAGTTTGCAATATCAATGCCGTTACAATTATAAATTGCCCTGATCTTTGATGTGACCACAGATTATAGACACCCTATTACCCAGCCTCTCACATACTGAGAAACCATTCTTTCACCCAGTCAATATAAGAAGTTTGTACAGTTTCAGGTTATTTACTAGAATTAACTTGTGTAATGTTATTTATCACTGTAAATATTGATTTGTTCCAATACTTTTGCCTGGTGGTATGTATACACATACATTTTCGAAAATCTCAGCAGTCATATTTTGCATCCAATTGTACAGATCATATTCTTACTCTTTGATGAGTTCCAGAAGACGAAGCACAGTGGCTAAAGATAGAAAAATTGTGTCTGTGTCAACAATATATAACGTAGATATATGAAGTCTATTGTCTACAAATGTCAACAAATACAGATACAAGAGAGAGAGACATATGAGTATAAACATGAAGTGGGTACATCAGAAAAATGAGCCTGCCAATGCTTAATTGAGCATGCTGATTCCTAACATGTTAGGCAATGGTCCTACAGATGACGAATAGCACTTTGTAGTTTGACATTTTCCCTTAGTTTCCTCCCGGAGGCTGATGAGGAAGGCAGCTTGCCAGGGATGGGGGATCTTCATTCATAAAATATTACACCACCTGCAAGTAAAAAGTCACCTAGAAGAAAACTATATGGCCAATTTTGTTCAGTGGCTGAAACATCAATACAAAACAAGTTGATTTTTTTTGCCTAATTTATTGGTACATCAAACTACCTTCTGTAGCTTTGGTTGATAAAAAAAATAACAGCAGGTAAAAATGCTAAATTAAATATATACTTGAGTACATGTTTAAATTTTTTAAATGTCAGCAAAACTTGATTTGATCCCCAATTGGGTATACACAAATTGTGTTTGTGTGGTATTTGCATGTCCCTTTTTTTCCAAGATGACACCATGTTCTCATCCTAACTGCTATTATGATACATTGACGGCCTCTGGGCACTTTCATCTTCATTGAGGATGAAGGACTTCTAATGGACATAATCTTTGATTTTTATTTGACTAATGGGTCATAAATGTTTTGCTTATAATTCCCTGATTTTGTTGGAACGATCACATGAATATGTACTGTATACTGAACAAAAAAATAAACTCAACATATTTGTATTTGCTACCATTTTTCATGAGCTGAACTCAAAGATCAACAACTACACAAAAGGTCTCTTTTTTCCCAAATATTGTTCACAATTTGTCTACATTTGTGTCAGTAATCACTTCTCCTTTGCTGAGATGAGATACCTTACATGTGTGGCAGATCAAGATGCTGATTAGACAGCATGATTATTGCACAGGTGTGCCTTGGGTTTGACACAATTTAAGGCTAAAGTAAAATCACAATGCCACATGTTTTCATTGTGCAGTTGGCATGCTGACTGCAAAAATGTCCACCAGAGCTGTTGCAGTACATCCAAACAACCTCACTACCTAGACAATTTGTAATGACAGGCCAGGACCTTGTGCATCTTCACCACAAAGATTTATTAGATTTATTACAAGCTGGCTATTTCCAGCCAGCTTGACAGCTGCAAAATCTGTTTACATATTCAAGGAATTTCTGCATAAACTGTTAGAAACCATCTCTGGAAAGCTCATCTGCATGCTCATTGTACTCATGGTTCTCCACATGACTGCAGTTGGGCAAATTGTCACATTAAATTGCTTATGGACATTTGTTGCTCCCTGGATGCTTTTTAAGTATGTAAATGAGAATGTAAAAAGTGTTGTATGGTTAAATATTGCTTGCACATAAAACACTTAAATGTTGAGTAATAATTTGTATCTGCTTAGACATGAGAGTGCATCTAAGTTTGCATGCCTTGAGAGGGCCTTTAAACGTACTTGTGGATAAAAATGTATGTATTTCTGCGGAATGTGTGTATGAATGATTTTGAACCCTTAAACCCTTTTAGCCTTAGATTCCATCTTTATCTGTTATCTCTGTGATCACTGTAAATGTGTGTGTGCTGAGAACACTTAGTAAATTAGTTTCCACTTTTTAATACATTACTGACACTACTCTAGGAGATATTCCTGCTACCATTCCAGGGGGTGTTTCTGCCACAACTTCAGGGGGTGTTTCTGCCACCACTCCAGAGATTTCCTGTGCCAGCCGCTAGCAACCCCATTGCAGTTTTGCCAGCTGCCAATAATCTTAGTGTGCGGCTAGAACAACTGCAGAGACCCCAATGCACAGGTTCTCCTTCAGATGTTAAGTGCAGGGTCAGCTATAGGTTAAACCCAATATATATATATATATATATATATATATATATATATATATATATATATATACTGTATATGTAACAAAAATAATCTGAAATTGTAATATATATTATGCTGAACTGTACAACCATTATCGGGGCAATTAGGGGACAGCCAGTGGGTGCTGAAGATGGTTTAATGTAGCACTGATGATGGTGGCATTGGGTCAGTGTTGAGGAGTGATGCCCACTCCCTTCACCCATGTCCCAAATCTGGCTGTGCCTGGGTCTTTTCAAGGTGGTCCAAAGCCATATGCTTGCTCACTGGGGAAGCGGGCATGAAGGGCGAGTCTCGGTGCCCTTCATCCAGGTGAGGCACAGCACCATGCTTTTGGGTTGATGCCAGTCAAGTGGGGATAGCAAAAGAGCATCAGGGCAACCGCCGATCCCCATACTGTGCCAATTCATGACAAAGAAAATCTCACCAGAGCAGGCTGCCCCCAGCTATTTATAGACACAGTTCTAAGTGATTTGGTGAAGATGGTTTACTTGTGAGACTCTTTAAATGAAACTTCAAATGGGCCACCATAAGGATGACATCCTCTGTGATACTTGGTTTCTTTTAAGCTTGCCTTATATTAAGTTAAAGACTAAAACGTAAATATGCAACAGTCTGCATTGTCATTTTGGTTTACTTTATTGATCAACAAGTTATTTTTTTATGTGCAGATTTAATATCTATTTAAGTTATATTAAGTCTGGTTATATAATGGCTTTATTGTCAAACTTTGTTCTCTCTTAACATTGTTATTTTCAACACCAATATAAAGTGTACAATTTAAGTGAAGTCAAATTCAATTCCCAAAAAGATTAAATGCTCAGAACTTTCTTTGCTAAATATCTATAATGATTTTTTTTAAATTAATTGAACAGTACAAATCTTAAAATGTCATCAGTACTTCTTTGCTCGCTAGGGATGCACAATCAGCTCCACTGAGAGATTCAGGCAAATAATTCAACATATATATTTATTTTATTATCATTACACATAGTAACAAGGCAACAACAAGATAGACATGTCTAATAGAGTGCACAGTGTGTAGACATTATATTCTAACAATACTGCTGTATCTAATCCATTTATTCCACACTTAGAGCATACGAACATAGCAATGCCAAACTGATGTCAATGCAGGGCTGAGAATTATCTACTTCAGAAATATTACCAGCATTGTGGTGGTCCCAGACATTAGTAAATGAAAAAAAAAAATCTGCAGAGAAACAAATTGACTACAGTATGTAACTGTAAAACTACAAATTAAATCTATATGGTGAAACAGATTAGATGGATTACTAGTGCAACAGGGAAGTGTAGCTCCTCTTATTTAAGTATTTTCTTTTAATTAGTTTAGGTAATTAAGGATTTTCACTTTGGAGTATTGGAACTGTTACTTAAACAAATAACCTGAAAACTGCCACCAACACTGCAAAAATCGAAAAGGTAGTAGAAAGAATTCTCACAAGAAATAGACATAATCCATGTGATCTGTTAAAGCCTAAATTTAATATTTTTTTAAAACTGGATGTTTGATGTTGGATGAAAGCTTATTTGTTCTAAAACAATTTTGGATATACAGCATATCTCTTTATCAGCTCTGTGGTGGATGCTTGTTAAAAGGCTCTAACATGATGAAGTATGACTTATCATATACTTCCTTGAAATATCCCATTGTAATGTATATATATAATTGATAATAATAATTATAATCTGATTCTGATTATGACTTGAATGTCACAGTGCACCCTTGTAAGTGGAGTGTTTAAAAGACAAAACAGACAGGTTAACAGAAAAACAAGTGTACAACACAAACAAGTGTTTTATGACAAAACCAAGACAACGATGTTGCTAACCTGATGAGATGCAGGGGAGGAGGATAAGTTGCTCATAAATAAAGAAAGGTACATGACGGGAAACACAGGTGAATTGAATTGAACAATGACTATACAGACAAATAACCAACACTTGATGACAAGACAGAAAACAAAAAGAAAAAGTCATTACAGGAACACAAGTGCACATCTGACATTGAGCAGTGACTAGAATCAAGCTCTGGTGTGTCCACTCATAATGTGAATGTTTATATAGACTGTGTGTCTATTAAAAAAAACAAAACAAAACAAAAAAAAACATTCTCACATGGCTTTTCACATTCACAACCAGTAAGAGTGACTTAACAAGTGTGGGAGTGTATGAATGTGTTCGAAAATGGTTGCTTTTTCTTTTTGACATTTACAGAATCATGTTTCATTTCTGCCTTTCACATGAGAGTGTGGCTGCCCACGCCAGATTTAATGTGATGACAGGATTGTGGTCTGGCTGGAGGCAAAGGTTATCACAGCATGCGCCAACCTGTTGTGCCCGTACTAGCAATGTTGAAAACCACAGGGAGTTTCAGATCAATATATTTTGCTCAGATCTTCAACAAAAGCTCTTTATAATCTGCACAAGTTCTTTGGATCAACAGAAAGTAGAAAGGAAGCAACAGGATGCCGTAGTCTGGAAAAAACTCCTGGTTTTGGATTCTCTAAACTGAAATAGTGGTATAAGCTTTAAACAAACATTTAGCACTTCTACTAACATTGTACTAATACTGTGTAGATTTTATAGTGTTGTAGTCCATTTTTCCTTATGGTTAGTTGTGTTGTGTTTTCCTCCAGAAAAAAATGTTCACTACAAATAAACAGTGGAAATCTAAATATAATCTTATCATTCTCATTATTTGTTAATTTATCTACTAAACATGCTTTTTGATTTATATAATTTTTATTGCACCTACCTGAGTAAACCTAAAGACTTTTGTTTGTGAAAATAATGAGACCGATAATAATGCTGAAGTCAAAATCACAAAGATAACATTTTTTCCCAGGCTTATGTGAACGTTACGTTACCCAACGTTACTGTCACACTTGTCTACCTGGGGCTAAGGGCGGCTGCGCATAGGAAGCGCAGAGCCGCAACGCTCTAACGCGCAGAAGGGAGCCAGGCACGCAGGTAGCAGGAACAGATTTATTAAGGTGTAGTGACACCAAATACACCGGTACATAAACGAGTGGACATTAAACTAAGATGCGCAATGAGGACGGGAAAACACAGGAAATAAATACACAAACACATGCCACCACGTGCACCAAAACAACCAATAACAAGAAAGAGTTAATTAACTAAACTAATGATAAATGAACATTAATTAACTCAAAAGAACGAAGGGAAACACAGAAACAGTGACAGGTGCCCTAGGCACCTGTTACATTACCCCCGCCCCTGCAGTCGCGCAACGGGGGGACGCGACCAAGAAAAAAAAAATAATAATAACAGTCCGGGGGGGATGAGGGGTCCCCCCGCCCTCCTTGAGCCAGGCTTGGCAGGCGGCCTCAGGTGGACGCCTTCTGCGGGGGAGGCGTACCGAATGCCCTCTGGCTGCGAGGTCAGGTGGGCGCCCTCGGCGGATCAGGAGTGGGCCACGCCCTCTGACTGCGTGGTCCGGTGGGCGCTCTCGGCGGACGAGGAGTGGGCCACGCCCTTTGGCTGCGTGGTCCGGTGGCTGCCCTCGGCGGACGAGAACTGGGCCATGCCCTTTGGCGGCGTTGTCCGGAGGACGCCCTCTGGCGGCGTGGTCCGGAGGACGCCTGCGGCGTGCTGCCCCTGCTGCTCGGGCTGGGCGGCGTGCGGCCCCTGCTGCTCGGGCTGGGCGGCGTGCGACCCCCGGACCTCGGGCTGGGCGGTGGCGAGCGGACCCTGGACCTTGGGCTGGCCGGCGTGTGGCCCCCGGACAACAGGCTGGGCGGCGTGCGGCCCCTGGACAACGGGCTGGGCGGCGTGCGGCCCCTGGACAACAGGCTGGGCGGCGTGCGGCCCCTGGACAACGGGCTGGGTGGCGTGCGGCCCCTTGGCTTCGGGCTGGGCGGCCCCTGGACAACGGGCTGGGCGGCGTGCGGCCCCTGGACACCCACAGGTGTGCAGGCTCGCAGGTCCGTGGCAGGACTGCCTGCTGGCTGGACCTTGGCGGGAACGCATGCAGGAGGGGCCTCGGCAGAAGGGAGCCAGGCACGCAGGTAGCAGGAACAGAATTTATTAAGGTATAGTGACACCAAATACACCGGTACATAAACGAGTGGACGTTAAACTAAGACGCGCAACGAGGACGGGAAAACACAGGAAATAAATACACAAACACATCCGACCACGTGCACCAAAACAACCAATAACAAGAAAGAGTTAATTAACTAAACTAATGATAAATGAACGTTAATTAACTCAAAAGAACGAAGGGAAACACAGAAACAGTGACAGGTGCCCTAGGCACCTGTTACAGTTACCTGGCATCAATGTATGATTTTATACATATACTTCTGCTATATGATTGGCTCAATCAATAAATTCTTAAAGTAGTAAACATAATAGTGTTGCTAATACTGTGCTTACTAATAATACATTACATTATTTCTGATGTAAGACAAGATAGCTACTTGTTATATGTTATTCAAAATCAGTGACTTAGCCACTTTGTATATATTTAGCTATAGCTTTGTTTTTGGTTGCAAGTTTTTTTTGCACTTTAACTCAATTCTGGGACATTTTTAATCTTTTTTATATGTAATTTTTTTTGTTTTTTTAGAAACAAGTGTAGGGAATTCTTTCAGTGTTGAGTGACAGTTCTCTCTTTCAAACTCCCCCACCTCCTTTGGCCTTATTTTCTGAGAGAGATTAAATATTTCTGCTTGAGAACACCCTTTAAATTCTGAAATGACTGCTGTCAGTGGCACTCAGACCCACATCTCACACACACAGTGAAAGAGAGAGAGAGAAAGGAAGAGAGATACTCATAGCTTGGATGGATGGGTGTAAGGGTACAATATATTCCTCTGGAAAGAAACAGGGGCCCTGTGTGTTTTCTCTCACTGTGGGACCTCTAGGGAACGAGTGAGAGAAAGAGAGAAAGTGTGTTTGTGTGTTTCTGTGTGTGTTTGAGTATGTGTGTGTGTGTGTGTGTGTGTGGGGGGGGGGGGGGTAGTGGGTCACAGCCACTTCACACAGCAACCCGACCCCACATGGGTCTAATCTGTCAGATAATTAGCCATTTGTGTATAACAAAGGTTTTATTTGCAGGACTTTCATACTAGGGGACTGAATAATATTGCTGTGTATTTGTGCAAGGTCATGGGAATATCTGCTCATCTCATACTGGTAGATTGTAAAAATGTCAAAATTGTAATGTGAACTGGGGCTAGAAATTTCATTCATTCATTCATTATCTCCTGCTTTATCCTCTATTAGGGTCGCGGTGGGGTTCCCCATGCCCATCCAGGGGAGAACGTCACGGGAACTGGGCAGATAGACCCAGGACAGGGCGCCAATCTATCGCTGGGCACACACTCACTCACACATACACACTCTATATGGGGCAATTTTTGAGAATTCAATTGACTTGATCCATGTTTTTAGACTGTGGGAGGAAACCAGAGAACCCAGAGGAAACCCACGCAGACACGGGGAGAACATGGAAACTCCACCCAGATGGGGATTCGAACCAGGAATCCCTGGGCTAGAAATTTAATAATGAAAAAAAATTCCTTCCCCCTAAACAATATTCCTTTTTAAAATGCATGCTTAGACATTGTTGCTGAATTCCGGGAGTGCATGAGGAAGCACATGGCAGAGGTCGTCTCCTGATAGTACTCCAGCAGAGGTGCAGTCGCATCCTGCAACTTGTAGTTAGATCGTAGGCCCCGTGGCTTGTGATCATACAGCTTATAAAGGCTGCACACACCATGAGATGGAACCGCATCAGGTGCGCTAATTACCACTGATGAACAATGATATCAGGAGCTCCTCCTCTCCTCCCCCAGAGCCACCATCACACATGGATTCAATCATATTGTAATAGTATTTCTCAAACTCTTACATAATGGATTTATATATATATATATGGCTTTCCCGGTTCGAATCCTAATCTGGGTGGAGTTTCCATGTTCTCCCCGGTTTCCTCCCACAGTCCAAAAACATGGATCAAGTCAATTGAGTTCTCCAAATTGCCCCATATAGAGTGTGTCTGTGTGAGTTAGTGTGTGACTGTGTGCCCAGCGATAGATTGGCGCCCTGTCCTGGGTGTAACTGCCCAGCACCCTAAATATTCTCCCCTGGATGGGCATGGGGAACCCGCAACCCTATTATATGATAAAGCGGAAGATAATCAATGAAAAGGATATATAAATATATATATATATATATATATATATATATATATATATATATGTATATATATATATATATATGTGTGTGTGTGGCTGTGTGTATATATATATATAAGTTGTGTATCAAATTTATATGAAATAAAGTGTTTTTGGCCAGTTTGTGTGGATCATTTCAGTCATCTTATTTACAATTATATCAAAGAGGCCACTTATAAATTAGACACAAATATAACATATATTTATGATGGAATAAACACAAATGTCTTTACTGTGCTCATATATATCATATTCAATATGACATATTTTTCATATATTCAGTTATGACAGTTAGCGTGAAGCATACGTTTGCCTCTCAGGCACCTATGGGTATATCTTAGCCCATTCGATAGGGCAAAAGGGATTCTTAGGCTGCGCACTGAACTGCCTTCTTTAGGTCCCACCAGAGGTTCCCCTGGTGATGCGATGGCCACTCTAGGAGTTTCCTCTAGGTGGATGATTGTCCTTCGGATCCCGTGTCTCCCAAGCCGCAGGTGGGACTGACTTCCTCCGGGTCCTACCCTGCACACGTTGAAGCTTTCCTCCCATTAGAAGCAAAACAGCCCAAACAGACCTCCCGCCAAAAACAGCCTGTATCAAGTTCTAAATTGAGTTTTCCAAGTTGTCCACATGACCTATATGCACGACTTTCTTGTTCTTTAGCAAAGTGTGGGAGTGGCATGTGTGAGTGAGTGTGTGTGCCCAGTGAAGGATTGGCGCACCTGTCCTGGGTGTATCTGCCCAGCGTTTCCTAAAACGTTCTCAGGATCTTCTTTCTGCACGAAAAGGTAAACGAACTTGCGAATGATACTTCCGATAGTGTCTCCCTGCAATCTTTTATATCCATTGATGGGCATGGGGAACCCCCCCTGCGACCCAGTAATATAGGATGAAGCGGAAGATAATGGATGGATGGATGTGTATATGTGTGTGTGTGTGTGTGTGTGTGTGTGTGTGTGTGTGTGTGTGTAGGTGTGTGTGTGTGTGTGTGTTCAATTACAAAATGGTGAATCATAATGTTGCGCTTGGGGGGAAATTTGTCTGTTTACACACTCATCTCCATGCCTCTCAGCGATGTGGGGATTCCTGGGACCTCTTGTTTCCATGTTCCCCCGTGTGTGTTTCCTCCGGGGGACCAAAAAAGTCTAGTCAATTGAGTTTTCCAAGTTGCCCCAAACTGTGTGAGTGAGTGAAAACCATTTTAAATGAACCCCCCTTAAAAAAGATGAAGCTTTCTGTATATAGTGCTTATGAAGTTTTAAGCTTTGGCCCATACCGAATGATTTTCTGTGTGTGTGTGTGTGTGTGTGTGTGTGTGTGTGTGTGTGTTTGGCGGAGTTCAGTTTCTTCCCCTATAGTTTATGAGTGGTATTACATGTTACACACTACAGGTACAGTTAGAAGAGTACGGGAGGAAGTTTGAACTATTTGAACTAAGTCGGACAGATATGGAGGAGCAAGGTTATGAATAATCTTAAAAGTTACCAGAAGAGTTTTGTAATCTAAGTGGAACTTAGATCATCAAAGAAAATATTTGTGCAGAGGATCAACAGGAAGACAAAAGGTAAGCACATTTATAAACATATCTCTAAAATGATTTTACTTAGCTCCACTTAGTTTGCAGAATAGTGAGCAAGTTTATACATGAAGTGTACAAGTGTATATTATATAAATTATAATATATATATATATATATATATATATATATATATATATATATATATATATATATATATATGTATATAAAAAACTTACTTTTTCGTTAGATATACTTTCTTAGTAATACTTGTTGTTAGGATTAATAAATAAATACCTAAATAATGCAATTTCTCCATTTATCCAAAGCTTCCGGTATGGGACATTTATTTTGAAACCGCGTGCAATTTAGTGCCATCATTAGTGCTAACAGAACATCTTCAGGTGTAGAAACAGGTGTAGTTGTTAAATCGGACAACATGGTTCACCATAAGAAACTGTAATGTTGGTGTGTGAAAGGTCCCCCTGTGGAACTGCAATGTGTGTGAAAGGTCCCCCTGAAGGTGTTATTATTCAAGAGGTGTGAACACAGTTTTTTTGGGCAGGATGAAATCTTTCATCATTCTTAAAATACTATTTTCATGGACTAAACTATGATGTAAATTGTTATATTGCTTTATTTACAGATTGTGACAGAGTTTCAAGAGGAATTAGACATTTCTGTACCAAGACTGAGGAGGACTAAAAGTACTTAATTAAGCATATAAACATAATTGTAGCTAGTAAGTATCATATAAAATTATACTAGTTCCATAAAATATATTTTTTGAAATGTATAAAATGTAAGTGGGTATAAAATGTGAAGTTCAGCAAAGTGACTAAAACATACAAAGAAAACTGAAATGTTGGCATCACTTTTCTTAAAGGCAGAGGACCAATTTTGCTGTGTGCAAACATAGTTTCAAATAGATAACTTTCACTTTTCTCTCTCACTTTTGTCATAATGTGAACATTAAAAAGGAGTAACATTTGAAAACTCTTGTTTTTTATATTTAGATGAAAGACACAAACCTTGAAGATTCTGGTGAACTATTTGATTCTACATCAGAGAGTGCAGATGATCACATTCCAGATACCTCCAGTGATGGCGACGGTGATGCTAGCCTTGAACTAAACCTGTCAGCAAAACGTAAGCAAAATGTGGATGTCTCTGGCTTAGGGAATTCCCCGGTTTTTAATACTACATCAGACAGAATCACCATTGACCAGCACAGCTGTACATCTGAAGCAGAAGAGCCCAGTTCAAGTCAGAACATAACTGACAGCATAGTTGTTAGTGCAAGCAAAACAATAGGTGGACAAAGAGTGTAAGACAAGAAACATTATTGCTTGTATTGCTCTAAACCTTATTCTAAGATGACAAGACATTTTCAACATGTACATGAGAATCAATCTGATCTGGCCAAAGCTCTAAGCTTTCCAAAGGCTTCCAAGGAAAGAAAGAACCTGCTAGATTATATTCGCAACAGAGGAAACTATGCTCACAATGCTGCTGTTATGGAGTCTGGAAAGGGGACACTTGTTCCATTTAAACGACCACGTGAAGAAGTACAGAGAAATGATTTCATGCACTGTGCATATTGTCAAGCACTATTTAGAACGGTCCTGTGGCGACACGTGCGTAACTGTCAACTTAGACCTGGATCGGTTGGCCCCAAACCTGGGAAAAACCGTGTTCAGTCTTTGTGTACGTACACTGGGCCTGTGCCTTCACATGTGAGTAAAGAACTATGGGGAGTAATCAGTGCAATGAATCCTGACCCAGTCACAGATTTAATAAAAAATGACCAAGTCATTATTAATGTTGGGCAACACTTGCTTAACAAAGGTGGGAGATCAGCTAAGAATCAACAGCATGTGCGAGAGAAGATGCGAGAAATGGGAAGGCTTATTCACAATGCCAGAAAAGCCACCAACTTGAAAAAAAATGGAAGATCTCATTAATCCTAACAAGTACATGGAGACGATCCAAGCTGTTAAGATTACATGTGGGTATGACTATGAATCGAACACGTTTTTGACCCCATCATTAGCAACCAAACTTGGGAATACTCTGGTTAAAGTAAGGAAACTCTTAAAAGCTCAGGGTTTAATCTCAAACAACACAGAACTTGTGAAGAATGCAAAAGAGTTTCAAGAGATCCATCAGGAAAAGTGGAATGAGCTGATCTCTGCTACAGCATTGAGGAACATTAGGGAAGCAAAGTGGAATGTACCTACTCTCATGCCTTTTACCGAAGATGTCCAAAAAATGCATGCATATCTTAGTCAAGTGCAAGATGAGTTTTTCAATTTACTTACTGAAAATCTCTCTGTCAAAGCCTGGACAGATCTGGCGAAGGTGTGCCTGGCACAGATCATTCTATTTAATCGACGCAGGGAAGGAGAGCTTTCTAGCATGCCTTTATCTGCATTTTTATCAAGAGACACTTCTGATCACCATGAGGATGTGGACAGGGCACTCTCTGAAGTGTAAAAAAAAACTCTGTAGACACTTCTCAATGGTTGTCATCAGGGGAAAGCGTAGTCGCCCGGTTCCAATTCTTCTGACTTCAAAAATGCAGCATGCATTAGAACTTCTTGTTAAGCAGAGAGAAACTTGTGGGGTTCAAAAAGACAATAGCTATATGTTTGCAAGACCAGAAGTCATGACACATTTCCGAGGATCAAACTGCCTTCGCAACTTTGCAAAGATGTGTAGTGCAAAATGTCCTGAGTCTCTGACATCTACCAGATTAAGAAAGCATGCTGCTACTCTTTCAACTGTGCTAAATATAACAGACACAGAGATGGACCAGCTGGCTAATTTTCTTGGACATGATATAAGTATCCATCGAGAGTTCTATCAACTGCCTGAGAAGACCCTACAACTCGCCAAGATTAGCATAGTTCTAATGGCGCTTGAGCAAGGAAGATTAGCTGAGTTTCATAGCAAGAACTTGGATGAAATTGGGCTAGATCCTGATGGTATGACATTTTATTTTTACATTTTTTACTATATATTTATTTTTGTTTGATCTCATAGTTAAGCTGTAATTTGTATGACTTCCATTGAAAGAGCTGTGGACAGTGATGAAGAGCACAGGAGCATACAGGAGGGAAGCTGTTCATCTGCAGTTATTGGTATGTCAGTAAATTGCTGTTAAAAGACTATAGTTTTCCCTTATTGTAATACATTTACTTTCATGTATTTGTTGAGGTCCTAATGTACAATAAGAACTTTATTGATCTCTATTTTTTAATAATTTTCCACAGAGCAATCGGCAGAAATGACACTTTCTTCTAGCTTGAGCAATGAAATGCTGTCACCACAGCCCAAACAACGCAAACAGTCATCAGACAATGAGATGTCATCAGAAGTTAGTGCTATAAGGCCTTCCTTCAAAGGTGATCTTATTTTTCATTTCTACTTCCTATGTCAGTGATGATTGTCTTTTATTTCTTAAGAAATGTTCAGACAATGTAATACTTCAGCTTATACACATTTTAATTTCAAATGTATTTTTCTGACCACTTTAAGGTAATGCTACCAAGAAGAAGAAAACACCCTGGAAGCAGACAGAGGTGCAAGCTGTGGAAAGGCACATGAATAGATTTATCACCTCATGTATTGTACCAGCAAAGCGCGACTGTGAGAGGTGTTTAAGAGCTGAACCAGAAGTTCTTAAGAACCGGGAATGGAAGAATTATTATTTTTTTGTTTATAATAGAATTACAGCTTATAAAAGAAAATTGCAACATAAATAACATGTAAAATAAAAAAATCCAATGTTATACTAAGTGAACAAGTGTTCATTTTTTTTTTTTTTTTTTTTGTTGAACTGAGTTGAGTTTTATCCTATTACCTGCTGTGGTATGCAGTCCCCATTAGCCATGTTTATTAGATTTTTCACAAGTCCCCACATAACACGATCAAGACATTACTTCGTCTTTTGGGATGTTTAAAGGCGTGTATAAGCTAGCGGAACATTGGTAATTGTGCCTGATTTTTTTTGAACCTCTAAAACCTTTAGAAAGGGTGGTCCCCACAGTTGATGATCAGAATGTTGGTCCCCGTTAAATATGAAAACCAGTATGTGTGTGTGTGTGTTGTTATTCCCTGTTGGTTTTCTGTTCCACTTTGTTTAAGACTATCATAGAACAGGTATAATTTGGGTGGTGTATTGTTTGTCCATTCTGCAGTGACAGTGATGCGAAAAGGGGTTTTTAGTGTAGCAGTATTAATGTAGATTCATTTAAACACTGGCTGGAATGAAAATAATGCACTAATCACCTAATACCTGCACTGTGGTGGTTCTACTGTGGTGGCCTTGACCAACGTTTAATCAATATGTTTAGCTAACCTTAGTTTTATGGCAATACCTTCTTTGCCAGCACGTAAGTTTACAGATATACAGCTGGTCCGATGCATGATGTGGTGATCGACCAACATGCCATTTGACCCCCAGGAAGAAACAGAAAAAAACAAGGAATGAGTTAAAAAATTCGAATAGATCTGGCGACTATAAATAACTGTTTATACCGTTCCATGGCCAGAAATTGACCTCTGTTAACCTCTTTAAGGACAATTCAGCTGAGCCTTTACCCATGTCCACCATAAAGGGCATTAATTACCAGAGATGCTAATTGGGTTTGGCTTCTCTGGTAATAACATATTAATAAATTTATTGAAAGAACATAAAAACTAAAACAAAATTTCATTGTTTATATAACAGTAAAAGTAATATTGTAGAGAAATATAAAAATAGTTTTAACAAATTTGTAAATAACAATTATTCAAACAAAGCTAAAGCTTTAATTTAAATGTGTCAAGAAATAAAGCAGTTGTTAGGTAGCAGAAGTAATATGTAGGCATGCCAAAACCTACCATTTTGGACAAAATCAAAAGTGACAAAAACATTTGAACAGTTTATTTCATCAATTGAATATAATTAAAGTAATACAAATCATTTATGGATATACCTGCACATGCACATCTTACATTTTACATAAAATAACATGAATATCTTAGATGCACACATGTCCCCTATGAACATACTGTAACATACCTCAGTTAGCCATACTTATTCTACTGTGGAAGTATAAAGCTATTCATCTCAGATAGCATGCACATTCTACAGAAAATAAATAAAGAAAATAAAAAGGCAAAAATGGCACATATTGACTTGGACCACATCGTTTCCATCCACTGTGTTGAGACACTAGGGTAGGCTTGATCCATCGTAGCCTTTCCTATAAAGCATTTCCTAAGAAACACTAGCAAACACTGGAAAGGCCTCTGCTGTGGCTAAGTGGTAGGTAGAATGTCCAACTGCTCGGTGCCACTTATGGCCACCTAAGGTGGCGGGACACTTTGTGTTTGCCAACTCCCCAGATGCACTCAACCAGATGCGTTATCACATCAAAAAAAAAAATAATTGCAGCCAGGCCAAGCCGATAGCCATGTAAGATATCATACATGCGGTAGAAGCATGATAAATGTAGACAAGTTTCTTCGAACTGACACAACATACAGTATGATTATTAAATGTAACAGCTCTACAAGCTTATTTGAAGCTCTACAAGCTTTTTTAACACTTGGAAACATAATTGGCTTTAGATCAGTGATTCTCAATTATTTTCTGTTAAGCCCCCCCTAAGAAGAAGAAAACATTTTGCGCCCCCCCCTCCCCCCGTACATGACAAAATGGGATGAAAAATTATTTTTACACACCCACTGTAGTATCATTTGTCTATAAATTTGTTATAAGTACACCTCTTTTATAACAATATATCCTTATTAATAATAAAGAAAACAAAAAGGAAAGAAACATAGGTCAACTTAGAACAAAGAATCAGTTTATTAACTTTGTCTTTTAGTTTGTAACATAAACGAATGAAATCCTTATTTAAACTAGAAACATTTTTTAACTGACTGGCATTTGATACTGAAAATAAAATAAAATAAAATAAATAAATAATAATAAATTTAAATTAATCAGCAATATTAATTCTGGAGCACAATTTATTAACACTTTAACCTACAAAACTAAAATGAATACAACAATTTGTGCTGTTTTTTTTTTTTTTTTTTGAGGAAGTCAGAACTAATGTCTCCAACGCATCCTTTTTGCAGCGCATAGCTTTTCTGTAGTAGTTTTCATAAAGCGTTAATATTTGCTGGTTATACGCGTCACGTTTACGATTAAAAAACTCAAGCGGTTATCAGCGTGATTGGGGTGTAATGTCTTTAAGTGACGCCTTCATTTATTTGGCTTCACGCTGTCCGCTGACAACATTTAGACACAGCAGACACATCGGACTTTCTTCGTCTCCCACCTCAGTTACAGTGAAGTTACAGTTACACTGAAGCCAGGCGCTGCATTCGCTTCGACATTTAGCTTTCGGTTTACTTTTGTTGCTCTCATTATCTTCGTCTCTCTCCGCCTTTCTCTGCGTCATTCCCGTTAAATATTTCTCCATGTTGTATCTTAAGGGTTTGTTCAGTACACTTAATATCACTTGCACTGTGATATCTTGTTATGCGCCCCCCCAGGCACCGCACTGCGCCCCCCCAGGGGGGCGCGCCCCACTATTTGAGAAGCACTGCTTTAGATGCACCTGCATGTGTAATGAATGACGTGCATAATTTGTGTTAGTGCCTTTCACACCATTGAGTGAAAACTGAGGTAAAAAAAAAACAAAAAAACAATAGCCATGTTGTAGAAGTCTCATATGTTCATAACTTAATATATCATAAAATGAAAAGATTTACTAAAATACAGTATAATATTGGACTTTAGGAAACAGACTTGCTTCAATGAGGAAAGTTCATAAACAACTGACCAAAAGCACTGGACTAGACATAATAAATCCTATTAAATTAGATTAGAGATTAGAATTTTTTTAACAAGGCAGTCAGAGCTGTATGACTTGTATGACTGCTGTGGCAGGATCACCGTGGCACAGCTGGAGGAGGCGGAGCTGTTGTCGATGGACATTGATTACGGTTATTTAATGCACCTGACCCGACTCCGCCTAATGAGTGTGCGCCCTGTAAAACCGGGAATATAATAAGCCGTGGGGAGAGGGATTGACCATAAGATGATGACATGGTGGACACAGCACATGTGTGGGAAAATAATACTGATAAAGCCCAGTGTTTTTCAAATGTATGTGTGTCGTGTCAGCAATAAACCTGTTTGTTGGGTCAAATCCTGTTTCCGGTCTTCATTTCTTCCACCCCTGTTACAACTGCTTTCACATGTGAATGTATGTATGACAAGTTAATGGTCATAAGATTCCACACTCTTATATCTGCTTTAATTGTCAAATGTCTCTTCATATTTTTAGCTCTCAATTTGCTGTTGAACTTCATTAAAAGGATAACAGATTTCCTATTTTAGCTCAGTTCCTTTCATGGCTGTTTACTAAGTTAGGTAATTTTTTTATTGTTAGCAAATTACTTAGGAATAGCCTGAAACTACTTTCAAGTAATATTTGTATTATCTATTATTTGACAGATTTTATTAATACATTTGACTTGTGCTATGCTATTATTATTATAATAACTCCTCTTATATGATTAATGCAGGTGTGCACTGGCAATCCCTTTAAAAAAATATGTTTTATGTTTGTTTTTTATTATGATTTGATAATGAATGAATGAATGAATTTTTGCACCATGGTGTAATGAACTTGGTGATAGTTGCTTGTTCATCTGTAAATAGCTGAAAGGCAGAAACAGAAATGAGAGTTATAGCATGCAGCCATGCATCAGTGCTCTTTCTTATTAAGCCAGAAACAAAAAAGTACAAAAAACACGTAAAGTAATGAGCAATATTGTCCGCTCATCCGCCCGATAATTAGAGACACATCTCAATCTGCAATATTTTAATAGTCGCATTTAAACACCAGCACTTTTCACTGGGGAGAGAGATTTAATAACCTTTCTAACAAAATGGATTTAAAACTAATCAAAGCTAATCACAATGCAGCTGATTTGTTTAGTTTTCTCTTGTTGTCTAAAGAACATATGAAAACTTTAATAATCAAGTTAAGTTCTGTTTACATATTTTTACATAGAAATACATTGTTATTAATATATTTGTTGATGAAATCATTTTACAACTACCACTAATAATATTAATAACAACAATATTATTACTGGACGGCACGGTGGCTTAGTGGTTAGCACGTTCGCCTCTCAGCGCTAGGGATTCCTGGTTCGAATCCCCATCTGGGTGGAGTTTCCATGTTCTCCCCGTGTCTGCGTGAGTTTCCTCCGGGTTCTCCGGTTTCCTCCCACAGTCCAAAAACATGGATCAAGTCAATTGAATTCTCAAAATTCCCCCTTATAGAGTGTGTCTGTGTGAGTGAGTGTGTGCCCAGCGATGGATTGGCGCCCTGTCCTGGGTCTATCTGCCCAGCGCCGGAGACGTTCTCCTGGGAACCCCACCGCGACCCTAATAGAGGATAAAGTGGGAGATAAAGAATGAATGAATGAATATTATTACTACTACTACTAAAAATAATAATATGTATTATTACAATTATCATTATAAGAAAAAGCAGAAAATAAGCAAAAAAAAAAAAAAAAAAAAAAAAAAAAAAAAAGAAATCCATAAAAATACATAATGAAAAATGTACTAATTATAAGCAAATTAAAAGAGGAACTTATAATTAATATTGCAATAAAATGAAAAAAACAAACATTTGACACATCTGTAGGCATTAAGAAAAACAATGATTAATATTAGAGGTAGAAATTAAGGTAGAAATTAAGGTAGAAAAAAGGTAGAAATTAAGACACATACTGACAAAGATTTGACTACATGGCATGACAACTACTTGCTGAATTGCAGAGTGATAAAGATGAGTATGATGTCAGATCTGAGGAAACTATGCAATAAATAAAGAAAAAATAATATAAAGAAATCTTCCATTATAAATATAAATCTTTCTTCCACTTAATCAAATACTAGGGTCGATGAGGGTCCTCATTCCCATGTCAGCTAATTAGTGATGGAGGTTCGGTTTACTTGTTTTTTTTCCTTATCTTCGCATAACATTTAATTTAATTGTTTAATTGTTTCTGTTATTAGTAGGGTATTACTATCTAAGATTCTTTGTCATCCTGTGTAGATACATGCAGCTTTTATTAATATCGCTCATGCACCTTGTTTTCATATTGCATTCAGATAAATTTAATGTCAGCACTTTTATATAGTCAAAAATATATATATAGTAAACATATTGATAGTCCATAAAATGTTGGATTTTATTGTCCATGATGTTTCTGGCCCAGAAGTGGTAAGTAATGAAGTAAATGTCTATCGTTACTGTGCTTAGTTTTTTTTTAGATATCTGTTCTTAACTGAGTATTTCTCTTACATGAAAAATTTTACTTCTACTCACTACACTTCAAAAGACTCACTACATTTCTAAACAGGTTTGTTATGTTATTTTGACTACATTTATTCATAGATCAATCACATCCCTTTATTCCATTCGTACATTTAATGAAGTTCAAATCTGTATCCTATTGGATGTTAAACAGAGAAGGCGGAAGGAGGCGGGAGGTGTGAAGCGGAGTGAACTCATGATTGGATGCGTGACAGGCAAGGCTTTCCCCAGTTGATGGACATATTGTTTCCTATCAGACCCAAATAAATTAAATTTGCTCTCATCTCAACTGTGGGCCACTTCTGCTCTGTCCACACAACATGCTTTTCAGCAAAGTCTTTTAATTCTTTCTGCTAATAAGAGGTTTGGTCAGTGCAGCGTGGGCTTTCAGTCAAAATGCTTTGAAACATTGAGACACTTTGCGACATAACAGATCCTTACCCTGTTAAAGTACAATCTGCTGCTCAGGTACAACCATCTAGACCATCTGTTGTGGGAGGGTTTCAGTCACTTTGGAATGGCTACCCATTTTTGCAGCGAAAACCTGAAAATTAAGCTGTCAATGACATTACATTATATTATTTATAATTATATTATTTATATGATTATATATTAATCATTTAGCAGACGGTTTTATCCAAAGAGACTTACAAATGAGAACAACACAAGTCACTAGTTAAGGAAGAACCCAGCTATACTGTAGAATTTTCAAACCTGATCATTATCCTATTCTGCAACCAACCCCCCCCCCCCCCCCCCCCCTTTTTTTGGTAAATTTTTTCTTTCCTTACATCAGGTATTTGTGAAAGAGATGCATTTTCTGTTGTTTTTAAAGATGACTCAAATAGGCTTTGTCACATAATCAAGGAAATTAGCACCAAGAAATTTTTCACTTATTTTATTTACGTTTTTTCTACCTGTTTTTTCTGTTCTATTGCATATAATGCGGTGCGGTAGCTCAGTGGTTAGGACGTTGGGCTATCAATCTGTAGGTTGGTGGTTCAATTCCCAGGTCCACTGAAGATACTAGTGTGGGTCCTTGAGCAAGGCCCTTAACCCTCATTTGTGATGTTGTGATTAATCCCGTGTTCACCTTGTAAGTCGCTTTGGATAAAAGCGTCTGCTCAATGACCAAATGTAAATGTAATAATTATTTACAACAGCAACAACATAGAAGTAGAAAAGTTGAACTGGAACTACTAAAAAGAGATACATTTGGAAAAGAGGGCAACTTGGCACTAATTGATATGAAAAAACATGACTTTTTGGGTCTGATAGGAAACAACAGCAGAAGGTTCATCATCATCATCAAGCATCAGTTTTATCCTGGACATTTGTGACAGAAAGATACTCAGTTTCAGCATCGTCACTTCTGCTGGAAACCGCATTGACCTGCACGGCATGTGAAATGAAATAAATAACCTGCCGTACCAAAGAGGAATCTTTAGCCCTTTTTCTGCTGTGAAAAGATGGATGGCCTGAATTCTCCACCAATCACAACACAACACATTGGCTACAGCATTGATTGATGAAGTATTTAAGCTGTCAATCTACCATCACCTGTTTTTGTCTTTGCCTGCTTTCTCTCCTGCCTGCACTGTCTGCAGCATCCATTGGATGTGACGGCTGGTGTATTACTGCTGCCCTTGCACAGTATGTAAATGCTCATAGCTAATGATATTAGGCTGAATTGTTCTGAAAGAACAGTAGTTGATTTTATTTATTTTTAATCTCAAATTTTTTTGCCTTTGAATAATTGGTATTTTACATCAAGATTTTCCTTGCACAGGAAACATTAAGGAGCTCTTGCTATTGGCGTTCATACATTAAAGTATGGAAATAAAGCTCCAGTTATTAAAGGAATATAATATTTTTATAGAATATTTTTATTATTTTATATTAATTAAATTATCTAAAGATGTTTAGGGCATCTTTGAAAAATGTAAAACTATGTAGAAGCTACTTGTTTAAAACTGTATATTTCTTTAAATATAATTTCAGCTTTTTCAGTATGTCAATGACAATATTTATTAACATGATATAAGAATCTTTGTCAGTGCTGTTTGTCAGTCTGGGAGAAAAAAAATACAGCATCAAGATAAGAGTCAAGATAATCTCACAGTTTCATCTCTTTGACAGAAATTCCCACAAAATGGATAAACATTACACAGTGTCTTGTAAAAATAGGAGTCGTGATAATGAACAAGCTGTCATACTGTATATATATATATATATATACAGTATATATATATATATATATACAGTATATATATATATATATATATATATATATATATATATATATATATATATATATATATATATATATATACACTGTGTTTATTTTTGTACACTAAACTGTTATGGGGAAGTGTAGGTGGGTGGGGCCACACCTACTCTAGCACGCCCTTTCAGGCACACCTGGGTTTAATGAGCAATCAGGCAGCACTCTATTTATAGAGCTAGGAGAGTTAGCCTGTTGCCAGTTGGTCTCCTCATTTGAGAACCTGGTAAGGCTGTTGATGTGGCTACTTTCCTGGGGTTTTGCTATTGTGTCTTCTGCCCTGTTAAACTGAGTCTGGTGAGGAGGCCTAGCCTCTCGCCTGCGTCTCTGCGCCCTGCTGGTCTTGTGCTCTTTTGTTACAGGATTGAAGCAGGCCCTGTCACATCTGGGTTGGTTATCCACCCTCTGGATTCCTCCGTGTTGGGCTCTAACCCGTTGGACTCTCAGTACCAAGGACCCGTATTTATTTTGTGTTACCTTCTGCGAGTTTTATATGTTATATGTCGTGTTTTTTTGTGGGAATAAAAGGTGTTTTCCCGATCTTTTTTCGTCTGATTTTCCGAGTAGGGTTCCAAACCATTATCGTCTAACACTAAACATAAAACATCTTTTCTGGTAATTAATATATACGCTGCTATCAACTTTCTGACCTGCTTTGCATGTTCTGTTAACTGATGTGTTTTCTTAGCCAGCTGATTACTTTTTGTGCTTATAGATATAAATTTGAAGAATGGCAAAAAAGTCCAGACTGCTAATCAGGTCTGCAGCTGGAGTAGCTTCCACATCCCAAAATTGAAAAAAAAAAGAAAGACTAGCAAACTAAAGCTGGTTTACATTAGACAAAGTAGAACCAAATGACACATGACTACCTCACACAGTGACAGTGTGTGTAATCTTTTTGGCATGGATACCACATGGGCACCAGCATAAAATTGTGTGTGTGTCTGTGTGTGTGTGGTCCCCAATTCTGTTAATTTCCTTTGAGAGCAAAATAATAGATAGGGGAATATTCATGTAGCGAGTCAGACTAAAATGCTGCTAGAATTACAGCTTTTCATTCTGGCACCAATCAGGCCTCTGATTTTGCCCCACTTTTGTCTACTTTTTTGTCATAATCTGTCTCAGCTGTTTACCTTATTCTTCTCATTCACCTCTCTGTCCTGCACTTCTACCTCACTCTTTCTTCTATCTAACTGTCATCCGTCTATGTCATTCTTTTTTTTTTTTTTTTTTTTTTTACCTCTTTTTACAGTCCCTTTAAATCTCTTTCTTCTCATCCAACTGTCTTGTCAGTTTTCTTCACTTTTTTCCTTTCCCAGACACCATTATTATTTTAGGTATTTTTTCCCCTCTACCTGGCCAATTTGTCTCACTCTTGCTTTTTATCCTACTGTCTTGTCTTATTTATTTATTTATTTTTTTTAATCATTTTTTGTTTCTTCTAACCCTTCTGCTTCATTTGTTTACCCATCATCTTTCCTATGTTTTATCTTGTACTTACCTCTTTGCTCTACACAGCACCTCACCTCACTACCTTTTAATTTCCCTTCTTCTTTCACTTTCGCTTTTTTTTTGCTTCTTCTTAACCCTCTTCCTTGCCTTACTATATGCATGTATTGCAATTTCCAATATGTATTTTTTTTTTTTTTTTTTTTTTTTTTTGTACAACCCACACTCGTTTGTTAGTATAAGTGGTTTCTGTTAAAGCTTACACTTTCTTTTACTTATTTTACATCTTCACATTTAGGCAGTCGGTTTGGGCACTACATGTTTAATTAATTACAGCAGTTTACTGATTCGGAATTAAACCTGGGCAGCACTAAATCAACCCCTACTGCTACTTTACAAACATCTCATTTCCTTAAATATTACAGCATGATTTCAGGTTTCTAATAAATAAAAATAAATAAATCATTAAATTATAAAATGTAACAGAAGGCTCCACACCTTTGGAATGCCCTGCCTGACCATCTGAGGTAGCACAATCAACTGATTGTTTTAAAAATTGACTAAAGACTTATCTTTTTAGATAAGTGGGCATATGGACAATATGTTATTATATTATTATTAGTATTATTTGATAATTTTTTAATCATTGTTTTTATACTGTGAGCACTTTGAGATTTGCTACGAATAAAAATGCATTATAAATATGTATTATTATTATTGTTATTATTATTATTATTGTTATTGTAAAAAGATCCACTACTAGCTGTGATAGATTTCAATGATGTTTTTGAAAAAAAAATTAATGACATTTTATTTCTACAAAAATAATACCTGATGGAGTTGCAAACTGTGCCAAAGACAGACATCTTACAAAAGTTTTTAGTCTGCATCTGCTGTAAATCTGCTTTCAGACAGTGTTATGGAAATTGATCTATATATAAAAATATAACTTTCCACAATTTAACATTTATTTAAATGTGAGTTTATTTTGTGCTTCTTTCTTCAACATCATTTTTACGAACTACTATTCATGCAAACCCCATTTTTGTGATATTTACATTTTTGTAATTATATCATTAAGTGATGATTCTGCAGGATGGCACTCAGTGAGCTCATTTAACCATGTGTTTTTGCTCAATATCTGATGGACATGGCACAAATGTGGCTATTCATTCAGAAGCAGGTGGAGAAGGTAGTGTTGAAACAGTTTATCACACAACTGCCCACATGGTCATGGCAATACTGGGTAAGGCGTTCCAGCTGGCAGAGGAGCACCTGGCAGCATATTTGGGGAAAGGAGCCTGAAAGTGTGTGCCCCTCCATGTCTTCCTGTCCTTTCCCTCACCCCCTTATGATATTACCCTCTTGTGCCACTCCTGGCTTGTTGCCATGTAAACTAGGGCAGATTGTCCAAAATTTGTTTACCCCAGACAGTATCTCTTTTTGTATCTCATTTGTGTGCAGGTGATTTAAAGCAACTTCATAAATGTGTGGTGAAACATGGGCTGCAATAAATCTGGCCTTTTAAAGAAGAAAGAAGAACCCACTACTGTGCAAATGGCAATATTTACAAGAATAAAAAATGTAATAAACTTAATTTATCTAAAAAAGAAAGGAATTAAATAAAATGAATTAGAAATAGGATATGGAAACGTCCGAGGATGTATGAGAAAGTCCCAAAGGCAGTTTGCACTACCCTCTGCAGGGATTTCCGCTTGAGAGCAGTACAGTTCCCATACCAGGTGGTAATGCTTACTGTCAGGACTCTTTCCACGGTACAGGTGTAGAAAGTCTTGAGGATGCTGGGGTTCAGGCCAAAACTCCTCAGCCATCTGAGGAAGTAGAGGCATTGTTGGGCCTCCTTTACCACCTGTGTGGTGTGTTCTGTCCACATCAGATCCTCGCTGATGTAAACAAAAAGGAACTTGAAGTTGCTGACCTTTTCCACCGCAGTCCCATTGATGGAGATCAGCGAGTGTACTCTCTTCTGCTTACTGAAGTCCACGATTAGCTTCTTGGTCTTATTGACATTTATAGAGAGGTTATTCTCCTGGCACCAGTTTTCCAGGATGTTAACCTCAAAGATGGAGATTTATTGTGCTAAAAAAATGTATAAATCAAAAGTTTAGAGGTGGTGCAGAGGTCCTGGTAAGTCTAGCCTGAAGTTGACAAATGGTAGTGTGACAGCAGTAACGTGACCAGGTGACATTTTATAAATAGGAACAGATTCAGAAAATGAAATGAAGTGATTGCTCACCTCCCAAGTGTTCAGTTAATTGTGTCTGTGTATTTGCTGGAGGATAAGGAAGGAGAGGAGAGAGTCTCTCGGGAAGATATAAAGCCTATACTATCACATGAGTTTAGTGTGGCTGGAAAATAGAAGTGATACGTGAACACTGAAAATGATTTCTGTGGATGGTAGGGATCAAAGAAATTCAGATCTGACATTGTGATACTTCTCTCAATCCTCATTCTTCTCAGATATTTTACTATTAGTATGGAACATATATATGTTGTGGCGGGACAGCACAGTGGCATAGTGGTTAGCACTATGCAGGTCCTCTCTGCAAAACTTACTTTATATACATTATACAGACTAAACTATCATGACTTCTATATGTTACAATCAGTTTATTCACTAATATTGGCTAATTTGCAAACACTATTATTATTTATCCCAAATGTGCTTCAAGGGGTTGAAGTCAGAGCTCTGTGATCAGAGCTCACAGTAAAGTTTTTCCGGACCAAACTGCATTTATAGTTTTTGCACTGTGTAAAATTCAGGCTGAAACCGTTTTATTTAAATAATTGTTAAACAAGTTTTTAGATCTCAAATGCTTATGACAATAATAATAATAAAAAAAAAACCTTAGTTTAATGATAAATTTTTTTTCAAGTCCATCCACCCCCCCCCCCCCAAAAAAAAAAAAAAAAAATAAATAAATAAATAAATAAAAAATTGGCAAACCTTTAAATAATATATAATAATGATGCCCCAAAATTATAAGATTGTCTACTTTTTTCTTAATTTCATTCATTCATTCATTATCTCCCGCATTATCTTCTATTAGTGTCGCGGTGGGGTTCCCCATGCCCACCCAGAGGAGAACGTCTCGGGCGCTGGGCAGATAGACCCAGGACAGGGCGCCAATCCATCGCTGGGCACACACTCACTCACACAGACACACTCTATATGGGGCAATTTTTGAGAATTCAATTGACTTGATCCATGTTTTTGGACTGTGGGAGGAAACCGGATAACCTGGAGGAAACCCACGCAGACACGGGGAACATGGAAACTCCACCCAGATGGGGATTTGAACCGGGAATCCCTAGCGCTGAGAGGCAAACGTGTTAACCACTAAGCCACCGTGCCGCCTTTTTTTTCTTAATTTGAGCTTATATATTTATATATAACTTGTTCACACTAGAATTTTTCCATTTTTTAATGTTTTTTATCCAACTTTTATAGAAGTGTCTGAAAAAGAATGTAGGGAACGTGTACTACATAAGTGTGCATCTTTGCATTACATTACATTATGCGTTGTCTGCATGCACAAACCCAAATCACCTGACCAGCCACAGAAACCAGACAGTGACGGCTAAAGCAGAAGTGAGAGATGGAAGCGACACAGGATGTGCTAGTACTTTTCAGTCTGCCAGCTTCTGAAAATTTAGGGGAGGGGCTGCTGAATTCGTGCCATCTTCTGCTTTTTATTTATTTAGCTTCTGTTTGACTTTTGAACCCCGCTTAAATAGTTGTGTGCTACTGGACAAAGGATTTCATCATAATGAAAGTCACTGTTGTTCCTTATAGACAGAGTATTATTGATTTCTGTAGTTTTGTAAAAGATCAATGTTTTAGTTTGTCTTTTAGACTATTACTATAAATGCAAACAACATTTTGACAAAGGCCCACTCCTTTGGTATACTCTTTTAACTGGCACAGGGTTTATATAGACATTGTGTAAGAAATTTCACACCCATGGAAGAACTCATGTTGATTTTTAAATGGGAATTGCCTGTATATTTTTTATTAGCCACCATCAATGTCTCCTCCAAAATGCTTAAATTTACTTAAATTAAGTGTTCCAAAGGGAACAATAAGTTTTTATAATTTTCTGGGTGGAGTTTCCATGTTCTCCCCGTGTCCGCGTGGGTTTCCTCCCACAGTCCAAAAACATGGATCAAGTCAATTGAATTCTCAAAATTGCCCCATATAAAGTGTGCATGTGTGAGTGTGTGCCCAGCGATGGATTGGCGCCCTGTCCTGGGTGTATCTAGGGGTTCGAATCCCCAACTGGGTGGAGTTTCCATGTTCTTCCCGTGTCTGTGTGGGTTTCCTCCGGGTTCTCCGGTTTCCTCCCACAGTCCAAAAACATGGATCAAGTCAATTGAGTTCTCCAAATTGCCCCATATAGAGTGTGTTTGTGTGAGTGGGTGCCCAGTGATAGATTGCCGCCCTGTCCTGGGTCTATCTGCCCGGCGCCCGAGACGTTCTCCTCTGGATGGGCATGGGGAACCCCACCGCGACCCTAATAGAGGATAAAGTGGAAGATAATGAATGAATGAATACTTGAGACATAGTAGTGTTCTAAAATTCTGAAAAGTTAAGGTCACCTCAGGTGAAGTTAAGGTCACCTGAGGTCAAAATTATTTCCATTTATTCCAAAGGTGGTTAATGAGGGTGAGAGCTGAGCTTTATAAATCCAGTCCTTACTAGGGCAAAGGCATGCTGAAACAGAAAAGGGCCCTCTTTAATCTTAATGGACTACACGGTGTCACAGTGGTTAGCACTCTTGCCTCAAAACAATGAGGCCTTTGGTTTGATTTCCGAGTGGGGCTGAGACAGGTCCTTTTTGTGCCGGTGTTGGATTCCTTTAGGAACGTTACGTTTTTACCAGAATCCAAATCCATGCTGTTAATCATTTTTATAGATGCTAAATTACCTGCATGTTTAAACATATGCCTGACCCCCCCCCCCCCCCAAGTATGACTTGTTTATTCGATATTTTTTTGGCCAGGAACATTTCAACTGAGCTACATTTTTATTGAAAATAATAAAATAAATCCCCACACTGTTCCCATTAAACTGAGTGTAAAGTATACAATTGTAAAAATTGTTAGCTATGTGCTTGATATATTGATTTAAAAATTTGTGACGAATGTGAATTAAAATAAATGTTCCAAAATGTATGTTAATTCATTAATTTATTATCTTCCCCATGCCCATCAAGATGAGAACGTTTTGGGCAGTGGGCAGATACATCCATGTTTTTGAATTGTGGGAGGAAACCAGAGAGCCCAGAGGAAACCCATGTGGACACAGGGAGAACCCAGATTGGGATTTGAACCTGGAATCTCCAGCACTGAGAGGCTACTAACCCACCATGCCACCCAATATTTATGTTATTATTATATAATATATTTTTTTCTTTTTGTTACAATAATAATAATAATAATAATAATAATAATAATAATAATAATAGGGGCGGCATGGTGGCTTAGTGGTTAGCACGTTCGCCTCTCAGCGCTAGGGATTCCTGGTTCGAATCCCCATCTGGGTGGAGTTTCCATGTTCTCCCCGTGTCTGCGTGGGTTTCCTCCAGGTTTTCCGGTTTCCTCCCACAGTCCAAAAACATGGATCAAGTCAACTGAATTCTCAAAATTGCCCCATATAGTGTGTGCCTGTGTGAGTGTGTGCCCAGCGATGGATTGGCGCCCTGTCCTGGGTCTATCTGACCAGCGCCCGAGACGTTCTCCCCTGGATGGGCATGGGGAACCCCACCGCGACCCTAATGGAGGATAAAGCAGGAGAGAATGAATGAATGAATGAATAATAATAGGGCAGCACGGTGGCTTAGTGGTTAGCACGTTCGCCTCTCTGCACTAGGGATTCCCGGTTTTAATCCCAATCTGGGTGGAGTTTCCATGTTTTTACCGTGTCCACGTGGGTATCCTCTGGGTTCTCCGGTTTCCTCACACAGTCCAAAAACATGGATCAAGGTCAATTACCCCCCAATTGCACCACCTAGAGTGTTTTTGTGTGAGTGAATGAGTGAATGTGCCCAGCGGCGCCCTGTCCTGAGTGTGCCCAGCGCCTAAAACGTTCTCCCCTGGATGGGCATGGGGAACCCCACTGCGACCCTAGTAGAGGATAAAGCGGAAGATAACGGATGGATGTATAATAATATTATTAATACTACTACTACTACTACTACTAATAATAATACTAATACTAATAATCATTTGGTATCTATTTTATTTGTTGTAGGGTTTAAAGCTGGCCAAATAGACAATAAAGAAAAGGAATACAAATAAATTATTTTATTCAATGTGTTCAATTGCCACCTCAATTATATCAAAACAACAAAAAAAAAATATACATTTTTTATAATGAAATTGTAATCAGCAGTTGCATTTCTCTGTTTTGGATTCATTGTTGATTCATGAAGCCAGTGTGCTCTGAACATGAAGCAGGCACCATACAGACAAATGCAGGCACAAAAGCAATGGGCACAGGCACAACATTAGTCTCATCAACAGGACCCTCTTAGAAAGGATTTCTATTTCATATATTTAATTATCGCTGTCAGACAGGTGAGTGGACAAAAGCTTCTTTTGTGATCTGCCTCATCTCCCACTTGCCTTTGTCTTGCCATTAATTTGGGAGCAGGAATATAAGCGATTGTTTGGCCGTGGCCTTGGCGTGGGATAAATAGTGATGTTGCGCAGAGTTGGAGGGAGGTGGGGTCAGGAGCATTCATGTGTCAATTTATGATATTTGAAGACAATGGGCTGTGCATAATTCAGGTACTAGTATAAGCTCACTGATAGCCCATGGTTACACACAACCCTGTGTCTATTCACAGAATAACAGCTTTGTCATTCATTGGTGTAAAGCTTTTTTTTTCTTTTAGAAATATGTCTGTCCTGTTTTCAGATATCCATCCATCAATTTGGCAATATTAGCATCATAATTACTTAAAAGACAAAAAAACTCTTCAGGTTTTAATGGTATGTAACATGTGTGTATACATATATATATTTGTTTATGTTTCTTTAGTTTTGAAGTGAATTAACGTAAGGGTGCACTCACACTATGAGAACCGGCAGAGCACACTTCATGATGTTTTTGGTTGTTAACTGGATAATGTCAGAGAGAACGTGTTATTTTTTATTTTTGTTTAATTAACTTAAGCAGTGTTTAAGTATTGCAACTTGTACACAATGGTGGTAATTAATGATCAAGCTTCACATTTTAAGTTTCTGACAAAATGAGTAAAGACACTGCACTCTATGGGAGTAAGGTATGATGGATTGCATTTAGACTGGGATTAGGTAACATAGTAGAACTACTCAAATTTGTGTAATTTGATATTTTTTTACACACAGTGCTACATATTGTGCCAGTGTGTGTAAGATTTGTGTTTAATTGCTCTTTGGACTACTTAGATTCCTTAAACTCATACTGTAAATAAATCCAGACATTTATTGACCTATTTAATATAGACATGGAAATTAATCGAAAAAAATAATCATCCAATTAATCAATTATCAAAATAATCGTTAGTTGCAGCCCTAATGTCAGCTGGGCATTATTAACATTAGTCTGCTTCATTCCCTACATGCTGAGCTGGTACCAAGTCAGCGAATGATGTTTTAGCAAAAACCAACAGGGCTTTCCTTCTAATGACTCTCCCACAACTTATTTCGACAGCAGAACATAGGAAAAGGAAAATAACTACATATAGCATTAAGTGCGCCGTTAATGAAGCTAAACACTGGCACAGACACTGGCTTTAGCAAATTCACAGTCAAGTGGGAAATAAGTGCTACCATGAGAACTGAGAAAAAAGAGCTGGGGGAATTGGTGGGGGGACAAGAAGAAATACAGAGAAAATGATTAGCATTCTGTATATAAATAGTTCCAGGATGAGAGCAGTTACGTTTTAAGAATTAACATGTAAACAGTTAGCCCCCACCCCTCCTCCCTACTTTTCTTTTTAAACCTTGATACATATACTTAAAGCTTGCCACAAAGACAGCCTTGTGTGTATATTGGGAGAACACTTAATGAAGACATATATTTCCAGGATTATATCAGCATTCAGTTGCAAATTTTAGTAGTCTAAATACTCTCTATGAATAAGCATATGGTTTGAATGCGTGGCAGGACACCTGGTGCCGAGCTCATTGCTGACCCCATCTCCATGCCAAGGCTGTTGTTTCCCACATTGCTTTCTCCCTTTCAAAGCTTAGCGTAACTTTATAGCCTCCTGCTTTACTCTCCATCCATTTGAAAAGCCTCCCAGGTCCAAAACAATCTGCTTATCGAGGTGAGCTTGAATTTGTGGGTCATGCCAGGTTCTGGGTTTGGGTTTCGCAGAATAAGACTTGTTTTATTCACTTCTATACTGAAAGAATAGGAAATGAAGTGGCCTCTGGACATAGCAGGGCCTCTTTTTCGATTTATTGTACATTCAGCTTATGCTGCCCACTACTAAAATCTGGGGGAATGGGGGGTAGAGGTATATTGGAATGGTGGGTTTTGTCTTGGGGACTGTGATGACCTCACAATGCACTGTTTCTTGTTTTTTATTGCCTGTTCTCTGCAAACAAGCAATTTTATGTTTTATGTCTTTTTTTAGTGTTGTTGATGATTTGCTCTCTTTGTCTCTTGCTTTTGTATCTGCATTTATATATATATATATATATAATTAAATTTTTTTTTAAACCTTGGAAGCCAACAATACACTCGGTTTAGACAGATTCTTTTTTCAGTTCTTTTTTATCACATTTTTTTGTGGTCATTTACAAAAGTGTCAAATGTACATTTAAACATAAACACTCTAATACTAGGAGCATGCATGCTCACCTAAATGCTTTCCATATGCACTCAAGTCACCACAAACACATAAACATCACATAACACGCAATGTGTTAGGGTTTTACAAATTAAATAATTCCTGATATTCCACATCAATCCACTTTGCTTAAACTGGATTGGACTGAATTTGCTAGCATGTAAATATATATTTAAATTTTTTTAGCAGTGTTTAATCTTTTTTATTTTTTTTTATAAATGGGAATTTTGGAAATATTAACTCATCTTTTGCTTAATCCGCTAGTTGGGTTGTGGGGGGTGGGGGGGTCAATCCAAGGAGACCGTTTTGGGCGCTGAGCACATATATGTTATGCTCCCTTCAGCGCCTTAATGCGCTGAAGGGAGCCAGGCACGCAGGTAGCAGAACCAAAGGAAATTATTTAAAGGTGTAGGGACACCAAAAAACACAGACGCACAAACATAAATATAACGTGAGCAAACATAAATATAACAACGTGCACGGAGGACACCCGACCACGTGCACAAAGCAAACCAATGAAAAGAAAGAGTTAATTAACTTAAATGATGATTTTAAAGATTTTTATTTAATCTTTAATATAAAAGTCAAACAGGATGGTTCTCCCCTTGTCCACGTGGGTTTCTTACGGTTTTTCTGGTTTGCTCCCACAGTCCAAAAACATGGATTCAAGGTAAATTGAATGCTCTAAATTGCCCCATATCGTGTGTGATTGTGTGTGTGTCTGGATTGGGTGTATCTGCCCCACGACCAAAACTTTCTCCCCTGGATGGGCATGGGGAACCCCCCCACGACCCTATTAGAGGATTAAGCAGAAGATAATGAATGAATGAATAAAATTCAAACAATGTTGAATGTTCCAAAAATGTTATTTTCAAAAATGCCTAAAAATGAAACTTCCACAAATTATTAAGGTAAAAGTAAGTTAGATAATTATGGAAATAATGCACAAAGCATTTACTAGTTTAACTTTATATTTTAAAAGTTCGCATCTGAGAGGTGTTTGGTCAGATCACATCTCCAACATCAACCTCATCACCTGGGATTCAGACAGGGTTTGCTGCAGCATGTTACTATTTAGTACTGAAGCTGAGTTTTATTATGACTAGCTTAGAGACTAATAAATCTCCTGAACCATTTTACTCATGTCATCTCACTTCCTGTAAATTGTACTTTCTAAAATTAAAGTCATGCCAGAAGATTTCAAATATTCATAAAGAAACCAGGAGTTGCTCAAATCATCACGTAAACACATACACTTCCTCTAAATCGCGACTTATCCAGTTACTGTTTTGGTTTCAGCCACAAGAACAGAGATATAAAATAAAAATGCAATTGACTTAATTTTGTGCTTGAGTGTCAAATCACTTTCATCTTATTAATCAACCTGACCATAAAACAAGTCAAACCCTCAATTTTGTAGGTTGTATTTACCGAAAATTATAAATTGCCCCAGTGTTGAGTAGTTAAATAAGCTTGTAGTGGTTTAATTTGACGCAGGGACATTGTTCATGTTTTGTGTCTATTCAGACCATGCAAATTTATTGTATGCTGTACCAGCTTGGCTTGGCATCTGATCCTTTTTAAGGACCGGGTATTGTTTCTTTAACTTTTTCTTCTTTTTTGACAGTGCTGGCGGCCATGCATTTGTTTGTGATTCTTGTTGGGCATAGGCATCCACCTTGTTAAGTTAAACTGTGTTCTTGCCTGTATACGACCACAGGGAGGACTGATCTATGCTTGCTATCCTGTTTGTAGCAGACAACGCTCTATAAGAGACGTTAAGGTAAAGCGCCCACCTATATCAAAGCAAGTTTTAAAACTATTACATGCCACAAATTTGACCAGAATCCCATACCTCGTAATATACAGACTACCTTATCCTTGGATGGTCTTTTTCAGAAGGCTACATGTTCAAAGACAGCAAATCACCATTTTTTTTTACAGAATACACTGATTAATAATGTTTTCAGTGGAGCGTGCAAACAAACATGTTACATCTTTTCATGAAATATTACACTTGCTTAGTCTAAGTTGATCAAACCATTTGTCAAACCCTTTGTACCATTTTCCCAGTATGATCCACATCAATTATCATGACTTTCTTTCCTGCTACACCTGGCTGTTCTGTGATTTATCTCACCAGTGTATATAGGTAATTTATCACAATACATTTTCTTATTACTGTAGGTTGTCACTTGTGAATTGATCTAAGTTGTTGAAAGATTAACTTGTAATGACAGCATTCATAGCATTTATTTCCATTATGCATTTTTATGTGAATGCAATCATTAAATAGGTGTGTTATATATATATACATATATATATATATATATATATATATATATATATATATATATATATATATATATATATATATATATATATATATATATATATATATATATATGTCTGGCTTGTGATTAAGCGTCCTTATCTGTGGAGGCTTGGATGTATTGGTGTTTAAATAAATAACTTATTTTATTCTATAAATGACAGTTGCTAAATGTCTTTGATTTTCTAAAGCACCCCCTCCCAAGCACCCATAACCCACATACCCACATCAAGGTGACAGAGTTGAGGCCAAATCCGTTTATGAACTTCCCTCCAGTCAAGTGCTCATAATCAAAAAAGACATTGCCTCAGGCTCACTGTCAAAATCTGAATCATTCGATAGGCCAGTTATCAGCTGCAATGGGTCACACCTACAGGGCGTGCCGGGACAATTCCAGATTTAGTATAAAATCAGTCAAGAAATGCAACCTTTGGCTTTGGCACAATGCATTTTTTGCCAAGAGTTTACACCTGAATATGTTTAGTCTTAATGAATAAATGTCTAATTAGCATGAAAAAAGAATGTAGAAGCCTGATTATCAGCTAAGTGTCTAACTTAAAGCCATGAGGATATGTGTGGCAGGGGGAGAAGGCGAAGTCGCCGGTAATGGACTTTGATATTACTTAAAGAATGCACCTGACACATAACCGACTAAGGAATATGCGCACCTTTTAAAACCGGGAACATCAAATCCTGATCAAATCAAATCCATCAAAGAGAGATTCCATCGACTGACAGGAGTGGTGGGACCTGGACATAGCATATTTATGAAAGGAATACTGTAAAGCCCAGAGTTCTTTACTGTGTCAGTGTGTATACTGTGTACATGGAATGAAAGTATGAATATATGGAATGAATTTTGAATATGGGCGGCACGGTGGCTTAGTGGTTAGCAACGTAACAACGATTGGTGACCTGTCCTCGGTGTATCTGCCCAGCACCCGAAACGTTCTCCCCTGGATGGGCATGGGGAACCCCACCGCGACCTAATATAGGATAAAGCGGAAGAAAATTAATGAATTCTGAATATATTGAATGAAAGTGCGAATATATGGAATGAAGTCTGAATATATGGAATGAAAGTGTGAATATATAGAATGAAATTGACTTGTAATGTTCTCATTTATAAGTCACTTTGGATAAAAGCATCTGATAAATTACTAAATGTAAATGTAAAATATGGAATGAAAGTCTGAATATATGGAATGAAAGTGCGAATACATGGAATGAAAGTGCTAATATATGGAATGAAGGTCTGAATATATGGAATGAAGGTCTGAATATATGGAATGAAAACAAGGTCAATTTAATTATAAATTGTGTTTGTGTGTGTCTGTGTGAGTGAGTGTGTGTCCAGCCATAGATTGGCGCTATGTCCTGGGTGTGTCTGCCCAGCGTCAAAGACGTTTTCCCCTGAATGGGCATGGGGAACCACCCCACGACCCTAGTAGAGGATAAAGCGGAAGATAATGGATGGATGGATATATTGATTATAATATATAGAAAATAATGTATTATAATAAATAAATAAAAATAATTATACTTTATTATATGATGAACTACCATTAAATGCAATACATTAAGTACAACATTGAAAAAAAAGTACAATAAAATGTTATAGAGTACAAAATGATTTTGTTGTTTAGTGCACTGTATAGCTCAAAGTATAAGTGCTATAAGGTACAGTAAAGCACATCATATTATTGCAGTTACACTACAGTAATGTTTAATTAAGGATCACACTATTTCACAGTACAGAATGGAGCATATTCATTTAATACATTATTGTTGTGAAGACAAAAGCAAAGTATAAAATGGTATTCTAAGGTCTAGAAAAGTACAATAATATCCCTCAATCCATCCCCTATCTTCCGCTTAGAATGTTTTGGAGAATGTCCCGGGCACTGGGCAGATACACCCAGGACAGGGCACCAATCTCACATACACACACACTCACACACTCTATATGGGCAATTTCGAACATTTAATTTACCTTGATCCATGTCTTTGGACTGTGGAAGGAAACTGGAGAACCTGGAGGAAATCCACACGGACAAAAGGAGAACATGGTAACTCCACCCAGAATGGGATTTGAACCAGAAATCCCCAGCGCTGAGTGGCAGACGTGCTAACCTCTAAGCCAACATGCTGCCCAGTACAATACAGTACTATACAATACACTATTGTAGGGTACAGTAAAATATAATATTTTAAAATATAATAGAGAATAAAACCTTAACAACTTAAATTATACTACTTTCACAATTTTAACATATTTTTTTTTCTTTTTATTTCTGACTTTGCTTTTAATATGACAATCTTGAAGCATTTATTGGATCTTTAAAAATGAGCAGAAAATGTGGTGTAGAAGAAAAAAAAAACCAGATCCTAATACACAGAGCTAGGTTTTAATTTAGCAAAGTAATTTGGTAGGCACTTTTCTCAATGGACACAATCGCAATTACCATCCAGGTCCTCAGTCAGAGAAGAGGTCTGTATGAAATCTGTATTTAAGCCTCTCTAAATCGGACAAGACCTCCTGCTCCTCTCACTGCATCATGCATGCTTGGCTACTTCGGCTATCCTAGCTTATGAATACAATGATTTGAGCCTATCTTTGAGTTTTGTGAGGAGATGAGAATGGCTTTGCACTTTACTACATCATAGAGCAAATGGAAAATATGGAATGAGTGTCCTTTAGTCATGCTTCACACTAAAGAATAAATCCGGATCAGTCCAGAGGCCATGCCGGTGGCTTATTTAATCACATTCATACATATGAGTGCTAATAGCCACCACTGTGCAACAATCAACAAATTAGGAAAGTTGACTAAGGAAACCTCAGTAACAAATGTATTACATCAAGGTTTATAGAGCAAGCTGAAAGTTCCAGAAATAACTAAAATGATAAAAGATACAAGCAGGAGTGATTTCAGTTCAGAAATTTCGAAATACCTACAAAGCATTGTGTTAGTATGATAAATCAGGGGATAAGTAAAACATTAATATAATCATGAATTACAGAACATAAGGTAAATGTTTCTAATGGAATTCAGATAATGTCAAAGTAATACAACACACAATGATGCGCCACCACCAAGTCAGTGTCACGGCAGTGCTAATAATTATTCATCACCCAAATAATGACAAGTTACCTGAAAGATTACAAAAACAATGTGTTTTAATAATGTGTAGCATTTTATATATATATATATATATTTTTTTTTAATAACAAAATTAAATTAAACAAAATTATAAGCAGTTGTTATCGTCGTCCGTTCTTCCCCGGAGGAGGGCGGCTAACGTGGAGTTGCTGCGTTCAGCCGCTCGCGCCTAGTGAGCCTGAGTGATACCGACCACGCGGGGAAAAATGCTTGCGTCGGTCCACGGAAACGCTCCCACGGAAATACGACCTGCACGGGGAAGATGTGTAGCGCCGTACCGTGGTTGAACGCGGAAGGAGAGAAAGAGACACCGGGATAAAATCCAATAGGTAGAATTTAATAAAAATTGGTGTGGGAACACCAACAAAAAGGGGGAACAAACAAACAACGTAACAACGGGCATGAAAAAACCACAAACAAAGACGTGCGACAACTTACGGGAAAACTAAGAATAAATACAAAAGGAACTAAACACGTGCACAAAACCAACCAATCACCCAACTGAAACAATTAAGGACAAAACGAGGGACAGGTGCCACAGGCACCTGTGACATACCCCCACCCCAAGGGTCGCGCAAAAAAGGGAAGCGACCCAACAAAAAAAAAAAAATAATAATAACAAACAGTTCTGGAAAACAAAAAACGGGGGGGGTAAAAGACCCTCTGGTGGTGAGGCATGCTGGGTGCCCCCTGCTGACGGCGTGAAGCACAACATCTCGCTGCGGAGGCGCAAATCGGCGCCCTCTTGCTGCGAGGCGGGGATGGCTCCTCTGATGTCTGGAGTCTGCGGCTGATGGACCCTGGTGCTCGGAGTTAGCGATGGAGCGGTCCCTGGCGCCCAGACTCGACAATCGGCGGTCCCCGGTGCTCGCCCTAGTCAGCGGTGCAGCCTCTGGTCCTCCGGCTCAGCGGTGGGTGACCCCTGGTGTCCAGAACTCTCCAGATATGAAGGCACGTCTTTCTGTTACCTCTGTCCGTTCTTTCCCCGGGAGAGGGCGGCTAACACGGAGTTGCTGCGTTTAGCCGCTCGCGCCTATTGAGCGCTCCCGGGATACCGACCACGCGGGGAAAAATGCGTGCGTCGGTCCACGGAAACGCTCCCACGGAAATACGACCTGCACGGGGAAGATGTGTAGCGCCGTACCGTGGTTGAACGCGAAAGGAGAGAAAGAGACACCGGGATAAAATCCAAAAGGTAGAATTTAATAAAAATTGGTGTGGGAACACCAACAAAAAGGGGGAACAAACAAACAACGTAACAACGGGCATGAAAAAACCACAAACAAAGACGTGCGACAACTTACGGGAAAACTAAGAATAAATACAAAAGGAACTAAACACGTGCACAAAACCAACCAATCACCCAACTGAAACAATTAAGGACAAAACGAGGGACAGGTGCCATAGGCACCTGTGACAGCAGTTTAACATTTAATATTAATGTTACCGTTGTGTGTATTGCTTTATAGGACGATGACATTGTTACAAGTGCCTAAGGCACTTGTCCCTCATTAGTGCACTCATTGACGCCGTTGGGCGATTGGTTTATTTTTGTGCCAACCAATCGCCCAATATTGGTTTATATTGGTGGTGTTTTTGTATTTAGGTTCTGTGTTCCCCTTCCCCCGTGCACATCTTTATTATTTTCCCTGTCGACTCATTTGTTTGTTACCCTTCATGTTGGTGTCCCTACACCTTTTAATTAATAAATTCTCTTTTATTTTATGTCCTGGTGTTTACGAACTCTTTTCAGCGCTTTCAGACTGTTTGGCACTGCGCATTACTCCGCGCAGCCATTCCGTGTTAGTGTTTTCAGGCGCTTCGGCGTTGCGCATTACTCCTCGCAGCCGATTAGTGTTAACCCTTTCAGGCGCTTCGGCGTTGCGCATTACTCCGCGCAGCCGATTTCCGGGTTAGGCAAGCGAGATTTGACAGACATTTTCAATGCGGCATGAAAGTATTATACTAATGCTAACATATTGCAATTTACTATGCAGATTTTAATTGAGGCCATATTATTATCTGTGCATTTAAAATGCTTATGCCATATAAATTAGTACCTCACACATGTGCAAGGAGTGCCACCACCTCTCACCACCAATTAGTGCGCTCTCATTGGCCGGTTTCATTAGAGGAGATAATATTGCACAGTGAAATGATAAGCAATCATTATGATGAATGTGCGGACATTACACAGGCGTGTTAATGGGGTGGAAATGATCTCATTATTTTGTTTGAAAGACTGGAGATTAGATGAAAGTGGAGTGGACAAAACCCGAGCGCCTTCACACAACTCGCTGCTAATTAGCAGCCAATCTTCAGGAGCCAATGAGCCGCATCCTTTTGGTAAACAATTATGCTTTCATAGCTCAAGGCAATGCAGACAGGAAAAGACATGAGGATCTGTTTGCATTTGCTTTTCGAAATCGATGCATTTTAGCATTGGGTAATGCTTTTTAACATGTTGTTCTGGGTCTGATTGGAAATTAATCTGTTTTTTGATTATTCCCAAAAAATCCACACTTTAATGTAGCCTTAAAATACACTGACCAACACCATATCCTCTTCTTTCCTAATATTACTGTTTTGGGTAGGTCATTTAAAAGTAAAATGCGTATTTCAAAGCCCATAAGGGCATATCTATGAATTAATCCATGGCATGGTTTGGCATTTGGAATAGTTGATTTTCTTGCTTTGTGACTGAGGTACAAAGAACATTCTTATACCAAAGCTTGTGCAACCTATAACAAATAATACAGCCAAATAATAGTATTTAACAGTAACTAGTAAACCGACTGCGTAAGTAATTAAATAAAGACAATTTTTTAATGCACACTTACACTGTGACCAAAAAAGAATTCTGTGTGTGTGTGTGTGTGTGTTCCCTTTTTACATCACCATTGTCCCAATTAGCATAAACAAGACTTATTTACCCTTTGGGACCCTTCAGAGTTTTATACATATTCTATAACCAGCAAAAAGCGATTATTTACATGTACATGTACTGTAAATTAACATTTATGCCATTTGCAGGAAACAAGCATGCAAGCCTGGGCCAAGAGGCCAAAATAATTTATATATATATATACTAAAATGTGTTTATCTGTGATATTGATTTTTAGGTGTACCAGACATATCACCAACTATAATATGGAACTATGGAGAACCAGCAACTGAGAACTGGGAACTAGCATTTTTGCTAACAATTTAAAACCAAAGACCTCTCTAAAGCTCTAAAGTAATCAATGTCCAAAAGCAAGAAGAACAGCTATAATCTGATCTAATATAAATAATCTTAACATTAGCTAATCATTATTAGTATAAAGTACATTGTCACAAAGCAGCTTTACAGAGTTAAAAGCCTTTAAACCCCCCGAAGTGACAGTGGCAAGAAAAAACTCCCTGTTATGTTGTTATTTTAAGGAAAAAACCTTGGGAGGACCAAGGCTCAGCGGGCGACTCATCCTCCCGTGAGCGGCTGAGCAGCATCAACAGTGTAGGACAGCCATGTACAGATTGTTTAGAAATCAGGTGACCGTATTAAACAAATGGAAATCTCTAACAACTGGAAAACTATATTCATGTCATTAAGGGGGCCTGCAGGACCATCAGTCCAATTAATATCCAGGTTCCATCCAGTAATCGTTAATATTAATTAATATCCAGTTCCATCAGTCCAGTTTTTTTCCATCGTAGCTGCACTGCTTCGGCAGAGCCACGAATGAAGATCTGACTACACCTCCAGGAAACTGCCAACAACTCAAAAGAAATGGACAAGAAAATCAATTAGAGCTGATAAAGCACAGCATTTAAGTAATAAGCAATTGACTGACACAGTGCAGCATGTAACTCCCGCACACCTGACAAGAGCAGCATAACTAAAAGGGGCAGATACTGCAGACTCTACATAGATGAGAGGGCTCCCAGGAACAGCATCATTTCAGTTCCACACCCATATTAATGATGAGGTGGGTAAAGAGGTGAAACGACCGCACACTGATCCCAGATTACCAACCCATCTCTGCCAAGCCTGAGATCTACAGTCATGGCCAAAAGTTTTGAGAATGACACAAATATTATATTTTCACATGATCTGCTGCCCTCTGGTTTTTATGTGTGTTTGTCAGATGTTTTTAATCACATACAGAAATATAATTGCAATCATATTTTGTTTGAGTAACAAAAGCTTTTATTGACAGTTAGAATGAGTTAATGCAGTAAGTCAATATTTGCAGTGTTGACACTTCTTCTTCAGGACCTCTGCAATTATCCCTGTCATGCTCTCAATCAACTTCTGGACCAAATGCTGACTGATAGCAGTCCATTCTTGCACAATCAATGATTGCATTTTGTCAGAATGTGTAGGTTTTTGTTTGTCCACCCATCTATTGATGATTGACCACAAGTTCTCAATGGGATTAAGATCTGGGGAGTTTCCAGGCCATGGACCCAAAGTCTCTATGTTTTGTTCCCTGAGCCATATAATTATCACCTTTGCTTTATGTCAAGGTGCTCCATCATGCTGGTAAAGGCATTGTTGATCACCAAACTGCTCTTGGATGGTTGGGAGAAGTTGCTCTCGGAGGACATTCTGGTACCATTCTTTATTCATGGCTGTGTTTTTAGGCAAGACTGTGAGAGAGTCGATTCCCTTGGTTGAGAAGCAACCCCACACATGAATGGTTTCAGGATGCTTTACAGTTGGCATGAGACAAGACTGGTGGTATCGCTCACCTCGTCTTCTCCGAATAAGCTGTTTTCCAGATGTCCCAAACAATCGGAAAGGGGATTCATCAGAGAAAATGACTTTACCCTAGTCCTCAGCAGTCCACTCCCTGTACCTTTTGCAGAATATCAGTCTGTCCCTGATGTATTTTCTGGAGAGAAGTGGCTTCTTTGCTGCCCTCCTTGAGACCAGGCCTTGCTCCAAGAGTCTCCGCCTCACAGTGCGTGCAGATGCACTCACACCTGCCTGCTGCCATTCCTGAGAAAGCTCTGCATTGCTGGTAGCCCGATCCCGCAGCTGAAACACTTTTAAGAGACAGTCCTGGCGCTTGATGGTCTTTCTTGGGCGCCCTGGAGCCTTTTTGGCAACAATGAAACCTCTCTCCTTGAAGTTCTTGATGATACGATAGATTGTTGACTGAGGTGCAATCTTTCTAGCTGCGATATTCTTCCCTGTTAGGCCATTTTTGTGCAGTGCAATGATGACTGCACGTGTTTCTTTAGAGATAACCATGGCAGGGCTGCAATGAAGTTGAAAAGTGTTTTGGGGGAAAAAGCTGATCACTCTTTATAACATTCTGGAGTATATGCAAATTGCTATTATAAAAACTGAAGCAGTAGACTTTGTAAAAAATTATATTTGGATCATTCTCAAAACTTTTGGCCATGACTGTACACCTTTATGTGTACAGTGTGTAAGTGATGTGTAAGTGATATGATCAAACTTTCTGGTTCTAGTTAAAACTCTAGCTGCAGCATATTGCACAAGTTGTAATTTATGTAATGATTTATTAGAACATCCTGTCAGAAGTGAATTACAATAATCTAACCTTGAGGTAATAAAAGCATGAATTAGTTTTTCTGCATCTTGGAGGGAGAGGATATTTCTTAGCTTCGAAATGTTACGAAGGTGAAAAAGGTGCAATTCTAGTAATATTGTTTAATGTGCTTTGTAAAGGAGAGATCTGAATCCATAATGACACCGATATTATTTACAGATTAACTGGAATCCTTTCTCCGGTGCTCATTTATACCCACCCAGTTACAATTTTGAAGCCACACATAAAAAACTCCAAAAATAACCTCATAAAATTGCAATATTATTTAGTAAAATAACCACTGTATACTGGCTGAAAATCTTGAATAATCCAGATTATTTGTACAAAATCCATCCATGCTTTTCTTTCTTAAAAAGAGTTTTATAGACTTCTTTAAGAAAGTATTTTTTCTATTGCCATTCAATTTAATTCTGAAAGTCAAGTCGCATTTCTGCAATATGTGTTAATTGGCAGACAGGCAGCAATGTTATTTTTGCATAAGGTCTTTTTCCTTACAATGCTACTATGCTTACATTCTTTTATAATGGTGGACTCATATACATTAACATTAGTCAATATATGAAAGGCCTTTAGTTGCTTAAAAGTTCCTTAGGTTCCCTGAGTTCCTTTGTGGACACACAGACTGTTCCAGCATATATTCTTGGTCAACCATCACTGGGGAGTGTAATACTTGTTTTGCATTTTATCCTATTGTTCTTTGTTTTTTTGTGTTCTTTACCTACTTTTAGGGGATGTTAGAAAATCAGATTATAAAGTTCCTGTTAACTTCCTACAGAAACATTTTTACAATTTTGAACAAATATTCACAAACTTTTGAAGACCACCATATTTGTGTTCATAACACAAACACAAAAAAATAAGATGCATAGCATCACTTTCCTATTAATTATTCAACGTAAAATTTTTCTTGTTTTTTTTCTTTACAAAATAAAGCAATTAAGATTAAAAAGGTGTAATCACTACCTTAAAAGGCATCACTTATTTTGAATGCTGACATTTGTTTTAATATATCTGTTTAATATTGATGAGGCTAAATATAATTATGGCCTGTCATGTTTTCTTTTTAAAGTCTGTCACTAGCAGTACCTTTTGTTTCAGTGAAAACAAAAGGTAGGAGGGTTTGAAATGGAATATTTTTGACCCAACAACTACATGTAATTATACCCATGAAAAGCAGCCTGACCTGCAAAACTGTCAAGGTTAAATATACTTGCAGTCTGAATCATGCATTTGTCTGTTGATGGAGAGTTCTACTCCAAAAAATTAACATGTGTAGTTTGACAACGAACATCCATTGCCGTCAGGTGCGTTAATTACCTCTAACCAAAGGAAACATGTTACAGTTTCTTGGTTGCCATCAGCCCTACCACCCCAGTGTCACTATGGCCTTAAACACAACTAAGGATCAGGTGTTTATAATATTTGATCATATGTTATTAACCTGGGTAATATAATAAAATATAATATAACAAATCAATGCTAACATCTTAAAATATAACAAGGCCTTGGAACACAGAAATGGTTGGGTCTAAAATCAAGGGTTTTTCAGAACAGCAGGAAAATTTAATTTCCACATGGCAAGTTTGCATTACTTCACCCACTGTACTACACTTTCAGAATAATAAATACTTTAATTTACTGAATAGAGTACTGTCAGTTGGGGGGTACCTTTTAAAATACCTTCATGTACTGTATGTTAACACATGAGTAATTTTATTGGCCTAACAAGTCAATTGAATTCTCGAATCCCCATCTGGGTGGAGTTTCCATGTTCTCCCCGTGTCCGCGTGGGTTTCCTCCGGGTTCTCCGGTTTCCTCTCACAGTCCAAAAACATGGATCAAGTCAATTGAGTTCTCCAAATTGTCCCATATAATGTGTGTTTGTGTGCGTGTCTGTGTGTGTGAGTGAGCGTGTGCCCAGCGATAGATTGGCAACCCGTCCTGGGTGTATCTGCCCAGCGCCCGAAACGTTCCTGGATGGGCATGGGGAACCCCCCCGCGACCCTAAAATAGGATAAAGCAGATGATAATGAATTAATGAATTATTATTATTATTATTATTATTATTATTATTGTGGCATGGTGGCTTAGTGGTTAGCACGTTTGCCTCTCAGCGCTAAGGATTCCCGGTTCAAATCCACATCTGGGTGGAGTTTCCATGTTCTCCCCGTGTCGGCGTGGGTTTCCTCCGGGATCTCCGGTTTCCTCCCACAGTCCAAAAAACATGGATGAAGTCAATTGAGTTCTGTTGGCACCCTGTCCTGGGTGTATCTGCCCAGCGCCCGAAACGTCCTCCCCTGGATGGGCATGGGGAACCCCCCCCACGACCCTAATATAGGATAAAGCAGAAGATAATGAATTATTATTATTATTATTATTATTGCGGCATGGTGGCTTAGTGGCTAGCACGTTCGCCTCTCAGCACTAGGGATTCCCGGTTCGAATACACATATGGGTGAAGTTTCCATGTTCTCCCCGTGTCCGCGTGTGTTTCCTCTGGGTTCTCCGGTTTCCTCCCACAGTCCAAAAAACATGGATCAAGTCAATTGAGTTCTCCAAATTGCCCCATATAGAGTGTGTATGTGTGCTTGTCTGTGTGTGTGAGTGAGCGTGTGACCAGCGATAGATTGGCACCCTGTCCTGGGTGTATCTGCCCAGCGCCCGAAACGTTCTCCCCTGGATGGGCATGGGGAACCCCCCCGCGACCCTAATATAGGATAAAGCAGATGATAATGAATGAATGAATTATTATTATTATTATTATTATTATTATTATTATTATTATTATAATTGCGGCATGGTGGCTTAGTGGTTAGCACGTTTGCCTCTCAGCGCTAGGGATTCCCGGTTCAAATCCACATCTGGGTGGAGTTTCCATGTTCTCCCCGTGTCCGCGTGGGTTTCCTCCGGGATCTCCGGTTTCCTCCCACAGTCCAAAAACATGGATCAAGTCAATTGAGTTCTGTTGGCACCCTGTCCTGGGTGTATCTGCCCAGAGCCCAGCGCCCGAAACGTTCTCCCCTGGATGGGCATGGGGAACCCCCCCCGCGACCCTAATATAGGATAAAGCAGATGATAATGAATGAATGAATTATTATTATTATTATTATTATTGCGGCATGGTGGCTTAGTGGTTAGCACGTTTGCCTCTCAGCGCTAGTGATTCCCGGTTCAAATCTACATCTGGGTGGAGTTTCCATGTTCTCACCGTGTCCGCGTGGGTTTCCTCCGGGATCTCCGGTTTCCTCCCACAGTCCAAAAACATGGATCAAGTCAATTGAGTTCTGTTGGCACCCTGTCCTGGGTGTATCTGCCCAGCGCCCAGCGCCCGACACGTTCTCCCCTGGATGGGCATGGGGAACCCCCCCGCGACCCTAATATAGGATAAAGCAGATAATAATGAATGAATGAATTATTATTATTATTATTATTATTATTATTATTATTTTTGCGGCATGGTGGCTTAGTGGCTAGCACGTTCGCCTCTCAGCACTAGGAATTCCCGGTTCAAATCCACATCTGGGTGAAGTTTCCATGTTCTCCCCGTGTCCGCGTGTGTTTCCTCTGGGTTCTCCGGTTTCCTCCCACAGTCCAAAACACATGGATCAAGTCAATTGAGTTCTCCAAATTGCCCCATATAGAGTGTGTATGTGTGCGTGTCTGTGTGTGTGAGTGAGCGTGTGCCCAGCGATAGATTGGCACCCTGTCCTGGGTGTATCTGCCCAGCGCCCGAAACGTTCTCCCCTGGATGGGCATGGGGAACCCCCCCGCGACCCTAATATAGGATAAAGCAGATGATAATGAATGAATGAATTATTTATTATTATTATTATTATTATTATTATTGCGGCATGGTGGCTTAGTGGTTAGCACGTTTGCCTCTCAGCGCTAGGGATTCCCGGTTCGAATCCACATCTGGGTGGAGTTTCCATGTTCTCCCCGTGTCCGCGTGGGTTTCCTCCGGGTTCTCCGGATTCCTCCCACAGTCCAAAAAACATGGATCAAGTCAATTGAATTCTGTTGGCACCCTGTCCTATGTGTATCTGCCCAGCGCCCGAAACGTTCTCCCCTGGATGGGCATGGGGAACCCCTCCGCGACCCTAATATAGGATAAAGCAGATGATAATGAATGAATGAATTATTATTATTATTATTATTATTATTATTATTATTATTATTATTATTATTATTGCGGCATGATGGCTTAGTGGTTTGCACATTTGCCTCTCAGCGCTAGGGATTCCCGGTTCAAATCCACATCTGGGTGGAGTTTCCATGTTCTGCCCGTGTCCGCGTAGGTTTCCTCCGGGATCTCCGGTTTCCTCCCACAGTCCAAAAAACATGGATCAAGTCAATTGAGTTCTGTTGGCACCCTGTCCTGGGTGTATCTGCCCAGCGCCCGAAATGTTCTCCCCTGGATGGGCATGGGGAACCCCCCCACGACCCTAATATAGGATAAAGCAGAAGATAATGAATTAATGAATTATTATTATTATTATTATTATTATTATTATTATTATTATTATTGCGGCATGGTGGCTCAGTGGCTAGCACGTTCGCCTCTCAGCACTAGGGATTCCCGGTTCGAATCCACATCTGGGTGAAGTTTCCATGTTCTCCCCGTGTCCGCGTGTGTTTCCTCTGGGTTCTCCGGTTTCCTCCCACAGTCCAAAAAACATGGATCAAGTCAATTGAGTTCTCCAAATTGCCCCATATAGAGTGTGTATGTGAGCGTGAGTGTGTGCCCACCGATTGATTGGCACCCTGTCCTGGGTGTAACTGCCCAGCGCCCGAAACGTTCTCCCCTAGATGGGCTTAGGGAACTCCCCCGCGACCCTAATATAGGATAAAGCGGAAGATAATGGATGGGATGGATTATTATTATTATTATAATTATTATTATTATAATTATTATTATTATTATTATTATTATTATTATTATTCCATCTTCCTCTTTATCCTCCACTAGGTTCGCGGGGGGGTTCCCCATGACCCTCCAGGGAAAAACGTCTCGGGCACTGAGCAGATACACCCAGGACAGGGCACCAATCTATCGCTGGGCACACACTCACACAGACACACGTGACCTCCATCCATGTTATTGGACTGTGGGGGGAAACCGGAGAACCCGGAGAAAACCCAGGCGGACACGGGGAGATCATGGAAACTCCACACAGATTGGGATTCAGACCGGGAATAGTGCTGAGTGTCGTATGTGCTAACCACTAAGGCAACGTGCTGCCCCTATTATTATTATTATTATTATTATTATTATTATTATTATAATAATTATTATTATTATTAATAAACCTTTATTTAGACAAGATAATCTCTTGAGACTTAGGGTCTTATTTACAAGAGAGACCTGATTTACACAACATTCCATTACATTAGATTACATTACAACATTCAATTTATACAAATATATATATATATATATATATTACTTTAAAACATATCATTGAAAACAAGTACAAGCCCATAGGGATTTATGTAGTTACCTTGAGGTACATTCATTTACTCTGGAGGCTACACTAGTGTATACAGTATAGTGGGAACAAAAATTTTGTACATTTTACCCTGGCTTACAATGTTCACAAACATCACTTTTAACCTGCACAAGGTGTCACCTATGTAAAATGTCATTTGAAGCCAGAAAAATAGTCGTCAATAGAGAGTGCAAATAAATGCTGCAATTGATGGATAATATTATTACTTAATTAACTAAGTAATAACTTAGTAGTTACTACTTAACTACTTTTTTTCCATGTACAATTTTTTTCACTTCAACCTATTTTTAATTTCAGACTGAGCTCTGCCTTTTATAGATTGTCCACTATTCCAGAACCAGTATGGTGGCACAATCCACAAATGTGTTGCTTCACATCATGGTCCTGAGTTTGATTCTGAGATGAATGGCCTGGGTTTGTACATTTTTGAGTTTGCATATTCTTCGAATGACTGTATGAGATCTCTCTGGAAACCAAAGTTTTCCTTCTATAGTCCAAATGCATGCAAATCAGGCAGATTGACCTTAGATTTAAATGTGTGTGCAGGTGTGGTTTTTGTGACTGTATATACCCTCAGGTGGACTGGTGTCTTTTTAATTTTACATAGTTTAGTTGGGATATGCTCTATCACAGCACTGTGTTACCTTAAATATGAGTAAGTCACTTAAAAATGATTCAATTTAAAATAAAAAATAAAAAATTAAAGAACTTTTTGTGTAAAATTTAACAATGAGCAGACACAATGAACATGTGTTGGAATGTAATTTGCTAAGTAGATCAGTGTCCGACTGGGCAAATATTCATTCATTCATTCATTCATTCATTCAGTATCTTTCGCTTAATCCTCTGCTAGGTTCATGATGGGGTTCCACATGCCCAATCATAGGAGGACATTTCAGGCACTGGGCAGATACACCCAGGACAGTGCTCCAATTTACACTTACCCAGACACACACACATGGGGCAATTTAGAGCATTCAATTTTACATTGAATCCATGTTTTTCTACTGTGGGAGGGATCCGGAGAACACGGAGGGGATTTAAACTTGAATCCCCAGCAATGAGAGGCGGACATGCTAACCACTAAGCCCTGGGCAAATACTACTTAGAGTTAATGTCCACAAATTTTTGATATGCATGTTCTTCATTTTTGGATTAATTTAGAGCTTTTTGAGTTTTTTTTTTTTAATGAAACATATGGCAGTTCTGCTTTTGATTCGTACCATTAATTATGAGAATAAAATCATTTCTGTAATACCCTCATTATGACAGACAGCCGACCCTTATTGATGACTGATAGCGTTTAACTTAAAACCATATTTAAGCGGTAAGAATGTCAATATTCTGACAATGGCTGAAGGTGACCATTGGCCTTTGCAGTGTGTGCACGTGTTGGCCTCTGAAGGTAAATTTGTAGGCATGTGTATGTGGCAAGACTATTATGGATTTGTTATCTGGGACTGAAGTGTTGGCTGCTGATTATGTGATTAAATCAATAATAATTTCTCTCCAGTTTCTTTAGCACTTCTGTTTCATCCTCTTCCTTTTATGTAGTTGAGCGGAACGGGCTAGTAAACAAAGCACACATATACGCACACACATATGCTTGCACATATATTCATACACATATTTGCTGTACACTTTGGGGGAAAAAAAGACAAATCACACAAATGCATCAAAAGTCAATGACATAAGGGGGAAAATAAGGTAAATAAACATAAAAGAACCATTTTAGAAATGGCTTTTAGCTTAGGCACATTTATGTACATTGATGGACCAGACCTTCTTACTGCTGATTAATTATCAAATGAAATGCCAAATCATTTGTGAGAAATATTGATACAATATTTATTATTTAACTAGATGCAATGCAAGATCTATCACTCTGTGTCCAGCAAGTGTAAAAGGATTATATTTTTTTGGTAAAAACTTAACAGTTTCTTAGTTGCTTCTTTAAAAAGCTAAAATTGTGAAGAAAAAACATAAAAATACATAAAAATGTCAATGACATGGCAAACAAAAAGAAAATAATAGATGGTTCAGGCTATGTTTATCATGGATAATCAACATGTTCTATGAATGAAGCCTTTGTGAAGAACTACAAAATAGTAACAACAATAGGTTCAACAACTGTTAATATTTATTTATTTATTTGTTTATTTATTTTAAGTAATGTTGATCATAACCTATTGATGAGGATTATAATGAATCCTATCCTATGTAGGATGCATGGGTAGTATGTTAGATGCTGTTTGAGATATGATTTTTAAATTTAAATTACTATAAAGTACTATATACAGATATGTGAAATTACGGAGCCCCTAAAGGGACATGAGCAAAAAAAATTTTGAGAGGAACATGAGTAAAAAAAATTATTATTTTTTACTTATGTCGTGCGCACCACTTAGTAAGTCGTGCACACGAGATATTAAGTGGTGCGCACCACTTAGTAAGTCGTGCGCACGACTTACTAACTCGTGCTCACGAGATATTAAGTGGTGCGCACCACTTAGTAACTCGTGCTCACGAGATATTAAGTGGTGCGCATCACTTAGTAAGTCGTGCGCATACATAATGCATTTATTAGTAGTAGTCCACCACAAATGGATCCCCACCCATTAAACTGTTGTTATGAAAAAAATTAGAAATATATATAATATAAAGTGATTTTTAAAAAATATCATCAAAGCTGCTGGACAGCATGAAAATAATAATAAAAAAAAATCCACAATGGCAGTTCAAGCCAGCACACGGGGGCAGTGTTTGGCATGATGCAGTGCCAGCCCCTGTTTGAGAGAGTGCTCTACACTGTAGCTGCCAAGCCAGAGCTGTTGTGTCTAGACTCCAGGAAATACAAAATTACATTTGTTTACAAGCAACAGGAACTTTGTGGAGAAGCTGATATGCCGTTAAAATGTTTTCCACCACTCATGTGTGTGTCGGCCAACAGAAATGAGAGATCAGAAGAAATAATACTGTGTGAAAAAACAAGGCTTTCATCTTTTATATCATTTTAATGATTTTCTTTAAACAAACTGGGGTGAGCAAAATGGGGGGAGGGGGGGTTGTCAAATTCTGTTATCCCAGTGTTAAAAGCCTCAATTTTGTTAGACCTGTTTTATATCATTCCTCTGCCTTATTTACCACTGCTCTAGTGTGTTGAAGTTCCTTTGGGATTAATAGACTCATATTGTCTTACAGTAATCTTAATTTATTAGCACAATAAATTGCTTTTAAAAAATTGCTTAAATAAAATTAAATGTATATGTCATAATAAATAGACACATACACTCATCAAAATCTATATTAGCAGCACAACACTATAGTTCTATAGCCTGTAGTCTGTTTTTATAGTCTAGCAACAAAATACATATTTAAAGATTTAACCTTCGGGTAAAGTCTATAAAAATAAGAGTGTATATACAGAGGGTGATTATAAATATTTATTTAAAATAGTGGTCAGTGTATTAACAATTTGTGAGCTTGTGCGTAAATGTGTTTTTGTGATATTCCCTCGACTCCCTCTGTTCAATCTATACCCAATAAAAATCAGTGCCTTGTCGAAAAACAGAAGCGTGGCCTAACATCTGTAAAACATTGATCGAGCAGATTGCGGGCCAGCCAACTGCATATCTAATGAGAAAAGAAATCATTTTTGATTAATTAAGCTAAAAAGTGGAGAGGGAGGATGGTGGAGTGCTTGTTAAAGAGGTGGGAGGGAGAACACATGCTTGCCCAGGCATTTCTGATCACTACCACATATTGGCCAGGTGTCCCTGCTGATTTCTGCCTTGCTGTCTCAGTGGGGTACATGTTTACTCAATGGGAGGATAAACCAGGGCAAAGGGTAGAAAAAAATAAAACACAAACACAGATTCAGCAGCAAGATAGGAACAAAATAAATGCATTTTTATATATATATATATATATATATATATATATATATATATATATATATATATACAGTGGGTTGCAAAAGTATTCATACCCCTTGAACTTTTCCATATTTTGTCACATTACAACCACAAACATAAATATATTTCACTGGAATTTAATGTGAAAGACCAACACAAAGTGGTATACAATTGTGAAGTGGAAGGAAAATTATACATGAATCAACATTTTTTTTACAAATAAAAAACTGAAAAGTGCGACGTGCAAAAGTATTCAGCCCCCCTGAGTCAATACTTTGTGGAGCCACCTTTTGCTGCAATTACAGCTGCAAGTCTTTTAGGGTATGTCTCCACCAGCTAGTGACTGAAATTCTTGCCCATTCCTCCTTGCAAAACAGCTCAAGCTCAGTCAGATTGGATGGAGAGCGTTTGTGAACAGCAGTTTTGAGATCTTGCCACAAATTCTCAATTGGGTTTAGGTCTGGACTTTGACTGGGCCATTCTAACACATGAATATTCTTTTTTTTTAAACCACTCCATTGTAGCTCTGGCTTTATGTTTAGGGTCGTTGTCCTGCTGGAAGGTGAACCTCCGCCCCAGTCTCAAATCTTTTGCTGACTCCAACAGGTTTTCTTCCAAGATTGCCCTGTATTTGGCTCCATCCATCTTCCCATCAACTTTGACCAACTTCCCGGTCCCTGCTGAAGAGAAGCACCCCCAGAGCATGATGCTGCCACCACCATATTTGACAGTGGGGATGGTGTTTTCAGAGTGATGTGCAGTGTTATTTCTCCGCCACACATAGCGTTTTGCATTGTGGCCAAAAAGTTCAATTTTGGTCTCGTCTGACCAAAGCACCTTCTTCCACATGTTTGCTGTGTCCTCAACATGGCTTCTGGCAAACTGCAAACGGGACTTCTTATGGTTTTCTTTTAACAATGGCTTTCTCCTTGCCACTCTTCCATAAAGACCACATTTGTGTAGTGCACGACTAATTGTTGTCCTGTGGACAGTTTCCCCCACCTGAGCTGTGGCTCTCTGCATTTCATCCAGAGTCACCATGGGCCTCTTGGCTGCCTCTCTGATCAGTGATCTCCTTGTTCGGCCTGTAAGTTTAGGTGGACGGCCTTGTCTTGGCAGGTTTACTGTGGTGCCATACTCTTTCCATTTCCGGATGATGGATTGAACAGTGCTCCGTGAGATGTTCAAAGCTTTGGAAATCTTTTTATAACCTAAGCCTGCTTTAAACTTCTCCAAAACCATATTCCTAACCTGTCTGGTGTGTTCTTTGGACTTCATGATGCTGTTTGCTCCCCAATATTCTCTTAACCAACATCTGAGGCCGTCACGGAGCAGCTGTATTTGTACTGAGATTAGATTACACACAGGAGGACCCTTTTGAGTCATTAGCACTCATCAGGCAACTTCTGAATGCAATCGGTTGCACTCAGGGAAAAGGGGGCTGAATACTTTTGCACGTCGCACTTTTCAGTTTTTTATTTGTAAAAAAAATGTTGATTCATGTATAATTTTCCTTCCACTTCACAATTGTATACCACTTTGTGTTGGTCTTTCACATTAAATTCCAGTGAAATATATTTATGTTTGTGGTTGTAATGTGACAAAATATGGAAAAATTCAAGGGGTATGAATACTTTTGCAACCCACTGTATATATAGTTACAGGTGCCTGGGACACCTGTCTCTCATTTGTGTTCTTGATTATCTCAGCTGGGTGATTGGTTTGTTTTGTGCACGTGATTAGTTGATTTGTTATTTAGTTTCCGTTTTCCAGTATTTCGGTGCACGTCTTTGGTTGTGGTTAGATCCCAATGTTAGTCACGTTGTTTCGTTCCCCTTCTTTTTGTTGGTGTCCCTACACCATTTTTAATAATAAATCTGTTTTGGTTTTATCCCGGTGTCTTGAACTTTTCATTCACGCTCAACCACGATACCACGCTGCGCATTACCCCCGCGCAGGTTTTATCCGTGGGAGCGTTTTACCCCGGACCGGTGTACGCATTCTTTCTCCGCGTAGCCGATTCCTGGGAAGCGCTCACAAGGCGCAGGCGGCGTACGCATTTTCCCCGCGTAGCCGATCTCCTCCGGGGAAGAACGGAGCATCTAATAAAAAGATGTGCCTGGGATTTAGGGAATACGGAACTAAAATACAAAACACACCCAGTCCATGAGTAAAATAAACGAGGGACAGGTGCCCGAGGCACCTGTTACATATATATATATATATATATATATATATATATATATATATATATATATATATATATATATATATATATATATATGTATATGTTTATATTTGTGGCAATCAATTTGGGCCTTAAATTAAATATTATTATAATAAATATTAAATATAAATATTAAGGTGTTGTGCCTGTAATCAGAAGGTTGTGGGTTCACTTACGGTTTTTCTCAGTCGATTTGGTACATTTGTCACGTCATGATTTACATTGGCATCACAACAAGTGCATTTCTCAAAACAATTAGTGCAAACAGCAAAACTCAATGAAATACATGCAAAAGCACATACTTCACTCAAAATTCTTTGTTTTTGCCTCAAAAGCAAATATTTAGGTCAATCAATTTGTCAGCGCCATCAAAATATCTTGTCTGTGTGCCATTGCCAACAACAAGGCAGTCAAACTACTTAGTCATGTTGTCAGTGCAACAGTGAAGACTGTAAGCATATTCTGATGGAAAGCTTTTGTTTACAAGAATGCTGCACATTCTCTGGCATATCAATTGAAACAATCCAGGTTACACACACAAATACAAACTTACAGAACACAAAAGTTACAGATGACTGTATGTGGGAGATGGACAGCAAGAAATCAAATTTAGAGTAATATTCTTTACTGTATTATTTTCTAACAGCACTGCAATCTGTTGACAAAAAATCAAATTGAAGTTCAGGAACGACACAACTGTTTGTCTGCACTATATAGAATAAAGGAAAAACTACAAAATTAGAAATTTACTCTGAATACTCAAAACAACTTAAGGGATTACTGTAGTGCTTTCTTTTCTATTCATCCTGAAAAAATCTTCTAGAGTGTCTCATCCAGCCTTTGCAGGCATCTGCTGTGATATCCTCACAAGCTGCATCCATAGCAGTCAGCAGGTTCATCTGGACATGTGGCTGGTGATCGTATACCTTCCATCTCCAGGCTCCAACTCCTCAATAGGGTTCAGAAATGGGGAATAGGGTGGGAGGAACTTCATCAGCATTCTATGATGAGTGGCAAACCATTGTCTGATGGTGTTAGCGTGGTGAAAACTCACATTATCCTGAATTATCACATATTTGGGCAAATCCTCTTGCACCACACCTCTCTCATTATCAGGGATGAGATACCTATAGAGGGTGTCCAAGAATGTGATAATATGCTATAGGGCCCTATAATGGGAATATGTGTAAGCACGCCATTCTCTGACATAGCCACACACATCGTGATGTTTCCTCCTCATTGGTCTGGCACATCAATGGTAGCCCTTATATTTATAATATATAATTCTTGCCAATTACAGGTTCATGAGATGCACCCCTTAACAGAAAGCCAAGATTCACCTGAGAACAATTTAATCAATTTAGGACAAATTACCAAAATTTAACATAAAAGTTTTTAAAAAGTGTAAAATAAATGTAAAAATTATGTCTGAGAGATGACAACATGTTCAGCACTTTTGCATATAATGAGCTAGGCGATGACATAAGACCTAAATGTTTTGGAGCGTAAGACAATCAGTACAACACATTTTGATAAACATGATATAAGCAACAGATAATGTAAAAAACAACAGGCAATTGTCTATGACCATTTGCAAAAATGTGCAAAAGCATTTGCAAAATGTGAAACACAATGAGAAATACAATTATGATGTGCACAAGTGACAAGGAGATTGAATGAACAATTTTGAGAATTTCAATTCTGATCTGAAAAATGAACCAAATCGACTGAGAAAAACTTAAAGCTACCAATGTGGGTCCTTGAGTATTGCTCTGGGGTGCTATATTAACCCTGTGTTCTGACCCAAATGAGTTTGGGATACTGGGATAAAAACGTCTGTTAAATGACCAAATGCAAATGTTTGATATTTAAAACTATATAGTCTGGTAGGGAAATTTCATTACGTAATTAATCCACATTAAAACAATTGTTGTTGTTTTTTTTTTTGTTATTGTATTTGTTTTCCTCACATATTTTAGCTTGATTGAAGCTTGAGAACAATGTGGAGTATCTGCTATGATGAAATGTTCCTGAAGCAGTGCTATTCTGTCTGTAAATTTTTACAGTTTAATTTGGTTTAGTTCTTTTTGACGGGCAAGATGTCATGCATTAATGCCAGTCGTCTACTGACTGACTTTTTAATTAGATAATTAAAAAAAAAAAAGCCTCTGCTACTAAAGATCATAAACACAAAACCATCTTTTCAAAATGTATTAATAACTAATATAATACGATAAAAAAAAAAAAAAAAAAAAAACAATCTGCAAAATTAAAAATAAACTGGACTGTGCATATGTACTAGATCACTAGATTAATTAGATAATTAAAAAGTAATATGTTCCAATTTGAAGCATCATGTACAATTGAATTAATATCACAAAATTGTACTTGTTACTAGATACTTAGTACCAAAATGTTGTAAGCTCCTAAACAAAAATGCTATTAATTTATTTTATTGTAGCTGGCATCATTGTTCTGAGGAACAAACCGAGATGCTGTTACATGTGGTGAAACCAGCCATATGCCTCTGCTACTAAAGATCATAAACACAAAACGATCTTTTCAAAATGTATTAATAACTAATATAATACGATAAAAAAAAAAAAAACAATCTGCAAAATTAAAAATAAACTGGACTGTGCATATGTACTAGATCACTGTCAACTGTACTCACCAAAGTTAATATTCTGCTTCTCTCCAGTAAAACATTCTTAAAATAAGTTGTGATTTTTAATGACAAAATAAATAAATAAGAAAGAAAAGAAATCAATTGATGAAAGTCTGTCCAGAAAAAGTCTAAAGTGAACTGGTGATAATAAAACTGCCTGTAAAACATTTACCCACATCACATCATCTCCGTGGTAACTTGGCCACTGTGAAGCCAATTTCTGACAGATACTATTCGGAAAGATAAATAAAAGAAATGTTGAAGCACAGTCACCACCCCGGCTGTAGAACCGGTATATACTGAACAAATGATGTATTATATTAGTTAAATTCATCTATTGCATCCTGTGACAAAATACAAATCTTGCCTGTAATTTTTGCTGGTGTTTACAGCTGTCTACAAGATGGGTAGCTTCGATATGAGATGCAGAAAAGGTGGGCACATGTGTCTAACAAACTGACCAGTGTGGCATGTGTGTCTTCTTCACAAAGTATCTAAAGATTTTTACATAATTTTAAAATCTGTCTTTTACAAACAGATGAGAAGCAGATTTATTAATTATGTATGATTTAATCTTTCTTCTGTTAATGAGATGGAGACTTTACTAGAAGCAACAAAAGATAAGGAGTTTTATGATAAATGAGATGCCTGAAGCTAGGGTGCTGATTGAACCGGTGTTACATTGGGTTATTAGTTTGCTTAGAGGGCAAAATCCAATAAACATGCCTTAAACTCATCTGGGCTCTTCTTAATAAGATTCATCATCTGATCTGTATCTCCTACAAAACAGTGTTGTGCATTATAAGTATTGTTAACATGTTTGGTATGGTCTAACAGTATTTAAGTGCATGTTATGTGTACATTTTGGAGAGTGTAATTATGTCAATAACCTATAACAATAATATCTCATTAAAATATTACCAGTTGGAACAGATATTAATAATATGTGTACATTTTGGAGAGTGTAATTATTTCAATAACCTATAACAATAATATCTCATTAAAATATTACCAGTTGGAATAGATATGAATAATAATATGCCTTAATGCCACTAATACTTTAAACACTTATCACATATGCTTTTTACCTATTACCATATTACCATATTATTTCCTTGTGGTTGCTTTATTGGGTGAAAACGGGTGCCTTATTTTAAAGTGGAAAAAGTATAGGTTTTATATACTTTAAACATACAGTTTTGTTTACACCATGAATTTGACGTACTATTAATGGCACACTATTTAGTATGGTAGTAGTTTATTCTACAACTACACATTATACAGCCAAATGGATGTGGTTGTGGAAACAGATATTGTAATTACTACAGTTTAAATCATTATCAGAAATAAAGTTAAAAAATAAAATTCTTAGTTATTACAATAATGGTTTAATTGATTTGAATTTACATTTACTTATATAACATTTTTTTTATATTTGTCACAAGGCAGCTTGACAGAAACCACAGAACCAGGCATTGACAAGTCGCCTTTGGTTTTAAAAAACAAAAGTAGTGTTATAAAAAGGACATAACAAGATTATCATATATTATATACAGTTAATAAACGTGGTTTAAAACCTGTAAATTATTAGCTGACAGGGTTCCTCCATTCATTTCTATAAACCTTAAAACCTTAAATTGTTTAGAAAATGTATTTTCCAAAAAATAATATTTATCGTAGGTTTGAGAGGAGAAGTTCTTGACTTAAACAAGACTTCTCAAAAAGTCTGGACTTTGTCAAGTAGAATCCGAACAACACATGACGATAGTCTAATGTTTAATATATCTCAGATGACTTCAGGCCAAAAAACTCTGAGTAACATGAAAATATTTTTTTTATATATATAATTTTTTTAAAGTATTAAACAGAAAGATACTAATGGACATAGAACATTTTACTGAAACCCAGAAGAAAAAAAAATCACTTCTAAAGAAATGTAATGTAAAAAATTTCTTATGCCTCCCAGGAGAAGCCACACAGAAACTCTTACACACTTCAGTTTTGTATCATGGCAGCATTATATAATAAAATAACATACATTATGCAGTAACATTCCACATGTAGTCACACACATACACACACACACACACACACACACAAACGCAAGTGTAAAAATTCCTTTGATGAATGTGTCCTGTGAATCACCAGGTTGCATGGCAACCCCGGCGCCATGCCATGGCTCTAAGGCTCTAAGTGGCTCAACAAACTGAAGTTAAAGAGAATTTTCTCAAATTCCGGATCCCACCACTCCATTACATCCTGCCCCTCAACAACAAACACACCATGTGTCAGCATTATGTGTGCGCTGTACATTTCCTCTACTCGCTGTTTCCTTTCTGCTCCATCAGAAAGTTTAATTTTTCAGGTAGAGGTTTTCTATCTTAATATCTCTCAGGATTCTACTTCATTCCATGGTAGACAATTAAATTATTTTCACACCACATAATTGCTTTTAACTTAATGTTTAATTACAAAGAACTAATTGAGAAAACTTAAAAGAAAAAAAAGATAATTATGTTTGAATGAAGATGCATTTAATTAAAGTATTTATTATTAAAGTATTTAAAAGTTTTTTTTATTATTATTATCTAAATGATATTTTATTGTCTTTATCATAGTTTTTATCCCCCCCCCCCCCCTTCGTATTAAAATTTAATAGGAGTTATAATTCAAACTCTTTTTCATTAGTTTTATTCAATTTAATTGTAATTCAATTCTTGTTGCATTATTATTATAATTATGAACTTTTGGAGTATGCACTCCATTCTTCCTCCACTCCACTTCTTTCTTATGCAGTTTTTTTTAGTTTAAGATATTAAAAATAAATAATGTACTTTTTTATGAAGGACAGTGTACATAGGGTTATCATAATCTAGTCATAGTCTTGCCAGTATCAACCAAAACATGGCCAAATAGAGTTTATACAGATTTTAAGTCCAAACTTATGAAAAAACAAGTGTAAACAGAACAAAGCTAGTCCTTCACAGAGCTAAACCAGTAAAACCCAGTTGTAAAGACCTAAACACTATGCAAATTATTTATGAGACAAAACTGGCTTAAACCCTTCCAAAGTGGTCAAAACCAGACCTTCTCCAGACTTATAAAATGAGGTCTAAAGTTAACTAATCTATTAAAAATAAATATGAAATAATTTGTATTTTTATTTTCCTCAGACTAACACCAATTAGATGGCTCTTAATTTTATTCTGTACTTAGTGGCTATTTAATGAAGTTTACAAACAATTCAAAATTATATCCACACTTTATTGGTATATACTTTCTTTACTGCTCCTCACATATTATTTATTTTGCTTTGAAAAATTCATTGCTACATGTAAAGCACCATATGACACATGAGCTATAATAGGTCAGTGAGAATGTGTCTGGAAGAGGATGCAATGAAACATACATTAAGAATACTCAAATCACAAAGCACATAAACACATATATACATAATATGGACTTTCATCAACACCAGTAACATGCAGATTTATTCCTTTGAATTAGTTACTCACCAGAAAGACTAACTTCATCATCCTTTCCAATTATATCCAATTTTTTTACCCATACCCGTTGAATAAGACCTCAAAACAACTTCCTGCCCAAAATGGGCTGTAAAGACAAGTAGAGAACACATGTAACAACATCTATTCTGCATTCCAAACTGAAAAACTACATCATCTTACCTGCATTCTCATGGTTCTTAACTTTCATAGTAGCCTGTCTTATCAGAACACCTTTGGCCTCACTGCCTCTTTCTCTTTCCCAATGACTATACCATCTCCAATGGACAGGGCCGGGCATTGTGGGGTGAAAAATACCTGAAAGCAGTGTCTCCCTTGAGAGTAGCGCTAAATGTCTTGTTTGAACAGGATCTGGATGGTTCCTATTGCTGCTCAGAGCTCAATGAGTAAATAGCTGCACAAATTAACATTCTTTAAGGAATTAGTCACCACAGTGGCGTGAGGCTTTGATGTTTTGCTAGCAGTGATTTTTTGTAAGGGAATGTATCATAACAAATAATGTTGTAGGCTTGCTTCATAAGCATATTAAAAAACTTGAAGCTGAATCCTTTATTAAGTAGTTTGTAAAAAAAGTTGTAAAAAAGATTGTTTAATGTATTAATACATTTTTTATTGCCATAACATTGTTTACATTTAAAACATTCCACAACATATTCAAATCGTTATTAGGCTACCAGACCATAGATGCAATTTATTTAATTCTAAATATATTTGACTTCTTGGCCTTTGTCTTCATGAGGTTACAGAACTTTTGGGGTTACTATTTTTTTTAAAGTTTTTTTGTGTTTTTTGCACTACCACCCCCTCTCCCCATGCCTCCACTGCTTTACTCACCCAGGCTGGCAAGATGAGCCTGAGCATGGCATTAAGTGGCAATAATAAATATATCTGTTATATCTATAAGTAAAATTTAATTTAATTTAATGGATGGTGCTTAATTTTTTATTTTTATAAAATAAAAAAAATAAAAAAGTTTTATTTACAAGTTTATCATAAAAAAAAAATAGATCCACATATGAAATTGTAGTGATGCATCATGATGGGAATAAACATTTGTTTTCCATAAACAAAAAAGAAAAGAGGAAAACAAATTTTAACAATATACAGTATATAAGTCTGAAAACAAAACTTAGATCTGACTAAATGAAAAAATAGGATGGTAAATGTAGATAACAACAAAAAGAAATCAAATAGAAGGAACACAATGGCATTGGTCATCATGTAGTCGGCATTTCAGAAAATACATCTCGACCATCAGGAGGAGTGAAATAAAACATGATGACAAATTAGAACAAAGAAAACAACATGTGTGATATAACAGGTGACACTGGATAATGTGAACTAAATGAGGCAGCCTCGATAATGTCTGAAAGTAGTGCAGAGTGATGTTCAGGCATGTTTGCAGACACTCATGGACACATACAGTAATATTATTAATTATTGGATTATGGTACTTTATAAGATATGCTTTTCAAGATGAAGAGTTTAGAATAAAAAATAATATCCATAACATAAATGCTGTTTGACCTAAAGGGTTTGGACTCAACAAAAAAAAGATGCTTTTCAAGCTAAAGAATTCTGATTAATTTTCAAGATTGACAGGAGAACAGAGCAAATTAATAGAATAGAATAGGAACAGAGAAAAATATTTAGGCTTGTGTAGGTATTAGTAAAAAATATATGAATATTAAAAAAAAATTATTTGATTAATATTAAAAAATATATATATATTCTATGCAGCTCAGGTTACTTCACTTCCAAGATGCCTTCCAAGACTTCCATGTTTTCTTTTAGTTGCTAGAATCTATAATATTACAGCTGGTGGGAGAGTGTTTTCTACTACACTTTATAATTGCCATCCTGTTACTGTTGAAATTTCTAAATTAACACTAATACACATTTATTTACTCTAGAGTTAATTAAACACAGTAGATAAAAATGTTGAGCTCAGGTTAAACTTGGTTCAGTTAGTGATTTTGGATCAGTGACATAGGCATTTCACCTTTTATAGTATAGTTTTTCAGTTGTTATAGTTTTTCCAATTGTTATAGCTGGACACCTGATCTTTACACAATGTGTACATGGCTGTCCTACGCTGTTAATGTTGCCCGGCTGCTCAAGGAGGATGAATCCCCCACTGAGCCTTGGCCCTCCCAAGGTTTCCTCCTTAAAATTACAACATAACAGGTAGATTTTTCTTGCCATTCTCGCTTCAGCTTGCTCTTTGGGGGTTTAAAGACTAACAACAATGTAAAACACTTTGTTTTGATTGAATTCTATTAATGGCTGAAATAGATCAATTTATAAATTAACAACCCTGTTTAAAAATGGAAACTTGATTATATAAATAATCTGTACATTGGTGTCCTATGTTGTTATTAATGCCCGGCCGCTCAAAAAAGATTAATTCCCCTCTGAGCTGTAACAGTTTTTCTTTTCCACAGTCACTTTGGCATGCTCTATGGCAGTTCAGGTTCATAACATGGTAAAGCTGCTTAAAGATAATGCACTACTGTAAAAAGCATTATATAAATACATGAACTTGTACTTGAGCTTGCAAGAATAATTTAACATGTTCCATATGCTAAGCAAATTAAGCAAATTAATTTTAATGGTTGCAAAAAAAGTTTTTAAACCATGTAAATGAATTAATTAAACCAGTCTTTATACAATAAATATGACTCTTACAGGTGTGAATGTAATGTTCTTGCAATGGCTAAGAAGGCAGCTTAATGAGTCAGATTTTAGGTCATTCATAGCCTCAAGTAATCTTCATGTATTAAACAGGGTATATTTCAATGAGAACTTTGCTTTCATTTTTTGTTCATATTTTTGTGCAGGGTGCACTTACTCTCTGGGGTAAACAGAAGCATGGTAGTGAATGGCATACCATATAAGCGGTGGTTTTGGTTGTAGCGGTCACAGGCCATATAAAGTAGGTAGATGTGCCTGTTACCTAAGGTAAAATAAATAGCTTTTGTTTTGTTAGTTTTAATACATTTTGGGAACTATTATTTGTCGCTGATTTGTCGCACATTACAGACAAACCTCTGTGTACACTTGTAATGGTCCAGCACATGGGTTTGGATTGGAATATACAACACAATACTTTACAAAATGGTCTGATGGTCTGAAGGTTGTCATGTTTTGTTAAGTATATATATATATATATATATATATATATATATATATATATATATATATATATATATATATATATATATATATATATATATAATGATGTTATCTCCCTGGAGATAACACTGAAAGAAAGATGCTGTGACTCTCCATTTAAATAGAGATTGGACAATGTGCTCACTGATGTAAATAAGACAAAAGGAAATTTAATTAAAGCAAAGTAAGGAAGCAAAGGTTATTGATTGACATGGTGTCATCAGACCCCGGAGCACATAGTGAAAAAGAACACAGTTTGGCAGCAAAGCAGTATTTTCAAGAACATTGTTGTGCATTAGCATCTGGACATTTCATTAAGAGTACATGACACAAGAGTTCTTTAAAACATTTTTATTCATCACTTTATCATATGTCTTAGATTTGTTGTTCTATGTTTGGATTGGATTAATGATGGAACAACATCTCCATAGGTTATGTCAGATGGGATTTTAAACATCACATTCTGATACTTGTCGTATCCACCTAAATTTATTGGATTAACATGTAAAATGAGTAATTTAAAAAGAAAGTAATCAGAGGGTTGCCAAAATTAAACTGAAATGTTTATACAAAAAAAGGTATTTTGGGATAGGGAGAAGTTCTAGCTACACTCTATGATCAACGATGGTAATTAAAGACAGACATATCAATGAACTAATTACAGATACTAATTAATAAAATGTAGACTGGACAAGATGAGGAAGACACCTCCCCCTGACAGTCCCTCTCACAAGGGCGTTCGAAACAAAAGCACCTCAAAAAAAAAAAAAGGATGTAATTTGTAAAATGCAGAGGAGAACACAGTTGACGGGTACATACACGCTACAGGAACACACAAACACTCTCAGGTTGTATTGAGCAATGCCAACCACGGGTCTTCATGCACGAGGGCACGAAATCCCTAAGATGCATGTGGACATCCTTGAAGATGGAAGATTCTGAGCGTATTCAGATGTTAAACGATGACTGAAGTGCAGTGAGGCTCAGCGACATTAGCTGGCATAGAAGTAGCCAAGAAAAGCCTAGAGAAGAAATTATATGATATATATATATATATATATATATATATATATATATATATATATATATATATATATATATATATATATATATATATATATATATATATATATATATATATATATATATATATATATATATATATATATATATACCTGGGTGGCACGGTGGCTTAGTGGTTGGCATATTCACTTCTCAGTGCTAGGGATTCCTGGTTCGATTCCCAATCTGGGTGGAGTTACATGTTCTCCCCGTGTCCGCATGGGTTTCCTACCACAGTCCAAATACATGGATCAAGGTCAACTGAATTCTCAAAAATTTGCCCCATATAGAGTGTATTTGTGTGTGTATTTCTGTGTGAGTGAGCGTGTGCCCAGCGATGGATTGGCGGGGGGAACCCCCGCGATCCTAGTAGAGGAGAAAGTGGAAGATAATGGATGGTTGGAATTATATACATGATGTTCCAATATCATGGGTGCAGCATGTGGCTCTGTCATGCTTTAGTCGCTTGTGTGGCGTAAAAACAGTCCACAGTTCATTAAGTATTTAATGGAGGAGACATCGAGTACACAGTACACACATGCACAAACTAACCAAACCAATGCTAGAATGCTGAGAAATGGCTCAGGCCTTAATAAATAGACACAAGGGCAGTCACATGAAGTGAGAACTCGGCAGGTGATACGAGAAATACACTACATAATTTGCTATGGACATTTTGAATGTCATCATAGATATGATTGACATTGTGTTTCAATTACAACTGATAAAGAAATAAATATTTTTTTTTTACTTATGACCAGTGTAACTGTATATATATATATATACATATATACATATATATTATTTTAATATGACATAAGTTTCTCTGTGTTGCTAATGTTATTTAAAAATTTTTTAACTTTAAACAAATAAAATGCTTTTGCACAAACTTTAAACAAAAAAAAACAAAACAAAAAAAAAAAAAAAAAAAAAAAAAAAAAAAAAAAATATAATATATATATATATATATATATATATATATATATATATATATATATATATATATATATATATATATATATATTAAAATATATAATTTTTGTACATAATGACTATGGGTTATATATTTTTACACACTAAATGCTCAGCCACAAACCTTGTGGTACATAGGTTTGGGTTTGTTACAAAAACATTTAGTTTGCAGCCATTACATTAAATTTTTTATTTGTCTACAGATTGTACGGCCCAGAATTTTTCGAAGAAATTTTTTTTAAAAAATAAATAATTTTCTTTTCTTTTACACGATTTACTAATTCTGTGTACAAGGCAATGATTAATCTCATAAAAATGCTTTCATAAGTCTTTTGCATCTAATTTATATTTAAAACATTTCTGTATTACAGGGGAAATAAAAATTTATAAAATGTGTACTAGGGCGGCACGGTGGCTTAGTGGTTAGCACGTTCGCCTCTCAGCACTAGGGATTCCCGGTTCGAATCCCAATCTGGGTGGAGTTTCCATGGTCTCCCTGTGTCTGCATGGGTTTCCTCCGGGCTCTCCGGTTTCCTCCCACAGTCCAAAAACATGGATCAAGTCAATTGAATTCTCCAAATTGCCCCATATAGAGTGTGTCTGTGTGAGTGAGTGTGTGCCCAGCGATGGATTGGCGCCCTGTCCTGGGTGTATCTGCCCAGCACCCAAAACGTTCTGCCCTGGATGGGCATGGGGAACCCCACCACGACCCCAATATAGGATAAAGCGGAAGATAATGAATGAATGAATGAAAATGTGTACTTGAGTGTTTTGTAAACAAGTAATAATACTTTTTATAATACTTTTTGAGTGAGAAAGACAGAAAGATATAACCTTTACTTTTTACCTTTAACCTTAATACTGAGATATACAGAGAAAAACAGAGTGAGAGAAAACATTTAAATAGGAGAGGAATTCAGTAAGAAAGTGAATGATAGTGATACAGAGTGATACAGAGATATTAAAAAACATACAGAGAGAAAGATTGAAAGATATATACATAAAGAGGGAGCTGCAGAGAATTTGAGAGATATATACAGAACAAGACAGAACAAGACAGAACAAGTCAGGCGCTCGTGTAGGAAGGAACTGCTGTAACTTTATATCACCTGTTGTACATCGTAGATCTGCGCGTCGGCACCCCTAGAGTCACGGTAATACCCATATTTGATCCTAATCGTTGTTAAATTGAATAGTCTGTTTGGGCGTTCTTTTACTAGATATTAAAACTACTGTCGGTTAGTTAGCATATAACTGTATCTAGAATAACTGGTTTCAGTTCTAGTTTCGGTCTATTACCTATTTGCACCTTGCTTTGAACGTGGGATTGTTCCAGAGGGGGCGTGTCCCGGTGGTAACATTTAAAAATCGGCAGTTTTCACAAAAAAAGTCAGAACAAGTCAGGCGCTCGTGTAGGAAGGAACTGCTGTAACTTTATATCACCTGTTGTACATGGTAGATCTGCGCGTCGGCACCCCTAGAGTCACGATAATACCCATATTTGATCCTAATCGTTGTTAAATTGAATAGTCTGTTTGGGCGTTCTTTTACTAGATATTAAAACTACTGTCGGTTAGTTAGCATATAACTGTATCTAGAATAACTGGTTTCAGTTCTAGTTTCGGTCTATTACCTATTTGCACCTTGCTTTGAACGTGGGATTGTTATGGAGGGGGCGTGACCTAGTTTCATCTGGGCTATATAAGAACCGTGGATACGCTGACGCGACAGCGGAAGCGACAGCCCTCGTGTTCCGCCCCTCGTGTTAAGACCTATTCGTGTAAAGACCTGCGAGTCTACCTGCGCGAGACCTATTCGTGTAAAGACCTGCGAGTCTACCTGCGCGAGACCTATTCGTGTAAAGACCTGCGAGTCTACCTGCGCGAGACCTATTCGTGTAAAGACCTGCGAGTCTACCTGCGCGAGACCTATTCGTGTAAAGACCTGCGAGTCTACCTGCGCGAGTCCACCGAGCAAGGACAACGACAAGGCAACTCATTTCAATTATATCTATTCATATCAATTCATTTTCTTCTCCATTCACACCTTTCTCATCAGCATGTGTTTTCAGTTCATCCCTGTCATTTCCTCCTCTCACAGACGCTCCTTTCCTCAGAGGAGAAGGCGCACTCTTGCACACCTGCGAACTCTGCGGCAGGTGAATACAAGCGAGCCCTTCACCTTCTCTGCAGGACTATGGAATTGTCAGTGAGCCACCAAGAAATCTGATTTCATTCCTGCTTTTGCAGCTCATGCTGGTCTTCAGGTTTTAGCCCTCACTGAGACATGGATTCGTCCAGAGAATTCCGCGACACCAGCTGCCCTTTCAACTAATTTCCACTTCTCTCACTCTCCTCGTATTGGCAAAAGAGGAGGTGGCACAGGTTTGCTTATTACCCACAAATGGAAATTCTCTCCTCTTACACTTTTATCAAACACTGTCTCATTTGAATTCCATGCACTGACAATCACTGAACCGGTTAAATGTCATTTTCTTGTCATCTATCGTCCCCCAGGTCAACTAGACTTTGTCGAGGAATTTGATATGCTATTATCATCTCTCCCAGATGATGGTTGTCCTCTTGTTGTCCTCGGCGATTTCAACATTCACTTAGACCGACCGTACGCCGCTGAGTTCCTCGATCTCATCTCCAGCCTGGACCTCCATCTACTCCGCACCTCAGCTACCCACCGGGCTGGCAACCAGCTCGACCTCATCATGACGCGCTCATGTCTCTCTTCTGACATACACATCACTCCACTTCATGAATCAGACCACTTCTTCATACAGTTCTCTGTCTCTCTTCCACCTTCCCCCGTGATCATCAGTTAAACATCTCAGGTACGTCACAATCTTAGTGCCCTCTCTAACACACTCTTTGCCGACTTGGTTACAGATACCCTTCCTAGCATCAGTAACTTCTTAACCCTTGACACCAACACTGCATCAAGCACATTCTGCTCCACCTTGGCTTCATGTCTTGATCAGGTCTGTCCAAAATCCACCAGGAAAACACATAGTTCTCCGTCCAGTCCCTGGCTCACGGAGACGCTTCGGAAGCAACGTACTTCTCTTCGTTCTGCCGAAAGAAAATGGCGTAAGTCTGGTCTGTCTTCAGACTTAGAATCTTACCAGTCTTCACTTGCCACTTTCTCCAAGGATGTAACTGCTGCGAAATCCTTGTTCTTCCAGTCCAAGGTAACATGCATCTCAGATGCCCGCACCTTATTCAGTACTTTCAACTCCCTACTAACTCCTTCCTCTCCCCCTCCTAACACTTCTCTGTCAGCTGATGTCTTTGCAACTTTTTTCACAGAAAAAAATTGAGGGCATCAGCAAACTCTTTCATACTCACCATTTCCACAACACTACATCTCACACATCCAGCCATCCAACCCTCTCCTCCTTCTCCCCTGTCACAGAATCTGACAACTCCAAAATTCTTCTTGCCAGTAACCCAACTACTTGCCCCCTTGATTCCATCCCATCCCACCTTCTTCAATCCATTGCCTCCTCCATCACACCAGCTCTCACACACATCATTAACTCCTCTCTCACGTCAGGGACTTTTCCAAATTGTTTTAAACAAGCCATAGTCAAACCCCTACTCAAAAAACCTACGCTCAACCCAAATCTGGTCGAGAGCTACAGACCTGTTTCTCTTTTACCTTTCCTGTCTAAAACACTTGAACGGGTGGTATCCACACAGGTCTCCAAATTTCTTAATCAGAATAATCTCCTTGATCCCAATCAATCCGGTTTTAGATGTGGTCACTCCACGGAGACAGCATTGCTCTCTGTGATTGACTCACTTAAATCTCCCAAAGCCAAATCTCAATCCTCGGTCCTCATTTTGTTAGACCTTTCTGCAGCTTTTGATACAGTAAATCATCAGATTCTACTGTCCACTCTAACTGAATTAGGCTTTTCTGATACGACACTTGAATGGTTTCGATCCTATCTCACAGGAAGGACCTTCAAAGTGTCATGGAATGGGGAGATCTCTAACTCTCACCAAGTACGCACTGGTGTGCCTCAGGGCTCTGTACTTGGTCCTCTCCTCTTCTCTCTTTACATGACATCACTGAGCACAGTCATCCAGGCGCATGGTTTCTCTTACCACTGCTATGCTGATGACACTCAACTTCATCTGTCTTTTGCCCCTGATGACACCACCATCTCAAATCGGGTATCTGCATGCCTCTCCGACATATCTGTCTGGATGAAGGCCCGTCATCTCAAATTAAACTTAGAAAAAACAGAGCTTCTCATTATCCCAGCTAAACCCTCAATCCATCACAACCTGACCTTCCAAATTGATGGCTCCACAATCTCCCCAACTGATTCGGTCCGGAACCTTGGGTCCACAATAGACTCCCACCTTAAATTCTCTGATCATGTTATCAAAACCGGCCGTTCTTGTAGGTTCCTTCTTTATAACATAAGGAAGATCAGACCCTTTCTGACTGAACATGCTACCCAACTGCTTGTTCAAGCCCTAGTCTTATCCCGGCTTGATTATTGTAATGCACTACTTGCCGGTATCCCAACTTCCACCATCAGACCTCTTCAACTAATTCAAAACTCTGCAGCCCGACTCGTGTTTAACCAGCCCAAGCGAACTCATGTCACTCCATTACTCACTTCCCTCCATTGGCTTCCCGTAGCTGCTCGCATTCAGTACAAGTCGCTGACTCTGGCATACAGAACCATTTCTGGATCTTCCCCCTCTTACCTTCACTCTATCTTTTTAAAATACACTCCGACTCGTTCACTTCGCTCCAGTGATGATTGCCGCCTGGCGACTCCACCTCATCGAGGAGCTAATTCTCATTCTGTGGCGTTCACCACTGCAAAATGGTGGAACGATCCTCCCAACTCTGTCCGTAAGGCAGAATCTCTAAACAGTTTTAAGAAACTACTTAAGACGCATCTATTTACCAAATACCTGTTTAAAAAAAAAAAAAAAAAAAAAAAAAAAAAAAAAAAGGGGGGGGGGGGCGCAGCTTCGAATAACAATCATGTTTGATGAACTTACAGTATAGTTGGTTTTCTTCATGGCTTCTGACTTGTGGTGTTCTCATTTGTAAGTCTCTTTGGATAAAAGCGTCTGCTAAATGACTAAATGTAAATGTAAATGTAAATATAACATTCATTCATTCATTATCTTCCTCTTTATCCTATAGTAGGGTCACGGTGGGGCTCCCCATGCTCATCCAGGGGAGAACGCCCCGGGCGCCGGACAGACACACCCAGGACAGGGCGCCAACCCATCGCTGGGCACACACTCACACAGACACGCACGCATACACACTCTATTTGGGGCAATTTGGAGAACTCAATTGAACCCGGAGGAAACCCACGCAGACAAGGGGAGAACATGGAAACTCCACCCAGATGGGGATTTGAACCGGGAATCCCTAGTGCTGAGAGGCGAATGTGCTACTGTGCCGCCTTAGATATATAACAAAAGACAGAATTTTTTTTTTATTGAACAAATAATTTATTACTTGATACTTCAATACATTTTGATGCCACTTGAAATAGAGAAACATTTTTTTTCATCTCTCAGTGGATAAGTACAGGATAAATGTGGTGAAGCAACCTAGGGCTAGAAGCAAACCAAAACTGTTTCATGCTCTGTGAGATGGCACATGCTTGTACCTCGTAATTTTATTTTCCATGCATAATGTATACCAGGCACAGTGAAAGCTGGCACAAAGAGTATTCAAGACAGCGTCCTGGTGGAAAAGTCCTTTATATGGATGATATGACTGTGTTTTACTTACTTTTGTGACTTTCTTTCAGTGTGAAAGTGCTAATTTTTGATCTATGCCAAATAACATGCTCTATCGCTAGAAGAAAGTGCTATTGTTTGCACTCGTAAACACATTTTTAGAAGAGACAAAGCTCTTGAATGTCAGATTTTACTGAAAGATTACAGCTCTCACTACAATTCCTCAGCAGGGACTCTATTCTCTAGTATTTTTTTTAATCTGAGAATCACAATTATTTTCCCTTGCACTCTCTTTTAATTGGCTTCCCTACTGTGATTAAGAAGACACTGCGCTATTCATAAATGTATTACAGGCAGGAAATCATTAACTTATTACATATGGTGGCAGTGGTGACTGGAATAATAACCCTTTTTCGCTAAAAGAGATTTCCATCAGTAAACACCATTTTATTTATTATTTATTTATTTATTTTTTAAGTAGCAGATGCCACAGAAGAAATTCATTTCAAGACAGCAACAATGGAAATTATAACTTAATCCAGGTATAAAATCACAAAATCTGGGACAGGTTCAGCATTCCAGCTTTACTTGGCATCATTATATTTGTCAAGCAATTGAATTAAAATATTATATAATATAGAAACTGTATAATAACAATAAATGTATGAAAATTCCACAGCTTGAACAGATGGTGATTACCCTCTCGAACCCTCACCTCCCTCCCCCATGTCAAAATGTTTCTCTGTGTCTCTCTTTCACTGGGTGAAGGCAGATAAAAGTTGGAGTGTAAAATGTTTAAGTAGGCACAAGTTATAAAAGGGGGTGGGGGTGGGTGTGCTCCATTCAAAGCCAGCCCGATCCTTTCTGCCTTGTTGAGCTTTATTAAATTCTGTCGCTCTTTGCTCACAGTCTGACTTCTTTTGTAAATTCCTTCTCATGCATTCTTCCTGGATTTTTAACCATAAGGAATGTACAGCTATTGTATGTTAGATATTATGAACGCACCAGCAGAACTAATAAAAACAAATAAAAGAAAGTTGTTGCTTGAGAAACAAGTTTCTAAAATAATAATAAAAATACATAAAACAATAAAAAAGTTTATGGTTACATGCCATAACTAAATTTAAACAGATTTTTTTTTTTTTTTTAAATCTGTGCATTAGTAATATGCAGGCATATAGGAAGGCAAATGAAACATATTAAAACACCAATAATACATATATATATATTATTTTATATATTCACTAGGTCTTTAAAGCCCTTAAATAAAATCAATCCAGTTACAGAAAGTGAATAAAAAAAGCTTTACTTTGTAAACCACTGTTATATATCCAATCGAAACTTTCAATGGCATCTGTCCAATAAAATTATGTATCATTTCCCACACTACTTGAGATGAATAAGGTATTATGCATTATTTCCTACTTAGTGTATATATGAGAAAACTCCAATTACAAATTGCTCAGACTTAAAACCGGAACAGTACAATGTTATACTAGGCATCATTAATTATATACAAGTTATCTAAAATACATTAGAACAAAACAATATTTGTAATGATTATTTTTATTTTAATCTGTTGATGATTAGGGACATGGGTAGGAACTCCACCCTAAAGTTAATAGGGTTTAACATGCCTCAAAGTAATCCCCAGGACCATACTGAGAATTGAGAGGGTTAACCACTGTACCTTCATTGCATTCTTTTGGCAACAATAACCTATTAAATGCTTTATTTCATGGCTTTACGTGAACCATACTTGCAATCATGTTTAATTACATTATCTAATTTTAGCATTGATATTAATTGGGCATGTTATTACGTATGTATAGAACTGTATCATGTTGGTTTTATTGTAATAGTTGTGTCATGTAAACTGTATCTGTAAACTGCATATTTATATTCATGTGTTAACTGAAATTTTTGTGTAATGTTTAAAGTACCATAAGCAAATTAATAATAATGTGTTTTGCCAAAAGTTTAAAGACAAAGTTAACATGGTTAAAAATAAGTGGTAACAAAAGTTAAATTATAACATGGCAATATAAATTGCATATTTTGACACTTAAATCCTACATTAAATACACAAAAGAGCAGCATTTATATAATTTACTCAGTGTATTTGTATTTGGTCATTTAGCAGACACTTTTATCCAAAGTGACTGACAGTTATATTAACGCGATACATTATACAGCACCCTGGAGCAATGAGAGTTAAGGGCCTTGCTCAAGGGCCCACACTGGTAACTTGGTGGACTTGGAATTTGAACTCCAATCTTCAGTTTTGATAGTCCAACATTCTAACCACTGAGCTACCACACCCATGTGACACAGTGGCTTAGAGGTTAGCACGTTCACCTCTCGGCGCCCGGAATTTCAAGTTTTGTATCTGAATCTGGGTGGAGTTTCCATGTTCTCCCCATGAACATGGAGAATGTTTGAATAACTTAAGGCTTTAATGTTTAGATGCACTGTAAAATTACCTATGCCAAATCACAGTCACTAAAAACTAATAAAGAATTACATGTATATAGACGCTTGTATTGTAAAATTACATGAATTTAGATGATAATATGTTTTATTTATAAAAAGATACATAAGGGCAATGCATTTGCTTATTATTGAAATATATGCAATATGCATTATAGAATTTTCTTTCAATTTATTTATACAAATCGCTCCTCTTTCATGACAAAATTGATGTCATGATCTTTTTGTTTCTTCCTTATGTTTTCTAAAATGATCTAAACAGTCTTAGCTTTTGTCCATCTTGTCTTCTTTTAACTTCCTGCCCTCCATTTGGATAACACACGTCATTAGAATCATGTGACTATAAACAGCATACTCAGCAAGTAATTAGGACTGCTGCCTGTGAGCCTGGTCTTTCCATGCCTTACATTATAACTAATTGCCTGAATTGTAGATCCAAAGACACATTAAAATACTCCATATGTGGTATGATTTTAAAATCCTCTTATAGGAGCAAAACTTCTGATGTATAAACATTTTGATATTTCAGTGATTCATGATATTTCAGTGATTCATGATTTAGTGCCATCATCTAAGGACATGGAAATCAGTTTCCCAGCATCAGCCTGAGAAGCATATAGTCGGGCAATCTTTAAGCCCCGTTCAAGGCATCATTCAATCTGTTTTCACTTTTCTTAATTAGGAGAGCAAAAATTGTTTTAATGTGTGCAGTGATAATGGAAAGAAACACTTGCAGTGCTATTTAATAAAGAAAAGGTGAACATGAGATGGGGTGAGTATAGCGGGTGAATTTATAAAGTGTATATTCTATGTCTTCCATCGTTTATATTTTCCACCAAATATTTAAAGAGGAAAAGGGAGACTGGCTCAGCTAATCAAAAGAATAAAAACAGGTAATTTTGAAATGAGGATAAAAGACATTGCTTAAGTTTATTTTATTTAATTTTTTACAATTCATCACTGAGCAGACACTCACACAGACACACACCAACACAGTATAGGGGCAATTAAGAGCATAGATGCATGTTTTGGAAACCGGAGAACCCGGACAAGCTCAGGATGGACAAAGGGAGAACATTCAAACCTGGATCGCCAGAGTTGAGGGGTGAATGTGCTAACCACTAAGTCACCGTGCTGCCAAGACAAATGTTTGAATAAAAGCAACATTCACTAGACAAACCACAGCTCTGCAAAATGAATCTCTTCATTTATCTGGAAAACAAAAAAGACTTGTAGTGTGTGATATTCTATATTTCTCTTGTAATATTGTCTAAACCATAAGCCTTTTAAAAACAAAAAAAAACACAAGTAACACCAAAATCATCAGTGCAACATGATGCCACTATACCAATATGTTTCACAGTGAAAAAACTATAAAAAAAAAAAAAAAAAAAGCTGTATGTTATATTTTTCAGTAATTCTAGTTCATTTTTTATGTTTGTATATTATAACTAAATTTCATGTGGATATACAAAGTAATAGCCTACAACTTCTCCAGTGGTTCAAACTGCAGGCAGGAAATGTGGCAATTCAAATCTCAATATGGGTGGAGTTTCCATGTTCTCCACGTGTCCACTTGGGTTTCCTCCGGGTTCTCCGGTTTCCTTCCACAGTCCAAAAACATGGATGAAGGTCAATTGAATTCTCCAAATTACCCCATGTGTTTGTGTCTGTGTGAGTAAGTGTGTGCCCAGCGATAGATTGGCGCCCTGTCCTGGGTGTATCTGCCCAGAGCCTGAAACATTCTCCCCTGGATGGTCATGGGAAATCCCCCCACGACCCTAGTAGTGGATAAAGTGGAAGATAATGGATGGATAGATAATAATTATAACAAAAAGTGTTGCATTGAGCAATATTGGACTGGATAAAATAAGATCTGTAATAAATTAAGGCAAGAAGTTAGATTTAAAGCATTTTAGATCGGTAGTATAAACCCTTAATATAATAATTTATATATTTCTTGCATTTTTTGTATTCTCGATTTCCTATTTTGTTACACCTTAAGATTTTAGTCTTTCTTTTGCACTTTAATTTGGGCTCATATTTTCCCCACTGCTTCGAGACATTCTGCTGTCATACAAAACGCTGACATACAAAAAAATAAATAAAAATGGAGGTAGATCCTGGTTTGTTTTACTTGGTGTTTACTACATACAAACTAATTTGTGGATTTGTTTAGCAATTGTCTTTTAAAAACATATTAGAAAACAGTTGATCTGATTTGTTTCATAAAATGTGTACATAAAATAAAATATAATTGAATATAAATTTATAAAATAATACAAAACAAAAGCCAGTTATTTACAAGCTTATAGTAACCTAGCACTGATGAATGAAAATCAAGTTCCTATGCTGTTTTTTTCCCAAGAATATTAAAATGAAATAGCTGAGTAAATAAAGTTAAAGCAAGGTAATATAAGGACAAATGTGAAGGAAGATTCTTATCTAGTAGGAAGAGACAGAACTTTGAAACTGAATCCTTCCTTCAAGTTGGTTTATCTTATTGTAGCATACATTACACTGGTGAAACCAGTATACCTAGTCATTAAGCCATATGGAAATCTAATACAGGTGCGTTTTTAAGGTTTAGAAACATCAGGGGCTTTAGCCCAGATCCCTTATTCCCCCTCTGTCCTCTATAAAAATTGTCCTTTCATGAGTGTATTTACCCATTTTAAAACTGTTGTTACATTCATTTTGTTTGATCATTTATTAGTTATATTGGATAAAATTAAATAACATATCAAATATGTCTGTCAGGAGTGGATAGCACATTCAGTTCTAATAAATGATGGTTTTGGCTGAAAATTTTTGAATAAATGAACCTGAGCTTCAGCAGAATAGCATGAATCCGTTTTACGAGTCAGTTACAGATGAGACAGATTTAACAAGGTTTTGCTTTGAAATACTGTAACTTTGCGACAATTTACGCCTTCAGAAAAATTCTGACGATTTATGAAAGCTGAGAAGCTGCTCTTTACTGTTATGTGTGGTCACGTGGTGTGGGTGTGTTTTGGGTCACGCTTCGTAATTATGTTCACCTGGTGTTAATCACGTCCCCTATTTTAGGCATGCCGTCCCGTCTCCTGTCGCCAAAAGGTATTGTGTTCCCAGTGTCATGTCACGTCCTCTTTGGCTCCTGTCCACGTTACGCCTCGTCTCGCCATTGCACCTCGTATGTTCTGTGTTGCCTCGTACTGGTCCTGTCCTGTGTTTTGTGTGTTCAGATCGTGTACCGCTGCTATGACCTGCCAAGCCTCACTACAGCCTGTTGGAGCCCGCGGTTTGGAACACGGCCGCTGACGTCGTCACTCCACGCTACTACGTCACGCCGCCTGCTCAGCGCTCCGTGTTTTCCGCCAGCGTGTTCGCTAACTCACGCCGCTCCACAACTGTTGTGAGGCATCAATAAACTGTGTTGTTTGTACCTCCGCTCCAGACTGAATTCATCCCGGGTAGCGAATCCAACACGCTCCGGTCTTTCGACCGTCACATCACCTTTTGGCCATAATGGATTCCTCGGGACAACTCACTTCGGAGGCGGAGTCGGCGCCATTGCCAACTGCCCGACAACAACCTATCCCGGACCCACGCCTCGACCTTCTCTTCAGTCGTCAGGAACAACTCGCTGACTTGGTTAGCAACCTAGCACTCCAGGTCAGTTCTATGGTCACGTCTCTACCGGCCACGCGCCTCCCCGCTCAACCCTACACCTCGGCTCACTCCCGCCCCACGCCTCATCGACGGACAGCCCGCATACACCGTACGTCGCCTGCTGGACTCCCGTCGCCGAGGCAGAGGCATCCAGTACTTGGTGGACTGGGAGGGTTATGGTCCGGAAGAGCGCTCCTGGGTTCCCCGTGCTGCCGTCCTGGACCCCGCCCTCGTAAAAGAATTCCATCGCAGGTGCCCAAGTAAACCGTCTTAGGTTGAGGGGGGGGTTATGTTATGTGTGGTCACGTGGTGTGGGTGTGTTTTGGGTCACGCTTCGTAATTATGTTCACCTGGTGTTAATCACGTCCCCTATTTTAGGCACGCCGTCCCGTCTCCTGTCGCCAAAAGGTATTGTGTTCCCAGTGTCACGTCACGTCCTCTTTGGCTCCTGTCCACGTTACGCCTCGTCTCGCCATTGCACCTCGTATGTTCTGTGTTGCCTCGTACTGGTCCTGTCCTGTGTTTTGTGTGTTCAGATCGTGTACCGCTGCTACGACCTGTCAAGCCTCACTACAGCCTGTTGGAGCCCGCGGTTTGGAACACGGCCACTGACGTCGTCACTCCACGCTACTACGTCACGCCGCCTGCTCAGCGCTCCGTGTTTTCCGCCAGCGTGTTCGCTAACTCACGCCGCTCCACAACTGTTGTGAGGCGTCAATAAACTGTGTTGTTTGTACCTCCGCTCCAGACTGAATTCATCCCGGGTAGCGAATCCAACACGCTCCGGTCTTTCGACACATTTACAGCCAACATATAGTTATTACGGTAACTTTACTCCCGATACTGGCGAAAAAAATCTGTCTTCCTCACACACACAGAGAGATTGGAAGCACAAACAGCTGACAGTGACTCCATCGTACAGTCCCGCTGCTGGAGAAGAGGTGGCCAGAGTAGGCTGCTCTCATTTTCAGCCCCCGAAAGCCCAGGTCTAACGACGCCACTGATCTACAGACATGGCCAAAAGTTTTGAGAAAGACACAAATATTATATTTTCACATGATCTGCTGCCCTCTGGTTTTATGTGTGTTTGTCAGATGTTTTTATCACATACAGAAATATAATTGCAATCATATTTTGTTTGAGCAACAAAAGCTTTTATTGACAGTTAGAATGAGTTAATGCAGCAAGTCATTGGACCAAATGCTGACTGATAGCAGTCCATTCTTGCACAATCAATGCTTGCATTTTGTCAGAATGTGTAGGTTTTTGTTTGTCCACCCGTCTCTTGATTATTGACCACAAGGTCTCAATGGGATTAAGATCTGGGGAGTTTCCAGGCCATGGACCCAAAATCTCTATGTTTTGTTCCCTGAGCTATGTAGTTATCAAATGGCAAGGTGCTCCATCATGCCGGAAAAGGCATTGTTGATCACTAAACTGCTCTTGGATGGTTGGGAGAAGATGCTCTCGGAGGACATTCTGGTACCATTCTTTATTCATGGCTGTGTTTTTAGGCAAGACTGTGAGAGAGTCGATTCCCTTGGCTGAGAAGCAACCCCACACATGAATGGTTTCAGGATGCTTTACAATTGGCATGAGACAAGACTGGTGGTAGCGCTCACCTCGTCTTCTCCGAATAAGCTGTTTTCCAGATGTCCCAAACAATCGGAAAGGGGATATATCAGAGAAAATTACTTTACCCTAGTCCTCAGCAGTCCACTCCCTGTACCTTTTGCAGAATATCAGTCTGTCCCTGATGTATTTTCTAGAGAGAAGTGGCTTCTTTGCTGCCCTCCTTGAGACCAGGCCAAGAGTCTCCACCTCACAGTGCGTGCAGATGTACTCTCACCTGCCTGCTGCCATTCCTGAGCAAGCTCTGCACTGCTGGTAGCCCGATCCTGCAGCTGAAACACTTTTAAGAGATGGTCTTGGCGCTTGCTGGTCTTTCTTGGGTGCCCTGGAGCCTTTTTGGCAACAATGGAACCTCTCTCCTTGAAGTTCTTGATGATGCGATAGATCGTTGACTGAGGTGCAATCTTTCTAGCTGCGATACTCTTCCCTGTTAGGCCATGTTTGTGCAGTGCAATGATGACTGCACGTGTTTCTTTACAGAAAACCATAGTTAACAGAAGAGAAACAATGATGCCAAGCACCAGCCTCCTTTTAAAGTGAGCTTTAGTGGTGGTGTCATTCTTACTTAATCATGACAGATTGATCTCCAGCCCTGTCCTCATCAACACCCACACCTCTGTTAATGGAGCAATCACTGAAACGATGTTAGCTGGTCCTTTTAAGGCAGGGCTGCAATGAAGTTGAAATGTGTTTTGGGGGATAAAGTTAAATTTCTAGGCAAATAGTGACTTTGCAATTAATTGCTGTTAAGCTGATCACTCTTTATAACATTCTGGAGTATATGCAAATTACCATTATAAAAACTGAAGCAGTAGACTTATAAAAAGACTGTAAAAATTAATAGTTGTATCATTCTCAAAACTTTTGGCCATGACTAATATATGACCAAAAGGATAGTAAAACTACTAGAAACAGCATGCATTTACATAAAATATAATGGGTTACAAAAGCAGAAGGCACAAGTGTAATTTTAGCTGATATTTCAGGTGGCACGGTACTCTTAGTAGTGCAAGCACAAAGTCATTTACCCCAGAGAGCGTAATACACAAAATTAATAAAAGAATCAAAATAAAATAATAAAATAAAAGAAAGGGTGCTTACAGATTTGAGCATAAGCAGCTGGGTCGACAATGCCGAGACACAAGGGGGAATACCAATGCTCATTAAATAAAAAAATGCCCTTTGGCACTTGATATTATTTTATGTAATTTAAATGGTTAAGAATTTAAAGTTTCTCATGCTAGGCCTATGACTTGAAGTGAGATGGGCAAGAAGGCAAACTGCATAAATAGCAAACAGGTTTAACAAAGACGAAAAGGAATGAAGGGATGGCATGAAGGCAGTCGGAATGTAACGGGGAATGTAATTGTCAGGTTGGGAGGGTTGGGCTCCTCCTCCCTGCCACCCGTGTTTTCGGGTTTTGGCTGTTTCGGGCTTCCGTAGGTAGGGGCCACCCCCTTGGGAAGAGATTGGGTCCTACCTAATCACGTGCGACCTACTGGCGGCATTTAAGGTATCTCTGCTGAGCTGCCAGTAGGTCAGCATTGTAATGCACCGTAGTAAGTGTATTGTCACGTCGGGTGTTCGTATGGTGTTTGGTTGTTGTTCTTTCGGCTTCCTGCGGCTTTTCCGCGGTTGCATTAACACCACGTATTTTCTGTACGTGTCATCGTGTCCGCAGCGGCGTTCCCGCTGCACGATTCCTCTATGGGTATTGAGCTCTCGGCTCTTTCTAGCGGCGTTCCCGCGATCTGCCATTAAAGGGCTTTTTTTGTGTTTGTTTACCTGGTCGCCTGGCTCTGTGATTCTCCACCACGCCGCGCTGCACCGCCATTTTCCGGGCAGCGCGCCCCGTCGTAACATAATGCTGACCTCACCCAACCGTAGCAGAGTCCAGGATTCCTCCTCCGGGTAAGCGAACTTATTTGTTATATTTCTGTGCGACCGCGTTTAGCCGCGCTCCCCGGCTTTCGTCCCGGGTTTATTATTTATCAGCGCTAGCAACGTTAGCATCCGTGCTAACCGCGTTCAGCCGCGTTTCCCGGCTTTCGTCCCGGGTGTGTTTTGTTTTGTTTATTAGCGCGAGCCGCGTTAGCGCCTGGGCTAACCGCGTTTTAGTCGCGTTTCCCAGCTTTCGTCCCGTGGTTTGTTTTTCACTATCGGCAGCTGCGTTAGCTTCGGCGCTAACCGCGATTAGCCACTGCTTCCGGCTGTTCGCGACCTTAGCTCCGGCGCTGGCCCGCTTCGGTAGTGCTTGTTCTGCCGCAGCATTTCGGCTATTTAAATTGGCGTTAGCCACGCCGGTAACCGCGTTTTAAATTGGCATTAGCACCGCCATTAGCCGATTCCTCCAGCTACAGCACCAGCTCTCGTATTTCGGCGTTAGCACCGCCACTAGTGGAGTCCCCGGCTGCAGCATTTAGGCTTATTTAACCCGGCACTGGCCATGCCATCACACACCCCTACTGTAGCGATCGGCTTCCTTAGCTTGGCGCCGGCCACGCCGATTAACAATCGCTGCAGTACTCGCTCCCCGGAGGTTGGAGCGAGGAGGGTTATCGATCGGGTCCCAGGATATGGGGAGATTGTCCTCCCTCTCTCGGCTTCGATCAAGCTCCCGGCACCTTGCGACGGGGTGACGTTAAAGCCACTTCCGTATATTATCGGCTGTCGCAGGGTGTTTGACATGGTCACCATTCGGGAGCTTTCGGACCGAGAGAGGGTGTTGTTTTACCTCTCCCGTCTCCTGGGACCTGCGCTGAGGTGGGCCGAGGGTCTCGTGACCCTTTCTGGGAACTAGGGCTGACCGCTAGGGTCCCGTCTCCCGATCCTCCGTCGGAGCCTTTCTCCACGGAGGATCCGCTCGGCGAGTTCTTCCGGGCCTCGCGGATCCCGTCTTCGGCCCCTCCGTTGGATCCTTTTTCCACGGAGGAGCCGTTCGACTCGCGTCTCCCGCCGTGGGAGATTCCCTGCCCCAGGGTTCACCCACTAAGCGAGTTTTTTCGCGCCGCCAGGGAGTCGTCGCGCACCCCTCCGTGCGAGTCTCTGGACTCCACGGAGGACCCCTTCGACGAACTGGGGTTGGCTGCGCAGGTTCCGTCTCCCGGTCCTCGGTCGGGGCCTTTCTCCACAGAGGATCCGTCCGGTGAGTTCTTCCGGGTCTCGCGGACTCCGTCTTCGGTCCCTCCGTTGGATCCTTTTTCCGCGGAGGACCCATTCTTCGAGCGCCCTCTTGCCGACCGGCCCGCGCGGCGCGCCCCTCCGTGCGAGCCTTGCTGCTCCACGGAGTCCCCGTGCAGCGTGTTCTCTCACACTGCTCGGGTTTGGCCTCGCGCAGCGATTTGTCGCGTGCCTCGCGCTGCGTCGTCCCGTTCCGCGCGCCGCGTTGGGACGCCACGCGCCGTGCCGCCTCTCGCCGCACCCCGCGCCGTGCCGCCTCTCGCCGCACCCCGCGCCGTGCCGCCTCTCGCCGCACCCCGCGCCGTGCCGCCTCTCGCCGCACCTCACGCCGTGCCGCCTAGCAAGGCACTTTGTGTGGCTGCGTCTCTCGACGCGTTGTATGAGGCTTCCCCTCAGCGCGTGCATCCTCGCGGTGTTCCCCGCGATTCCTCTCGCGTTGCCTCTCAGAGCCCTCCGCGTGTCTCTTCCCGCGTTTCCCCTCGCGATTCCGCACGCGATTTACCCCGTGTCGCCCCACGAGACATTCAGGGCGACGAGTCTCTACGCGATTCTTCTCGCACCGCGCCTTGTACTGCTTCTCGCACTACTCCTCTGGTTGTGTCTCTCGACGTTCGGGACGAAGCTTTATCGCAACGAGTGTTTCCTTGCGGTTCTCCCTGCGAATCCCCTCGCGTTGCCCTTTGCTGCTCTCCGCGTGTCGCTTTCCGCGATTCCGCTCGCGATTCTCCTCGCGCGGATTCTCGCAACGCTCAGGGTGACACTCAGCTGACTTCGCCCCAACGCGTGTCTCCTCGCGTGGTCTCTTGCGCCCCTCCTCGCAATACTCCACAGAGTACTCCGCGGAACATGCCGTCCGGGGTCTATTTAGCCGGCGGTATTTGTTTCTCACTCCCGCATAGCACCACGCAGCGCCGCCTTTAGACGGACCGCATCCCCCGATGTAACAGAATGCTGGCCTCCTACACCTAGCTGAGTCCAGGATTCCCCATCCAGGATTTTTTTTATTATTCCCCGCTGCCACGCATCCCGTTTTTTCGGTCTACCCCGGCAGTCGGTACGCATTAGCCACTTTATCCGGCTGCAGCCTCAGCTGCATTAACTCGGTGCTAGCCCCGCCATTAGCCGCTTTGTTAGGCTGCAGCATCGGCTGCATTAACTCGGCGCTAGCCCCGCCATAAGTGCGTCACCGCTAGCGCGTCACCGCTTGCCGTGAGCGATCCCTCGCTCACCACGAGCGTTCCGCTGCTCGTCGTCTGTGTAATCCGCTGCTAGCCGTCAGTGTGCCGCTCAACGAGCTGCCCCGCTCCGCCGGTAATCTGCCCCCTGATCAGTGCCACGCCATCTGCACGCATTGCAGGGTTCGGGGGATCCGTGCCACGCCATCTGCATGCATTGCAGGGTTCGGGGTACAATTTCTATGTGGGGTTGCTGTGGTACTGGCTCTCTTTTTGTGTCTAGGAGGCGGAGAGGAAGGAGTCTGGGAGTCTAAGCATGGTGTCCAGCGCATCACCTGGGGTGCAGTCCAGTGGTCCGAGTAGATGGTCGTCTATGTCCACCGCCCGGGACCATTCCGCACCCGCTCTGGACTGTAGTTCGTCCGCGCTGGACAAGGTGCCCTCTGTACTGGACTGTTTGAAAGCTGCTCAGGAGACACGGGACTCTATGCCGGACCCCCAGCTGTTGGACAAGGACTGTGCTACGCTCACGTCTACTCGGGTCACCTCTAGGGATGGGCCCTACCTACGGGTGAGCGCGAGAGGGGCGTGACCCTTTGAGGGTACGGGAACGCCGTAACCCTTTGAGTGCGCGTGGACGGCGAGACTCTTTGAGTGTGCATGGGTGACGTGACCTATTGAGGACGTGGGGGCGACGTGAACCTATGAGGATACAGGAGCACCGGAACCCCTTGAAAGTGTGACGGCGCCGTGGCCTCTTGTGAGCGCGGCGGCGATGTGACCCCTTGAGGGCGCGGGGGCGTCGTGACCTTATGAGGATACAGGAGCACCATAACCCCTTGACAGTGCGCGGGGGACATGACCCTTTGAGAGCGCGAGGGGGGCGTGGAGCATGGGGAGGCGGCACAACCCCTTGTGAGAGCGGCGATGCCGTTACCCTTGAGGGCGCGAGGGCAACGTGACCCTTGGTGAGCACGGCGATGCAGTGGCCCTTGTGAGCGCGAAGGTGACGAGAGGCTCTCCAGTGCGGGAGAGCACAAAGCGGACCCCGGTGCGGGAGAGCACAACGCGGACCCCGGTGCGGGAGAGCACAACGCGGGCTCAGGGACCGGAGGGACTAACGCAGGCTCAGGGACCGGAGGGACTAACGTGGCCTCCGGGACCAGAGAGACAAACGCGGGCTCAGGGACTGGAGAGACAAATGCGGGTTCAGGCACCGGAGAGACTAACGCGACCGCAGGGGCAACCGGAGTACACGCAACCGCAGAGGCGAACCGAGTGGACGCCGTGGTGACCTGAGTGGACGCCGAGATGACCCGAGTAGACACAGAGGTGACCCGAGTGAACGAAGATGTGACCCGAGTGGACACAGAGGTGATCCGAGTGGACGCAGAGGTGACCCGAGTGGACGCAAGTGGAACAAAGTCTTGGCCCTTAAGCTGGGTAACCGGCACAGAGTCCCATGTCAACTGAGCGGCCTTCAACACCTCCAGTTCAGAGCGCACCTTGTCCGGAGTGGGTGGCACATTGTCCAGAGTGGGAAATTAGTTGTCCAGATAAAGTCCAAATAGTCCAGCGCGGAGGCATTACAGTCCAGAGTGGGAGTGGTATGGTCCAGAGCATGGGTTAACTGGTCCTGTGCGGGGACCATAGAAATCCACTGCCTCCCCATCGGACCACTGGACTGCAATCTAGGTGAGGCACTGGTCACCACGCCTAAACTCCCAGACTCCCTCCTTACTGCCACCTGGACACAGAGTGAGAGAACCAGTACCACAGCAACACCACACAGAATTAAGTCCTGGTCTAACGAGGCGGGAACCGAGCCCCGAATGCACCCTACACTGACCACGGACGGCTCGGGACTGGACGCGACCAATGCAGACCAGCAACCGTTACCCGGCTCGATGCCCCGAACCCTGCAAGACGTGCAGGAGACGCGGCGTGGATCGCTGGCGGCATGGCACGGATCAGGGGGCGGGCTGCTAGAAGCGCCTAGCGGTAGGGTGACCACGCGGCGCATCGCCGACGGAGGGCAGCGGAACACTAATGACACGCAGCGAATCCCAGGACGGACCACCGTCGGAGCGGGACGGCTCGGCGGAACGCTGGCTGTGAGTGGGGGCTCGCAGAAGGCGAGCGGGGAAACGCTCGTGGGAAGCGGCGGAACGCTAATGGCGCATGGCTGCCTATGGGCCGTAATACCGGCGGAGCGTGACGAACTGCAGAATGGTAGGCTGGCGACGGGTGGCGGAGCACTGGTGGCTCGCAGAAGGCGAAACGCTTGAGGCAAGCGAGGTCTCGCTGACGGCGAGCGGAGACGCCCTAGCGGCGCGGCTCAGTACGCGGGCAGAGCGGGAGATCCATGGAGCCAGGAGGCACGTGTGCAGGATCGCGCCGAGGCTCGCACGGAGGATCGCGCGGAAGCTCGCGCGCAGGATCGCACTGAGGATCCTTGCCCCGCCCGCCGTGAAGCTGTCTCTTCACCACGTCCAGGTGCTTGCCGAAGGAGCGGGCATCTGAGCCCGGGGCTAACCGGGCTAGGAATGTCGACTCGAACCAGCTGGCTGAGGTGAGGCAGACGTCCACTGTGGCCACTAGGCCCTCGGCCCACCTCAGCGCAGGTCCCAGGAGTCAGGAGAGGAAGAATTGCACCCTCTCTTGGTCCAAAAGCTCCCGACTGGTCACCAGTTCAAACACCAAAGCCACCCCGTCGCAGGGTGCCGGGAGCTTGATCGGGGCCGAGAGAGGGAGCACAATCTCCCCATAATCCGGGACCCGGTCAATTCCCCGCATCGCTCCAACCTCCAGGGAGCGAGCACTGCAGCAGAATTAGATGGTGGGGCTAGCGCCAAGCTAAAGTGGCCGATTGCTGCAGCCTGGGAAATGGCTATTGACGGGGCTAGCGCCGGGTTAAAGTAGCCGGCATGCTGCAGCCGGGGACTCGGCTAATGGCGGGACTAACGCCGAGATAATATAGCCGGTGCTGCAGCCGAAAAACGCAGCGAATCGCGGGGCTAGCGCCGAATAAAAATAGCCAATGCTGCAGCCGGAAAACATGGCTATTGGCGGGGCTAGCGCCGAACTAAAGTAGCCGATGCTGCAGCCGGACAAATGCGGCTAATGGCAGAGCTAGCGCCGATGCTAACGCCGCTAATGCGATCTGGCAGCCGGAACGGACCGAAACCCGAGGTACGCGGCCGCGGAGATATAAAATGATAAGGGGCGCTTACCCGGATGAGGACTTGGCGGGGGTAAGAGGCCAGCATTTTTGTTGGTGGCGCTGGCGCTGGCGCTGCGCTGCGCTGCTAGGTGCTGTGTGATAAGAAGCGAGCCAGGCCACCAGGTAAGCAATAAGGAGGTTTTTATTCCCAAGAAACAGCGGGAAACTCAAACAAACACCGAACGAAACATTCGATAACTACGCATATAAAGAACATAAACAAATACATTCAATGCTGGCCTGTTGACTCAGGGCGCATGCGCACTTTAAGTGTAGTCAGCAGGCCACATGTGATCAGGTAGGACCCAATCCTAGTTCAAGGGGATGGGCCCTACCTACGGGAGCTCTAAATGGCCAAAAACACCGAAAATAAAACAGGGGGGAGTGGCCTGGCACTCCCAACCCTGATATTCTGACTCCTGACTCATAGCACTGCGCAGCGTCGCCTTTAGACGGACTGCGTCCCCCGATGTAACAACTTTACTTTATGCCTGTAAATAGAGCTTATAAGATTGTATAAACAATTATGACCACTTATAAAGTAATTTTCAAGAAAAGTGTTTGTTAAACACAAACCTAATGAGGCTTTATTTACCTGGTCTCTATAATAATTTGATGAACAGTTAAAATAAATAATTTATAATGCATTACATTTAAATTAAATTTACATTTAGTCATTTAGCAGACACTTTTATCCAAAGCGACTTACAAATAAAAACACTAAGGAAAAACCATTAGGCCTCTTTGTGTTATAAAACCTTATGGCATGTTATTATAACACTTTATAAGAATGGTTATTTACATTCATGGGCATTAACATGGGATTATGAAAAATATTATAAAGCATTATGAATACTTTATAAAGTTTGATCAATTTGTTAATAATGCATTTTGAATGCTGAATTAAGGTAGTGTTACTAAAAATTAAATAGTATTTAACAGGACCATGCAGTAATGTTGTCCTTAGACTATTAGATCTATACTACAAATACAATGATAAATAATAATAAAAATATATTTTTTAATTAAAAAGCTTGATAGTACTGCCTAATTCTTTAATATATAAAAAGGGGCACATAAATCCAATAACTGGTTTGAAACCTCTGCCTAAACATGTGTAAGACATGTTTGAATACATTAAAAAATGTAAATGTAGGCTTAAAGTAGTATGTTTACTTTATTAATACTTATTAAGAAAGGTAATGGCAATGGAGTACGTTTGTGATGGTAGTAGAAAAAAAACACTGGGATTGCTAGGTAAAAGCATGATTTACACAGCTGCTCACACTATAACTTTTTCTTGGGAGCTTTATCCTGAAGCAGATGTGTTGCTGCTTTGGAAAATTCAGATTTGAGTGGAAATACTGTGGGTGTTTTCTCTGTGGGGAGTAAATGATCTCATCCATAAAAAGACAAGAACTTGCATTCTTTTTTTTTTTTTTTTTTTTTTTTTTTTTTAGCATGTACAGCTTTTTAGGTTCCTATTCCGGATGTTTTATCAGATTGAGCTTCTTCTTTACAGGTGCATTATGTAGGTATATGGTTACTGGCTGCAAGCCACCTGTTTCTTGATACAATGTATCAGCCTGTCTTTACATCCATTCAACAGTACAACCATCAAGTGCACTAAATGTGATATACAGTGAACAGAAATAAGTACTTAACCAAAGCAATTATTATTTAATACAAAGAAAAACAATATGCATTTAACATGCATCTGCAATATCTATAATAGTGTTATCGCTGTCTTACACCCCACCAACAGCCTATTTTATATATAGTACACACACACACATATGTATACTATATATATATATATATATACACATACATAAATATATATATATATAAATATTGTTACAATGGGACGCGCAGTCCGTCCAAGGGCGGCGCTGCGCAGTGCTATGCGGTGAAAAGGAGCAAGCCAGGTGACCAGGTAAGCAGTAGATAAATTTTTAATAAATGAAAAGAAAAAACTCGAACCAAGATGAGCGCCCACGTGACGCCGGACACAAACAAAGCACATTAAAAACCCAATGTAACTTAAGCATAGTGCATATAAATATAATGCTGGCCTGCTGACTCAGGGCGCATGCGCACTTAAGTGTTGTCAGCATGCCACATGTGATTAGGTCGGACCCAATCACAGCTCTAGGAGATGGGCCATACCTACGGGAACCCAAAACAACCGCCGGGCAAAGCCACCCGGGGAAAAAAAACAAAGGGGACCCTATGTACAGCTTGTCGAGGGCGCGAAGACAGCGAGGCCTCTTTGAGGGCACGAGGGCGAAGTGGACTTCTGAGGGCGGTGAACCGGCGAGACCCTTTGAGAGTGCGGCGGCGCCGTAACCCCTTGAGAGCGCGAGGGAGGCGTGACCCTTTGAGAGCGCGGCGGTTACGTGACTCTTTGAGAGCGCGAGATTGACGTGACCCCTTGAGGATGCAGAGGCGACGTGTCCCTTTGAGGGCGCGAGGGAGACGTGACCCTTTGAGGATGCGGGGACGACGTGACTCCTTAAGAGCGCGAGGGAGACGTGACCCTTTAAGGATGCGAAGACGACGTGACTCCTTGAGAGCGCGAGGGTGACGTGATCCCTTGAGGATGCAGGGGCGACGTGACCCTTTGAGAGTGCGAGGGCGACGTGACTCTTTAAGAGCGTGACTTGCGGGCTCAGACGCCGGAGAGACTCCCACGGACTCAGACGCCGGAGAGAACAACGCGGACTTAGGTACAGGAGAGAACAACACGGACTCAGGTGCTCGAGCGGCAAACGCGGACTCGGGGCAACCGGGGTACACGCGACCGCAGTGGTGACCCGAGTAGACGCGGGAGTAGCACAGTCGTTGCCCTTACGCAGGGTGTCCGGCATAGAGACCCGTGTCTCCTGAGCGGCTTTCAAACCATTCAGTATGGAGGGCACCTTGTCCGGAGCGGGTGGCACATTGTCCAGAGTGGAGAGCGGACTGTTTAGAGCGGGTGGAAGACTGTTTATAGCGGGACGTGGATGGTCCCGAACAAGGGGCAAACAGTCCAGCGCGGGTGAATTACGGTCCAGAACGGGTGAGGAATGGTCCAGAGCGGTGGTTAACTGGTCTTGAGCGGGGACCATAGACGACCACTGCTTCCTCATTTGACCACTGGACTGCAACTCAGGTGATGCACTGGACACCTCGCCTATTCTCCCAGCCTCTTTTCTCTCTGCCTCCTGGACACAAAAAGAGAGAGCCAGTACCACAGCAACCCCACATAGAAATAGGTCCTAGTCTACCGAGGCGGTAACCGTGCACCGGACGCAACCCGAACGGATCACGGACGGCTCGGGATGGGACGCGTGCCCCAGATGGCACGGCACGGATCGCTGACGGAAAGCGGCGGAACGCTGACTACGAGCGGCGGATCGCTGACGGCTAACGGATCGCTGAGGACGAGCGGCGGAACGCTTGAGACGAGCAGCGGAACGCTTGAGACGAGCAGCGGATCGGTGACGACGCGCGGCTGCTTACGGGCGGTGCGCGGCAGCTTGCTAACAATGCGTGGCGACACACGGGGCGGATTACTGGTGGAGCGAGGCAGCTCTCGGAGCGGCACTATGATGGCTAGCAGCGGAACACTGGCGAAGAGTGGCGGATTGCTGACAACGAGCGGCGGAACGCTCGTGGCGAGCGGAAGATGGCTGACGACGCGCAGTGGCTTACGGACCAGCTTACCGGCGGCGTAGAACCACTCGTGGAGCGGATAGCCGGCGGAGTGAGGCGGCTCGCGCAGTGGCACGCTGACTACTCGCGGCGGATTGTGATCGAAGCACGATGGCTCGCAGGACAGAGTCCCAATCCGCAAGCTGCGAAGCTGCCTGTTAACAGCGCCCGGGTGCTCGCTAACTGTGTGGCTCGCAGGGTGGATCAGTGATCCGGAGGCTGCGAGGCGGGTTGCTCAATGCACTGACGGCATACGGCGGCTTACGGGGCGGATTACCAGCGGCGTAGAACCACTCGTGGAGCGGATAGCCGGCGGAGTGAGGTGGCTCGCGCAGCGGCACGCTGACTACTCGCGGTGGATTGTGATCGACGCGTGCCGGCTCGCAGGACAGAGTCCCAATCCGCAAGCTGCGAAGCTGCCTGTTAACAGCACCCTGGTATTCGCTAACTGCGCGGCGCGGCTCGCAGGGTGGATCAGTGATCCGGAGGCTGCGAGCTGACGGCGTACGGCGGCTTACGGGGCGGATTACCGGCGGCGTAGAACCACTCGCGGAACGGGTGGCCGGAGCGATGGAGCGGCGGCTCACGCAGCGGTGGCTCGCAGGGTCGATTCCCGACCCGCATGATGGGAATCTGTTTATGGACAGTGCCCATGTGCTCGCTGATGGCGCGGGCATCCGAAACTGGGGCGAACTGGCCTAGGAAGGCCGCCACGAACCGGCTGGCTGAAGTGAGGCAGTCATCCCCGGAGGCCACTAGGCCCTCAGCCCACCTCCGCGCAGGTCCCAGGAGTCGGGAGAGGTAGAACTGCACCCTCTCCCTGTCTGACAGCTCCCGACTGGTCACCAATTCAAACACCCTGCGACAGCCGATAATGTACGGAAGTCGCTTGAAAGCCACCCCGTCGCAGGAAGCCAAGAGAGGGAGCACGGTCTCCCCATACTCCGGAACGCGGTCAATTCCCCTCATCGCTCCAACCTCCGAAGAGGGAGAAACAAAAGCAAAAATAATGGCGGGGCAAGCGCCAAACTAATGTAGCCGATTGCTGCAGCAGGAGAAACGGCTAATGGCGGGGCTAGCGCCGAGCTAAAGTAGGCAATGCTGCAGCCGGAGAATGGGCTACCGGCGGGGCTAACGCCGAGCTAAAGCAGCTATCGCTGCAGCTGGAGCGAGGGCTAATGGCGGCTATACGACCTGACTGCCGGGACTGACCGAAAACGGGATACGCGGCAGCAGGGAATTAACAAAAAGAAATGCAGTGCTTACCCGGACAGGAACGCCTGGACTTCGCTAGGTGTGAGGCCAGCATTCTGTTACAGTGGGACACGCAGTCCGTCCAAAGGCGGCGCTGCGCGGTGCTATGCGGTGATAAGGAGCGAGCCAGGCGATCAGGTAAGCAGTAGAGAAGTCTTTAATAAATAAAAAAAAAAAAACTGAACCGAGATGAGCGCCCACGCGACGCCGGACACAAACAAAGCACATTCAAAACCCAATGTAACTTAAGCGTAATGCATATATATATAATGCTGGCCTGCTGACTCAGGGCGCATGCAAACTTAAGTGTAGTCAGCAGGCCACATGTGATTAGGTAGGACACAATCCCAGCTCTAGGGGATGGGCCCTACCTACGGGAGCCCTCAAACGAACTGAAACGAAAACACTGGCCTAGCACTCCCAACCCTGACATTGAACACCTGCCAATCAGCAGACATTCTGGCCCTCAAAGACCTGTTAGTCTGCCTCTAAAAAATCCACCTACACTCTACTTATTAGTCTAAATTAGAAGTACCTGTTTGAGGTCGTTAGCTGCATAAAGACACTTGTCCAACCAACACAAACAATAGGACCTCCAAATTCAAAGACACCAGAGACAAAATTGTTAAACTCCACCAAGCTGGAAAGGGCTACGGTGCAATTGCCAAGCAGCTTGGTGAAAAAAGATCAACTGTTGGAGCGATTATTAGAAAATGGAAGAAACTACACGACAGTCAATCTCCTTCTGACTGGGGCTCCATGCAAGATCTCACCTCATGCGGAATCAGTGATCCTAAGAACGGTGAGGAATCAGCTCAGAGCTACATGGGACGATTTTTTTGTTAATGACCTGAAGAGAGCTGGCACCACTGTTTCCAAAGTTACTGTTGGTAATACACCAAGACGTCATAGTTTACTTGATTCCATTCCATCCCCCTTGATTCCATACCATCCCACCTTCTTCAATCCATTGCCTCCTCCATCACACCAGCACTCACACACATCATTAACTCCTCTCTCACGTCTGGTACTTTTCCAAATTGTTTCAAACAGGCCATAGTCAAACCCCTACTCAAAAAACCTACGCTCAACCCAAATTTGGTCGAGAGCTACAGACCTGTTTCTCTTCTACCTTTCCTGTCTAAAACACTTGAATGGGTGGTATCTACACAGGTCTCCAAATTTCTTAATCAGAATAATCTCCTTGATCCCAATCAGTCCAGTTTTAGATGTGGTCACTCCACGGAGACGGCATGGAGCACGACATCTGGTTGCGGGGGGGGGGGGGGGGGGGGGGGGGGGGGGGGGGGGGCGCGAATCGGCGCCCTCTAGCGGCGAGGCGGGGAGTGCGCCCCAGGTGTTCGGAGTCGGCGGCGGGAGGACCCTGGTGCTTGCAGTTGGCGATGGGGTGGCCCCTGGTGCTCGGGATCGGCGGAGAACGGCCTCTGACGCGCAGAAACAGCGACGGGCGGCCCCCGGTGCCCGGGCTATGCAGCGGGCGCTCCCTGGTGCTCAGAAACGGAAGCGGGCGGTCCCTGGTGCTCGTACCCGGCAGTGGGCGGTCCCTGGTACTCGGATTCGTCAGTGGGCGGCCTCTGGTAATCCGACTCAGGGATGGGCGACCCCTGGTGTCCGGAACTCTCCAAATCTTCGGCACGTCTTTCTGTTACAGATGTCCGTCTTTCCCCGGAAGAGGGCGGCTATGCGGAGTAAATGCGTAAAAATAAAATAATAATAATAAAAATAACAAGTTCTCGCAGAAAACAAAAGGGGGTGGGGGAGGTCCCTCTGGTTGGGAGGCATGCTGGATGCCCCCTGCTGACGGCGTGGAGCACGTCATCTCGCTGCGGGGCTCGGATCGGCGCCCTCTTGCTGCGAGGCGGGGATAGCGCCCCTGGTGCTCGGAGTCTGCGGTTGGCGGACCCTGGTGCTTGGAGTCGGCGATGGAGCGGTCCCTGGCACCCAGACTCGGCAGTAGGCGGTTCCTGGTGCTCGGCTTCATCAGCGGTGCGGCCTCTGGTAATCCGACTCAGCGATGGGCGACCCCTGGTGTCCGGAACTCTCCAGATCTTTGGCACGTCTTTCTGTTAGCACAGTCCGTCTTTCCCCGGAAGAGGGCGGCTACGTGGAGTAAATGCGTACGACCGCTCGCGCCTAGTGAGCGCTTCCCGGACATCGACCACGCGGGGAATAATGCGTGCGTCGGTCCACGGAAACGCTCCCATGAATACGACTTGCGCGGAGAAGGTGCGCAGCGCCGTACCGTGGTTGAACGCGGAAGGAGAGTCCAAGAGACACCGGGATAAAATCCAAAACTCGAATTTATTAAAACTTGGTGACGGGACACCAACAGAAAGGGGGGAACAAACGAACAAAGTAACATTTGGGTAGGATAACCACAAAACAAAGACGTGTGCCGAAGAGATGGGAAACGGAAACTAAATAACAAACCAACTAATCACGTGAATCAAAACAACCCAATCACCCCGCTGAGACAATTAACACCCCAAACGAGGGACAGGTGCCACAGGCACCTGTAACAAACCTATTATTACCATTTCAGTTTAATATTTTATGATTTTATTATTTTGTGCTAAATATTAAGGTGAAGTACCAATTAAGTTTTTTTTATTATTTAACCAAAATGAGGAAATAAATTTTAAACCTTATGAAAACAATTTTTGAGGAATGCTAATTTTTACAATAGAGATAAAATAAACAAATGCAGTACTGTTTCAGTCACACCCTCATTACAGTTACAAAATGTTGGGATGTGGAGTGGGATTTCTTGTCAGCTTGTTTGAGAAAGACTTTTTCCATGGTGGACAAATAAGGTATATAATTTCTTGCATCTGCTTAAACATTAAAATTATATTACTGACACATTAAATGTTTCTTTTTAGAGGATAGAAAAATGTTAGTATATATTTGGATTTATAAAATAAAAAAAATGTTGTAGTGACAAAGAGTTATGGGTATATCAGTGGGTATGATTCTAGAGTTTTATCCATATAATTATGTTTTTTTCATAATTTAATTTCATTCAATGGTTAGGAATTCTAACTGCTGAATAAAAGCTGACTATCTGGATCAGAGTTACAGAGGATTATTGGAGTCCATCATAATATTCAAAGGGAAAAAGGCAACCTAGACTGGTCACCAGTCCATTGCAGGGGAGGCAGAGCCAAACATACAAACCCATACAATTACACCTGGCTATTTGTTCAGTTTAATTTATTTGTTCAGTTCATATACAAGCAGGTTGTGGTCTGTAATAAGTTCTAATAAAAATGATTTAATTATCTGGGCTTGTTAATCTTGTTGGCCTAAATAACCTACAGGAGCAGAAAGAGATGTATTCCCCACCCACCCATTTAAAAACTTGTATGGGCAGTGTGTGGTCTGCCTCTAAGGAATGCCAGCGGATGAAGGAAATAAATTAGCTTTTTTGACCTTGGCTCAAGTTTTCTTTTCCCTCTCCATCTCCTTAACCTCCTCCTCCACTCTTTCTTGAGGACTTCAAAGGTTGGGTGGTTGACAGAATCCGGCTGTTGACCAAACACTATTCAAGCTGTCTTGTGTTGGAGTTTTGTTTCATACTTCCTATAAGTGTCATTACAATAACTTGGATGGCAGAACAGCACAAGGACTACTTCCTCTAAAGTCACTGTTTTACATGCTGTGACTTGAGGAGAGTGTAATGACCTACTTCCACTGGCTGTGAATGAGGCAGTGTTTAGCAAATCAAAGCAGTATACATGTAGTGAGTATTCCCTGTGTTATACAACTTCACCATGCTATTCAATGTAATTCAGGATAAATAAAAATGCCTAATAAAATGAAAGGTTATTAGAGTTTTATTTTGGTAGCAATTCTTATCTAAAAATTATTATGTAAAAAAAAAGCTTATAAATGCTCTTAAGTAAAATGTAATCTTCAAAACACAGGAAGGACAATGATAAGAAACCAAAGTGTCAAAACAGGGCAAAAAAATGTAGTCAAATTACAGGAGGGTACTATGCAATAGTGACAACAAGTAATTTTATAATAAGTACAATTAAAAGTAAGGTCAAGTTTAATAGGAGCGTCCATCATAGGATACCTCTGTGTGTAAACTTTTACTAATGTTTTAAAACTTAAGTAAACATTAAAACTCTGTTGAAAATGTAAGTCTTAAAGCAATTTTTTTAAATGTTTAACTCAAGCAACATTTTTTTTTAAGGTATTGCAAACTACATTTATATTTATTCATTCATTATCTCCCGCTTTATCCTCTATTAGGGTCGCGGCGGGTTCCCCATGCCCATCCAGGGGAGAACGTCTCGTGCGCTGGGCAGATAGACCCAGGACAGGGCGCCAATCCATCGCTGGGCAACATTTATATTTAGTCATTTAAAAGACTTTATCCAAACTGACGTATAAATGAGAGAACAGCACAAGTCAGTAGATAAGGAAAAAAGCTATTCGGTAGTATAATTAAACGTGATCATCATCCAACCTGGTGTTACGCTCGCTACCTCGATCTAAAAGTGGCTGCACAAATGAAGCGCAGAGCCGCAGCGCCTTAACGTGCAGAAGGGAGCCAGGCACGCAGGTAGCAGAAACACAGATATTTATTAAAGGTATTGGGACACCAAAAAACATGAGGTACAAATAACGAGCGAACATAAAACTACGACGTGCATGGAGGAAGGGGAACACGGAAACTAAATACAAAAACACCCGATCACGTGCACAAAAATAAACCAATCAAAGCAACGAGTTAATTAACTAAACAAACGACCATCAATGAAAGTTAATTAACTCAAAGAACAGAACAGAACAGAAGAACAGGTGCCTGGCTTCCAGATTATTATTATTAAAATGTATTTTAAGATCTTAAAAATGCTAAGTGAATCAGCCATCCGGACAGTGTTAGACCATTACGTTTTTTCACCTACCTCAGTTAATATCCTGAAAAGATTAGGATTGAAGAAAATACTTTGTTATGGCTGCTGAAATTCCTATACAATAACCTTTCTTAAGTGTTGCAACAAAAGTATAAGCAGTAATTTGGAGATTGGATTTGCAATGTTATAATAACAATTTGGAGAGCTAACATCCTAATGTTTTATAAGTTTTGGATTAGGATTTGTCATTATAATGCACATAGGTCTGCTTTTTTATGAAGTAATCAACAATAAAAAACAATAACAATTATTTCAATTTCTAACCTTTAATCAACACAGAGAAAAGTTCAGTTCCTCATATCTCCTTTATTATAAAGCTTAAGAGGTACTTTCACATGTATTTGTGCTAATATTATCATGCCACTGTACCTCACTACAGAGATATGGATATTTTACTGCCAAAGTCATACATCAAAATGATGATCATAACTAATAATCCTACTGAGTGTGCTGGAGGAGGGCTTGTTTGAAACTCCTGGGAGGCCTGGTGCTTGGGGTATTAGTGAGCATACACTTCACTGAAGCAGGTAATAAATTGGCTGGCGACTACAAGAAGCCATAATCATAACAGGAAAAGTTGCATTGTGGGAATCTCTGCCAGTATTTATATCATAATCACATGTTTAAAAGGTGGAAAGTAAACAGCGAATTAGTGCTAATCTTCAGGAAAGGGAAGAAAGTAACTAAAACAGACTGACTAAAATCATAAAATGAGCCAACATGACATTTACTGTACATAATTAAGCTCATGTTTAATATCTGAAATAATTTGCATTTTAGAACAAAGGCAGAAAAACTGAATCACACCATTCCATCTGACAAAAAAAACAAACTTATGGGATTTTAAGAGTATATAGATCCAAACAGTGTAAGAGTAGAACAAACCCATTAAAATGAAGTCATTTATTTTTGCATTTTCAACAAGATCCTAGAATTAAAGATTTTGAACTTTCCCTAATCGATTATATGTTATTTATTAAACATTAACCAATATTTGTTGGAAACATCTTCATTATTTGGTTAGCCAACCTAAACCCAGTTAAACTCTCACTTTACATTTTTTAAGAGAAAAACAGATATTCAACTTCCATCAGTTACTCAAATATAAGTTTTTTTACATTGCCTTGGATAATTATGTTATTAATACCATCCTATCTGCAAAATACAATTTCAAATATAATGTTATATTACCGGGCGGCACGGTGGCTTAGTGGTTAGCACGTTCGCCTCTCTGGGTGGAGTTTCCAGGTTCTCCGGTTTCCTCCCACAGTCCAAAAACATGGATCAAGGTCAATTGAATTCTCCAAAATTGCCCCATATAGAGTGTGTTTGTGTGAGTGAATGAGTGAGTGTGCCCAGCGATAGATCCCTGCCCTGTAGTGCCCTGTCCAGGGTGTGTCTGTGCAAACATTCTCCCTTGGATGGGCATGGGGAACTCCACCACGACCCTAGTAGAGGATAAGGCAGAAGATAATGGACAGATGTTATATTACCACATTTAAAGTATATTAAAGATGAAGTAACACCATTTTAAAAAATACAGAATAATGGTTACAGGGGACAAATAAATTATACTACAAAAATTCTCAATTATAGATGGTGTAGACCTTTTATCTTAAAATATTACAATTAAAATTTACAGGAAATTTAAATGAATATGTGAAGAGAAAGAAAATAAACTATTGTTAAACATGCATGTCCTTAGTCTTCAAATAACATTTATGGAGTTCATTGTACTTCTGTGACAAATTTGGCCACATAAACTCAGGAGTACATTAAAATTGTGGTAACAATTTACATAAATCTGGTAGCCATAATGCATTATTAACACATTTATAAAGCATTATAACGTATTCATAACACTTTAAAATACTTGTTATAAACCTTTGTTATAAATAATATAATAATAATAAATTTTATTTGTAGTGCACTTTACATTTGATCACAAATCTCAAAGTGCTACAACATATAACAACTAACAACATATAAAAGCAAAAAGTTAAGAATAGTAAATTCTTCTAAAAAAAAGCAGATAACAACACTATAAAAGCAACAATCAATTAAAAATGATCAGTTCTTCTAAAAAGCAGATAAAAACACTATAAAAGCAACAATCAATTAAGAATTTGCAGCCCATGGTAAGTTCTTCTAAAAAGAAACGTTTTAAGTCCTTTTTTAAAGCTTTCTATTTCCTGAGGAGCTCTCAGCTGGTCAGGTAGAGCATTCCACAAGCGTGGTGCGGCAGTACAAAAGGCTCTATCACCCATGGTGCTGAGCTTAGTTCTGGGGAGGAGGAAGCGGTTTGAATTTACAGAGCGAAGCGATCGTGATGATGTTTGCCGGGTAAGAAGTTCTTTCAGATATGAAGGTGCATTTCCATGTATGCACTGGTAAGCAAGAAGGGAGACCTTATATTCAATTCTGACAGAAACAGGAAGCCAATGAAGTGATTGAAGAACAGGTGTAATGTGCTCATGTTTCCGTACTCTCATCAAGATTCGAGCAGCGCTGTTCTGAATATACTGCAGTCTCTGAAGGCTCTTTTTTGGGAGCCCAATGAAGAGTGCATTGCAGTAATCCAGTCTTGATGAGACAAATGCGTGGACCAGTTTCTCAGCGTCTGAAACAGTGAGAGTAGGGCGGAGTTTGGCAATGTTTCTAAGAGGAAAAAAAGGAAACCTTACAGAGGTGTTTAATATGGGTTTCAAAGGTGAGTTGTTGGTCTAATTTTATGCCAAGGTTGGTAACTGTTGTGGTTAGTGGAATGGTGTGCCCAGATACTGCAATACTGGCTATGGGCGATGACTGGATCTGATGTGGTGTGCCAATCAACATCGCTTCCGTTTTTGCACCATTCAACTGCTTTCCATCCATTTTGTTAATGTCCATAGATGTTTAAAACCATATTTATATATTGTTATAAGAATATGTGCTCATAATTGTTTTTAAAAACAAATAAGCTCTCTTCACAGACATAAAATAAAGTGTTGTTATTAATTACCTATTTAAAGGAAATTGCATACACAGTAGTACATAACGGCTTATAAAAGCTTATAAATTCCCTTTACAGACTATCAAGTAATCATCTTGTTTTAAGTATGAAAATTTTAACATCCACAAAATGAAAAGTTTGAATAAATTTATATTATAATGCATTATGTCACTGTTACAAGTGCCTAGGGCACCTGTCCCTCATTAACGTACTCATTGACTCCGTTGGGCGATTGGTTTATTTTGGTGCACGTGATTGGGTGTTTTTGTATTTAGTTTCCGTGTTCCCCTTCCCCCGTGCACGTCTTTATTTCCAGGTCAACTCGTTTTGTCTGTTTCCCTTCGTGTTGGTGTCCCTACACCTTTTAATTAATAAATTCCCATTTGTTTTATGTCCCTGGTGTATCTGAACTCTCTTCAGTGCATTCTGGTGCTTCGGCTCTGCGCATTCCGTTGCGCAGCCGATTTCCGGGTTAGGAAAGCGAGATCTGACAGTCACTTTGTGTCAAAATTGTTATAACAATGTTTTACTATGATTATGAAGATCTATGTACATTAACAAATGTTCATGACGAATTTTATGAAGAGTTATGAATACTTGTTATGAATAAAGCTTATGAATAAAGCTTTATAATTGTCACTTCAAAAAATGTACTATTACATATTGAAGTGCATTCTAGAAACTTTAGAACGCATTCTATAACTTAAACAGAAACCAATACATCAATATTAGGTGAGACCCAAGACTCAAGCTCATCTTAAAAAGTAGGTGAAAATATGCTTGTGGCAGTGGTAGTTTGATCAGACAGGTGCACTTCTCTAAAAAAAAAAAAAGAAAAGAAATAGGAAACTTATAGCTTCCTGCTGTAACTTGTATCTCTTGTATTTTAGGATTTATATTTAAATACTATATATATATACTATATTTAAATATATATAAATACTTTATATTTACAGGTATAAAGTGTTGTTTTTATTTACCTATTTGAAAGAGACTGCATACATAGTAGCACATAATGACTTATAAATGCTTACAAATGCCTTTTACAGACTTTAAGTAAAGTGTAATCATCTTGTTTTATATAAGATTTTTTTATATAAGTTTAAACATCCACAAATTCAAAAGTTTAATAAGTTTACATAGTTAATAATGCAGTAAACACAGACTAAAAATAAAAATGCAGTCAGACAGCAAAACACTTTTTAAGACATTATGTTCTGACAAAGCAACATTGTACAGTTAGTAAAACAAAAGCAGTAAAATTAGCAGCCCATTACCAGATTCTGTTTTACAACAAAAATAAAAGTGAGATATGATTACACTTCCTCATTTAGGAGCACTCTATCTGAGCCTCAGCTCCTTCTGTCTGCTTTCACTATGACCAATCAACCCCTTTCAAGACTCATCTCATCTCATCTCATCTCATGATCAGCGTAAACTCTCCTGGGGTCGCAAGTGGTGGTGGTGGTGGGGGGGGGGTTCCGATGCCCATCAAGTGGAGAATGTTTTGACGCAGGGTGGATATACCCAGGACAGGGGGATAATCCATCACTGGACACACACTCATTCACACACACACACACACACACACAGACACACACACACACAATCACACTATTATGGGGCAAGTTAGAGCAGCCAATTTATCTATATGTGTATATCCATCCATCCATTATCTTCCACTTTATCCTCTATTAGGATAGCGGGGGGATTCCCCATGCCCATCCAGGGGAGAACGTTTCGGGCGCTGGGCAGATACACCCAGGACAGGGCAACAGTCTATCGCTGGGCACACACTCACTATGATCTTGATCCATGTTTTTGTATTCAGGCATAACATCAGTGGCTGATGCTAGCTAAATGTAACGTTATGATGACATGCCTTTTTGGTAAGCATTGCATTCTGTGATGTGACTTAGACTTATTCAGTGCTACATTGTTCAGCTACACAACATACGCAGAGGCTCACAGGAATTGATCCCACCTTCCACGTTTCCCATGTTAAACCTGTCATGCACTCCCCGCTCAACCCCCCACCCCGCCCAGCCCCAGCCCCCCGCCTGATTGATGGACAGCCCGCATACACTGTCCACCGACTGCTGGACTCCCGTCGCCGTGGCCGGGGAATCCAGTTCCTGGTGGACTGGAAGGGCTATGGCCCGGAGGAGCGTTCCTGGGTTCCCCGAGCGGCCATCCTGGACCCGTCCCTCATAGACGATTTCCACCGCCGCTTCCCGGACAAGCCATTTAGGGTGCCGGGAGGCACCCGTTGAGGGGGGGGTAATGTCACGGTTTGTGTTGTCACGTGGTGTTTTGTGTCACGCCCCCGTAATCACGCGCACCTGGGAACAGTCACCATTTTATTATAAATATCCTACACGCCCGTCACTCTCCGCCAGTTTGTCTCGTGCCCTGCCTTGACACTACTAGCCGTCCGTGCATTCCTAGTTCCTGTCTATGCCCGTTTATGTGCTGTTCGTCTTGCCGCCTAGTGCACTCCGTTCCGGTACCCTGTTTGATTGTGTTACTCCCCGTGTGATGTCATCACTCCTCGCCTCACCATACCCACGTCCCGTGTTCTGTGTGTTCATCTGTGGATCATCGTTTGTGGATTCAATAAACCTCTTTGTGACTGTACCTGTACTCAGCTCGTTGTCTCCGAGTAGCGGATCCGCCTCGCTCGATCGTAAGATCGTCACATTAGCAATTTAGCAGGCAAGGTAATCTAAAGCTTAGTCTTTACAAGCAAATCTAGGTTATGATTCATGATTTATAAAAAAGGTTTTTTAAAAAACTGCAGCTGAATCTGTGTAAATATCAAGCCTTAAGATGTTATTGTTAGAAAAACCATGGGTATCATGATAGCCCCACCTTATCGGAAATACTATGGAATATGTTTGTCACTTTACACAGTCCACCAATGCATCAAAATAAATATACTGAAAAGATTAAGTTTTACTCTAATCACATTTCTGATTGATTTTGGAAATAAAATGCATGTGCACGTCGTTTATTTTTATGTTTGCTCGCCTTTTGTACCTCTTTGCTTTTTGGTGTCTCTACACCTTTAATAAAATTCTGTGATTCTGTGATTCTGCTACCTGCGTGCCTGGCTCCCTTCAGCGCGTTAAGGCGCGGCGGCTCTGCGCTTCATTTGCACAGCCGCTTTACATTGAGGTAAGCGAGTGTGACACATTGTAACACTTTTGTGACAGAATTCAGTTTTAATTAGTGCTTTGGAGACATTTCCCATCACACTATTACTTACATTCTCTCTCAACACATGATACATAAATAATGAAAAAAGTGTATATATCTTATATATATATATATATATATATATATATATATATATATATATATACATTCATTCACTATCTCGCGGTGGGGTTCCCCATGCCCATCCAGGGGAGAACGTCTCGGGCGCTGGGCATTTCTTCTTCTTTCTTTTTCATATTGATTTTTTTTTTACTAATTAGACACGGGAATTGTATTACGGGAATCTTTCACTAGTTAAATAAAATAACTAAACTTTTTTCGGTAATTATATAAATTTTTTTACATATAGACAATGAAAGATACATCAAGTGACACGTGGATTCCAAATGTTTTTGTATATGCATTTTAATATAAACTTGTGATTTGATCACCCAAAACATATGTTAAAGTAATGTGTGAGAAATGTGGCAGTCAAATTGATAAGAAACATTTATGTTTGTGGTTATTAATCCACAGTAATAGGCATTTGTATATTCAAAAGGCCTGAAAATATGGTGGTGAGTTGTCTTCATGGTTTTAGACAATACAACCTAGTAAATAAGCAATCTTGTAAAACATTAAGGCAGGTACAAATTACTAAAAATATTTTCAGCTTTTATTCCTTTAGACTGGATGGAAGGTGTAACCCCCCCACCCACCACCATGCGCCATTGTTAGTCACCTTGTTTACTAGCCGGAGCACACTCCAGCCATACTGGACGTCATGTGAAACCACACGCGACAGGATGCAATAAGCTGGAGAATAGCACCAATCTGGAGGAAAGTTCTACAGCTCAACTCTGTCTTCTTTTCCCCAGCAGAAAATAAAAAAATCAATACCAACTCTGGAGGCTTGATAAAAGTGGTGGACAGCGAGAGCCGTCGTACTGGATATACTAAATTAAGGTGATCAAAATTTTCCAGACGAATTGGCCACAGCCTACATAAACTAACAAGGCTGTCTCCACAACTGCCCATCATGCTCTCTCTCTCTTTCTCTCACTTGCCTGCACTCTATTTTAATCTTCTCTACGCTATACCTCAATTGCCTGCTTTTTCTACCACCACCCTTTTATTCTATAACTTCTCTGTTTTCTACAGACTTTGGGAATAAACCAATATTAGATTTATTCCACCTGCAGTTTTCAGCACTAACATGCAGCAGCATTATTATTAATAATATAATTGGCAGAAGTAGATATGGCATTATTAATGATATTATTATTAGCAGTTGTAATAATAAAAAAAATACTAAATCCAATAGCTATAATACATGTAATAAATGAGTTATTATGTACATTAATGACAGAAGTAGAAATAGTAGAAAAGAAGTAGAAATAGTAAAAACAGAAGTAGAAATAGTATCATTAGTAGTAGCATCTATAATAGAAAAGGTAGTAGGCTAATAAAAGTAAAATAGCAACAAGCAATGGCTTAAATAGCTTTGGAAGTAGCAGTATAGGTAATTAACATAGCAACAGTAGTATAAAAAATAATAGCACTATTATTCATATTTGTAGTAGGAAAAACAGCAGCATAAAAGTACAGTAGTGTCATTAGTGAAAAAAAGTAATTACATTTACATAAGATCATTTAGCGAACACTTGTATCCAAAGTGACTTACAATGGGAGCACAGGATCCCTGGAGCAATTGGAGTTAAGGGCCTTAACCACAAGCTAAAATGTCCCCGCATAGAAGTTGTTGGCAAAATAAAATGTGCAATGAAATAAATGTTGTAGTAGAATAGGTGGGCCTAATAGCAATAACAGTAGAATTAGCTGTAATATGAGTAATAGTAGTGATGGTGGGATCAGCAGTAATAGTAATGAAGTAGTATCAATGTTAGAAATAGCAGTTTTACAATAATAGTGTTAAATATGGCTGGCTCAAACTAGCTTTTCTCTTTTTATCATTCTTTGTATCATTTATCAAAGATTACCAAGCAGATTGTTTGAGGTCTGTCTGAGGTGCAAGGTACATGCTGCTGACATTCTCACCTGTATCTATCTGGTGTCTCGGTAGTCTACCTCGGGCTGAAGCGATGACTCGTAGGAAGCGCACACCGCCGCGTATACACGCACTGAAGGGAGCCAGGCACGCAGGTAGCAGATAATGGTTTTATTAAAGGTGCAGTGCACCACAAAACATGAGGTACGAAAAAGACTAAGTGACATAAAACAAAACAGGTGACAGGTGCAGTAGGCGGGCACGCATGCTGGCAGGACCTCGGCGGGCACGCACGCTGGCAGGACCTTGGCGGGCACGCCATCCTGCACACAGAACATATACACCCCCACCGCAATGCCCAAACACATAGACATCTCAGACATGGGGAAGACGGACTGGACACACGAGACAGGGGGACACACCACGTTCACGCCACATGGATCCACATCTACCCCCCCGAGTGTTGGCTTCGGTACCGCCCCCTCGCAGCGCGATACAGATACAGCGCGGTCCGCGCTCTGCGTCTGGATTTCGCCACGTGGGGTTTAACAAGCTGGACCGGAGCGTCCGTCCAGAACTCCTCAGAGTTGAGGAGGGTTCGTATGGGCAGAATATGCCCATACAGGTACGACTCGCCCGTCTCATCATCGGAGATCTGAACCAAGTCCAGACCTTCCTCAGCGCAGAGCGCTTCGTACCCGTACCTCCACATCCACTCATCATCAGAGTCATAACAATAATAATGCACTTCACTGATCGAGCCGTCCTTACGGCTCCGGGACGGCGGGCTGCGCATAGCAGCGCACTCGCGGACACGACGGAACGCGCCGCGAGTACGAGGTTACACGGCCCCCGCAAAGAAAAATTTAAGAATGAGCTTACCTGGGCTCTGGACTCCCCAAATTTCCTTTGGCTGGTCGTTCTGTCACGGTAGTCTACCTCGGGCTGAAGCGGTGGCGCGTAGGAAGCGCACACCGCCGCATATACACGCGCTGAAGGGAGCCAGGCACGCAGGTAGCAGATAATGGTTTTATTAAAGGTGCAGTGCACCACAAAACATGAGGTACGAAAAAGACTAAGTGACATAAAACAAAACAGGTGACAAGTGCCCTAGGCACCTGTTACATCTGGATTAAGGTCTTGTGTTATTCTTAAAGCTCATTTTGTAAAAATTATAAAAATATCAAAGTTGGTTTAATTTAGCACCATGACCTAACCTAATCATCTGGAGGACGTAGGAAAAAGAATCAATATTGTTGCTGTACAAAATAAAAACCAATCGTTTGCTTGTTTGTGAATGGGAGACAGAGTTAGGATATCAAATGAGGTATTAATAATAACAATATTAATAATATTAATTATAATAAAAACATTTAAAAAATCAAAAAATATATTGTAGTGTGTGACCAGTTCCTATGAACCATAAAAGTCGGCAGTTTTATAATGATTTAAAGATTGGTGAAGTGGGCAGACAGAGTTGGAGCGGTGTGCATACAGTAGATGCAAATAGACCCAGATGCTGTCATTTGCCTCGGTGCAGCATGTATTGAGAAATTTTATACTGACCACCTGTTTAGTTTTCATTGTATTGTATGTCAAACACATAATAATTCATTCATTCATTCATTCATTCATTATCTCCCACTTTATCCTCTATTAGGGTCACGGTGAGGTTCCCCATGCCCATCCAGGGGAGAACGTCTCGGGCGCTGGGCAGATAGACCCAGGACAGGGAGCCAATCCATCGTTGGGCACACACTCACTCCCACAAACACACTCTATATGGAGCAATTTTTGAAAATTCAATTGACTTGATCCATGTTTTTGGACTGTGGGAGGAAACCGGAGAACCCGGAGGAAACCCACGCATACACGGGGAGAACATAGAAACTCCACCCAGATGGGGATTCGAACCAGGAATCCCTAGCGCTGAGAGGCAAACGTGCTAACCACTAAGCCACCATGCCGCCCCACACATAATAATAAAGATGAATAATACAATAAGAAAAAAATTTAAATCATTATTTTGAATCACACAATATATCTGCTCTACATTTGCAATCTACTGGTCAATCATGAAAGATCTATTGGGCATTAGTAATAGAGTAATTTATCTCATACAGGCAAATTAATCAAGGATGAAAAAAAAATATATATACAAGTGAACACTCTGTAAATTATTGAAATGGACTTCCATAGTGATGAATAGAAATTGAATAGAAATTTTTCTTTCATTCAAGATCTGTTGCACCTCGTGTGTTTGGTATTATGCTCTCAGTGTTTAGTTTTATGTGAGTGGCTAAAGAAGGGATAGTTTCCCCCACAGCATGGTCAGTGAAAATTTTTAATTATTATTAGATTTTTTTTTTAATGTTTAAGTGCATAACCAAAATACAGGTTTCAGTTTTTATTGAATTTTTAGAAAATGACACAATTTTTATTTAAGTCAGGGTTGTATGACTTGCTGTGGTACAAAAGGGAATAAAAAAAGGTATTTTGGGTAACAGGAAGATGAAACCATCAGAAAGCAAATTCTGATTTGAAAAAAAAAAAACTGCAAGGCAGAGAAAGCGACAGATAGATGATAACAGAGATTCCCAGAGGTTACCAGAGTTAACATTGACTTTTACTTCAGTTCACCATAAAGGAAAACAGAAACAAAGAGAGTAAATGAAAGAGAGAGAGCAGTATTTTGAGTTTAAATGGTTTGAATTGATCTTCTAAATGGCGAGGGATGACACTAAGTATGCGATCTATAATAACGCAAACTGCTGATCAATAAGCCGCAATATGATCATGACCTGCTTTCATCACTGTTCCCTAGTGTCATCTTTTCTTTTTTAAAATAATTCCTATTGGTATATATAATTGTTTCATCTGTATATTAAATTAGACACTTGGGAAGTTTTATTTGTTTATGGCCTGTGTAATTTTTGTCACAAAACTAAATATAAAAAAAGAAATAGCAATAAACTGCATATTCCACAAATTACTTCAAGACATTCATTCATTTCATTCATTCATTAACTCCCACTTTATCCTCTATTAGGGTCGCGGTGGAGTTCCCCATGCCCATCCAGGGGAGAACGTTTCAGGCGCTGGGCAGATAGACCCAGGACACACTCACTCACACATACACACACTATATGGGGCAATTTGGAGAATTCAATTGACTTGAACATTTTTTTGGACTGTGGGAGGAAACTGGAGAACCTGGAGGAAACCCACACGGACACGGGGAGAACATGGAAACTCCACTCAGATGGGGATTCGAACCGGGAATCCCTAGCGCTGAGAGGCGAACGTGCTAACCACTAAGCCACCGTGCCGCTCTACTTGAAGACATGTATAATTAATTAATTAATTTACATATTTGTTGTATTATTAGTAGTTTTAGTAGCAGTAGTAGTATTAGTATTAGTATTATTTATTATTATTACTGTTAATAATAATAATAATAATAATAATAATAATAATAATAATAATAATATAAACCCTACAAGTCAGCACAGTTGTACTCCAGGTTTTTGTGTGGGTTTCCCCTGGGTTGGCGGGTTTCCAAAAAGACGGATTCAAGGTAAATTGAATGCTCTAAATTGCTGCATATAGTGTGTGTCTGTGTGAATGAGTTTGCCCATTGATAGATTGGAGCCCTGTCCCAGGTCTATCTGCCCAGCGCCCAGCCCAGCAGTGACTTTATTAGAGGATTAAGTGGAAGATAATGAATGATTTAATGAATGAATGGATTAATTAATGAGTTAATGAATTAACTCTACAAAAAGAACCAACCCAAATAGTATTATCATTCTGGCCCAGACGTGGTCCACATCTTTATGTTATTCTGGCCCACAATCATAATAGTTTAAACTGCTTCTATTTACAAAAATGTGGGCCCCATAAGCACAAGCTTAGAGCCATACATCATCTGAAAGTTGCCGCAAAATTTCAATGAGATGTGGAACAGGTGTTTTGGAACATGTAAACCACATACATGTTTTATATGTGGACTAATTATGGCTTACATGCAGGTCTCACTGCCATATGTCTGCTAAACGTGGACTGAATGTGTTTTGGGACATGTGGGCCAAATTATTTTTTTTTTTCATATGAGGGCCACCTTTGACTTACAATCAATTTGCCAGTGGTAGCGGGCCAGCAGTACCATGTCTCAGCTGGAAGTTGCCCAGGGCTGGATTTCTCAATAGTGTCGCAGCACTAAGTATTTTGTAACTTCATACTTAAGAACGTTCTTAAATTTACGAGCCTTTCCCGAATGCATGCGTAACTTAAGTCGTTCTTAAAATCACTCGTAACTTACAAGTGCTCAGACCCACTCGTAACTCACTAAGAAGTTCGTAACTGGCAGCGAACAAAGACTCACAGACGCACTTGTTGTTTAAATCGCAACTCAGTTGTTCGTAACTCACTAAGAACGTTTGCTTTCGGGAAATCCACCCCAGATCCATAAACTAGCATGTCAGTTGGAACAAATAACATATAAAAAAGGAAGGTTTTGATCTGAATTATGATGGATGGGTAGAACAGTCACAAAGAGATTCTGGGATATAGTTCCAAATTCTAAATATAGTAGCACTAAATGTCTATTAAGGATAGTCCAATTTAATCCAATTTAAAAAGTTTTAATAAAGATTAAGATATAGAACACATTGGAACACAGTTTGAATTCCATAGTATTTATTAATTTATTAAAATTTACATTAAGAAATGTTGAAATATTACTTTCAATTAAAAGGATATTTATTAAAGTGACATGAAGTCACTGAGATCATATATTTAACCAATGTCCTAAGTGTAACCCTATGTAATTCCTAATATTATCCCTAAACCAAGGATAATTTATTTAAACCAGACCAGATTCAGACTATATATATATATATATATATATATATATATATATATATATATATATATATATATATATATATATAACCCCCAACCTTCAGATTGATAGCCCAATGCCCTAACCACTGAGCTACCTTGCCCATATATATATATATATATATATATATATATATATATATATATATATATATATATATATATATATATATATATATATATATATATATATATATATATATATATATATATATATATATATATATATATATATATATATATATATATATATATATATATATATATATATATATATATATATATATATATATATATATATATGGGCAAGGTAGCTCAGTGGTTAGGGCATTGGGCTATCAATCTGAAGGTTGGGGGTTCAAATCCCAGGTCCACTAAAGTTACCAATGTGGGTCCTTGAGCAAGACCCTTGACCCTCATTGCTCCAGGGCTGTTGTGATCAACCCTGTGCTGACTTTGTAAGTCGCTTTGGATAAAAGCGTCTGCTAAATGGCTGAATGTAAATATATTACATATATCCTTTCATAACATACAACAACTGGTAATACTAAAGAACACGCTTATATAAATAATGGTTTTTATGCTAATTTACAAGTGACTTTTTTCCAATATAACTTTATTTTAAAGACATTTCCATTACCTAAATGCAGTTAATAGACTTTACTGATTGGCACACATGCAAATCTATTTGTCATGGTTCCAAACTGATGGCAAGAGCTAAGCTTTTGTGTGCCCCATTCTCCTCTACATAAAGACATAGATAGAAGTTGCACTATTTAGATTACCAAATAATTTATTTTCTTGTTGTTTATTGGTACTTGATCTTACCTAAACTTTAATTTAACGTTGATAGGTTGAGAATATTGAAATTAATTTTGTGAATAGTAACGAATTACTTACTGATTTGTTGAACAGGCATAAAAACAAATTTTGTTCTGTATTAATGCTCCTCTGTTCTTTCCTGCTTGGTACTTCTGTTACCAACAGAATTCCTGCTTGGTAATCTAATTACACATCAAAATGCAATGTAGTCATGATAAGTAATTTTAACCTTAAAAATTTTAAGTAACCTTAACACACATTATTATTTTAAAACACAGCTAAAAAAAAGAATGCACTTGCATTTTTTTTTCAAATTTAAAAAGCTTTAAATTTACTTACACAAGTAATCCAACACACACCTGTTTTCCAGCATGCAACTGCATTCCAAAAAACAGCACTAACAGGCACTTGCACTTGCACAACAAACACCTGTTTTACAGAATATGCTTATTCAAAATCAAACCTATTTTGTCTCAATAATTATGTTATTTATATATATAAACAATTACTTATATATAATCATTTTAAACTTCACAGGCACATTCCCCCCCCCCCCCCCCCCCCTTTCTCTCCCACACACACACAGACATGCATAGCACACACCAAATCTCTTCTGTGTTTAATCACCTGCTCTGTGGCTTGATCTCTGACAGATATGAGGTGCAGCTTTAGCATGCTAACTCTCCTTTTATCCCTTTATTTATTTCTGCCGTCTTCTTTTATCAGCCCTAATATTTCTTCTGGGGTAAAGTGACCCTCCGTCCTCTCGCCAGGCATCAATCCCCATCTAAATACTAAATATTGATTGATCCTTTATCAGCGGCAAGCAGGTGGTCCCTGCCCTATTGATCTGGCCAATGATTTATGATCATATTTAAGAAAAATCATTTGCTGTGATTATAGTAGTAATGAGCTTTTTAGCAAAGCCTGTAATTCTTTTTTATTTTTATTTTTTATTTTTATTTTTTTATTATGTATCAGCTTTCAGAAGAAGCGATTTGTCACCCTGCTGTGAGAAGTCATAGACCTGCTGCATGGCATTGTGGGTACTACAGCTATAGGCTGAATAATAAACTCTAGTGTCAGATAGAAGTGTTGTTAGAGTAGCACCAGTTGCCAAGAACAGTCCAAAGGTTTGTTTACACCACAATTTCCTTATTTATGCCACAAATACCATATTTATATAGTTATTTTACAGTATACAGAGAAATATAAGACATTGCCTTCAGGTTATGATAGACATTTATAAAGGGTTCTTTGCTGTTTCTGACTGATTCCTGATCTGTTGCTGTATTTTTCAGAACTGGCACCTAGGTTACAGAAAAAAAATGTAAATAAGCCAACAACATAGTGTGAACAAAGAAACAAAATAGATGCAAAATATCTAAATAGTAACATCCCAATTAGTTCATAGATTTTCACCAGAACGTTGTTATAATTTCTTATAACAAGAAATTATCAAGGGCAGCACGGTGGTTTAGTGGTTAGCACGTTTGCCTCTCACCGCTAGGGATTCCCGGTTCGAATCCCCATCTGGGTAGAGTTTCCATGGTCTCTCCGTGTCCACATGGGTTTCCTCCGGGTTCTCCGGTTTCCTCCCACAGTCCAAAAACATGGATCAACTCAATTGAATTCTCCATATTGCCCCATATAGAGTGTGTGTGTGTGAGTGAGTATGTGCCCAGCGATGGATTGGCGCCCCGTCCTGGGTCTATCTGCCCAGCGCCCGAGACGTTCTCCCCTGGATGGGCATGGGGAACCCCACCGCGACCCTACTATAGGATAAAGTGGGAGATAATGAATGAATGAAAAATAAATTATCAAAATTATGTTTGAAAATTTCATTATGTAGATAGATGTTGCACAAGGACATTATTAAGAGTCGGTGTTGTGAATAGGTGGAGTACTCGGTGGACCAGAAAATAAAGACATTCACCTGAAAATGATCTGAAAAATGTCTAATTGGTGAGTTGTCTGCTACAGTGAGGAAGATTTATGTGAGAAGTGAGAAGTTTTCTTCCAGAGAGGTGGGAAACATGACTGTGAGTCCGAGAAATAATTCTATGTCCACTAATAATATCTTTTTGTTAATGCTAATTATTGCATTCAAAACTGCTTTTGAATTTAACCCTTGCCCGCTTCCAGTCCACATTGTTCATATCATCAAGATTGTGGTGCATAAACAGGGAATATTCTTTTGGAATTTACACCACTTGAACAGCTTATACAAAGCCTCACTGAGTCACAGATCCAGGTACTGCACAGGTTATGAACCAACCATGAGCAGATGTTCCAGACTCCTCTTCAAGAACAAGGAGAAGCTTCAGCTCTTTCAAGGTGGATGATGACAGAGATAACATCTTTACATCTGAGTGCAGATTTCTGGGTTTTGATTGGGCAATTTCAATACATTAATATGTTTCCATATAAACTGCTTGAGTATTGTTTTATCAGTAATTTTCGTCTCATTGTCTTTGTGTTTTTGGTGTCCAAAAAGGCTAGAACACCTTTCCCCATACATTTTCCACCTTTTGTCAAACTTATAATGTTCTTTTCTTATTTTTAACTTTAAGTAATGGCTTTTAGGCCCCTCTTGCATTAAACCCAGCTCTGTGGACTATATGACTTATTATGGTCCTATGAACAGATACTTGAGTTTCTGTTGAGGAACTTTGTAGCTCCTTCAGGTTTACCTTTAGTCTCTCTGCTGTCTCTCTGATTAATGCCCTCCTTGCCCGGTGCCTAAATTGTAGTAGGCAGCCAGGTCTTGGCAAGTTTGTTGTGGTACAATGTTCTTTTCATCTCATGATAATAGATTTAAAGAGGATTGTCACAACCTTACCCAATTCAACTTGGTTTTGAGTGATACTTCAGAAAAGGTGTATATATGCTGACAGATAATGTGATACTTCACCAATGAATTTCTCTCTCTCTCTTGCTCTCTCGTTGTACTGTATATATACTATAATCTATATATAACCAATCTTTATATTAGTAGATTAGTTGTAGTTATCTAAAGTAAATTAAGTGATTAATCAGTTCATAGGTCGAATGTTTTTTTTTTTCTGGACAACAAAATTTATTACGCAAATGTTGGTTGTTGATATCTCAGGAGACATCTGTGATTGTGGTCATTTGTGCTTTTCACATACATCTTATTTAGAGATACACTTCTCACTGAGGTTTCTCGTACAATTAAATAAATAATTTTAGACAAAGATGAGACATGATCCACAGAAGAAAATATGTATTCATATGTGTTAGATGTTTAACAATCAATGTGAATAAAAATAAAGAAGTAATTTACAGCATCAGGACTAAAACAGCTCTTAGGTTCTAAATGAGAAATAATTGTGTTAATATCAAGACTCCTGGCAAAACAAATCTGAGCACAGTGTAAACTTTATTGAGATCTGTACTTAAGGAATTGAGACAGTGTGATTTAATGAGGACTTTATTTTAGAAGACACATTTGAGCAGCAGGTGACATATGCTAGTCTCATATGTCTTTCAATTTAGTCTCATTGTTGTCTCTGAGAAATTTCAGATAAATTAAATTAATCCATGTTTTATTTTTATTTACACTGGGCAAGGTTCTAAGAAAACTTGTGTTCATAATGTAGAAAGATTTGTAAGACAAACAACTTTAGAAGAATCTTTAGGAGACAACAACAGAGATTTAGCACCTCTATGAAAGCAGTTATTAGCAAACATCCTGGCCTCATCAAATCAATAAGTTAATCTGTAATCAGAGCTTGAAGGGAAGAAAATGATGGTACATTTTCAACATTAGTATCAAGCAATCAGAAGCTACTGGGTAGCAATTACCCCTCAGCTAAAGAGGTGCTTTACCTCTTAGCCCTTGCTTGAGGCCAGATGTGTTCATATGCACACACACACACACACACACACACACACACACACACACACACACAAACACAGATCACGCCTAATTAAAAGATAAAGTCATAAAAATATACTAATTAGTTTATAAATAAAAGTAATATAATATGATTTTAACATAAATCCAAAATAAAATAAATACTGTAAATACATAACATTTGTTTTGTAACAATACAAAAACAAATAAATAATAAATAATAAAAAACATGACATATATTATCCTTGTTAATTTACTTATTAGGCTTCACGGTGGCTTAGTGGTTAGTACCTCTGAGTGCTGGGGATTCCAGGTTTCCTCCAGGTTCTCTGATTTCTTTCCACAGTTCAAAGACATAGGTTCAAGGTAAATTGAATGCTC